>BGZK01000024.1:0-600000 GCA_005406025.1 Eumeta japonica
GAAATAAATCTCGACATACTGTTTGTCCTCGCATATACTCTTCTGGCCCGAAAAATAAGAATATTCGCGATACCGAGACACTTGAATGATCCAAGTTTTTTACAGACCTTAACAAGAACTTTTCATAAAAACAAACAAATTTTTCTATATTTGTTTTGAGTGATCACCAATAGACAGTATTCATGCGCACACGCGGCCACGGATTCCGTACTGTATCTCGTTTACAAAACAAACGAGCACGCTCCATGATCCCCGTATACATGGCTTTTTCCACTAAAATAGATTGGTGTGGTTGGATAGAAGAAATGCGATCTTCATTTGTTGAACATTAACTTATCTCTATCAATTTGTATTTTTATCGCAATCTAAACAATGACAAATTGTTGCTTATTAGAAAGCTTTTTTAATTCCCATAAAGATCCTATAGTACAGACACAAAGTGACACTAATAAATATAAATTAACAAACAAAAAGATTATATCATAAACAATTATAAAATGCCTTGTGCTTTTACTCTACGAAAATAATTTCTTATAACCTGTAATTTATTACATAATTGTTGTATGTTGTAGTAAGTCCGTTATGATCTATTTTAAGAATTGATTTGTAAACAATAATGCAATCATTTTTCATAAATACTTATTCTGCGTTGAAATAATAATTTACCTACGAAAATCAGTTCAAAGTTTTTAAACATTCACTAACGTAATTCTTGTCTAAGTGTACATGATGCTGCCGTAACAAAAAATCACAAATGATCACGCCAAAGGGTGGTTTTTGCATTAGCAGTGTACCAATTGCGCAATATAGGCGAACTAAATAGGAACTATTTTATGTTTTAGATACCACTTCTATGCAAATCTCGGACACCTTGAAATCGTACTATGCACAGTTTTTAAAATCCATATGGCGCATTGACGAAAATATATAAAACATCGCTCATATGTGATTTGGCATAACGACTTGTCCGCCGATCATTGTCACCCACGAACGCGTGAGTTGTGTCCGTAGGTGATTCGAGTTCTATTCGACTTCAACATCCTGATGAAAAAAATATGGCGGTCCACTAATGTATTCTTTTATTACGTATTTATACAGAACGTCCTTACGGTTCTTCCATTTGGAGTCATTACATTTATGGTAACAGCTCTGTATGCCTCATAAACCTGCCTACGAGCATTTCTATAGGTCTTAGACAAGTGGTTTAAAATATTATCTTATGAAATTCGTATGTAATCCGATACCACACGAAATATAATGCTATACACACACTTATTTTGTTTTATAACAATATATACGAGAAATTACTAAAAAATAGACTCTTTTTTAAAACGATCACATGGACTAGGTACGCAGAAGTTGCGGTTTGAGTAAAAAATAAGCATGTCAAGTATAATTATTGTTAACTGCAATGATTGACACACTTTCTAAAATCTAAATCACGAAAACTTTGAAGCATACTAAGTTTTATTTTCTGAAATTTGTAGGAAAGTCATTAGATACTAGCTTTGCGCCGCAGCTTAGCCCATGTGAAATTGGGTCTGTTACATAAATTTTTTATTGCAACTCAACTCGCTTCCACGATCATCGTACCTCGCCCCGCTCCTTATATTTTTTCAATAAATTGAGCGCGTCGTGATTAGAAGAACGAGTGTAATTTTTGCTAATTTTTTAAATGTTTTTGTCCGTTCGTATAGTGACGTCTCTAGGCCTTCGACGCTATCAATTATTATTTGCCTTGTAACCCCTTTTCATTTTTCATACATATGTTCAACGGAAGACACACTGGGATCTACTGTTATATTATGTATATAAATTATTTATTGTTTTTTCAAATCGCTTATCAGCTAGTCCATGGAGTATCTATGGACTAGCTGATAAGTGATTTTTTTAATCATTTATATGTTTATAAAATTTTTGTAAATTATATGACATTAAAAAATAAAGAAAACAAGTTAAAAATTAAGAATTATAAAGAAAGTTTTATTCCAAAAAAATCTCCAAGATATTTTATTGTGTTGTGTTTGCAGTTAAATACGTAAAGTACATTTTAAATACGTAAGTACTAAATATTCTATATTAACACGTAATATTTGTTGTTTATGTGTAAGAAACCGATAGAAACCGAAACCGTATAAAGTTCGTTTAACAACGCCCGAGCGAATTTAATTATTCCTGATCTCCTACTGGTCATACTCTATGCCAAACTAATATTTAGCCATATTGAAAGAAATTCAAAAATATCTTTAATGTTTGTTTTATAAATAAAAAATAAATTCATATTAATTCGCTATAACAATTTTATAGTCTGTAACTATCACATACAGACAATACGTTAATCGTTATTTCATTGCGATTAATAAAATGAACACTCTTGAAAATAACCATTAAAAATTCAAACAAAGTATTTTTCTACTATAGGATAAGAAATTTTTCTCAATTGTTTTAGGTACAGGTTTTACATATAGCCTAATATATCCATTGCATATGGCAAAGGAATTATACACAGAATGTATATATTAGTTTTATTATACGCCCAACGTCTGATTACCACATTTTAAACATTAATGAAGGGTTATTGTATTACTACCTATTTGCTGCTACAACTATTCATATAATAATAAATAATTAATCACTTAAAACTACTGCTACCATGTAAAACATACACAATGCTAAATATGAGTTTTAATAAAGGATTGATTTATGTTACCTCCAATAAAACATGCGGAAAGCGGCCACTCCGGCGCATTAGGCCCGATAGGCGTGTTTACACAATAAATTACATTATTACACAAACATTGGGATAAATTTAATAACATCATAAAATGGAAAGGCTACGGCTCTTCGATGTTCCGAGAAATCGTCAATAGTCTATGTGGTACAAGGGCACAGTTGCAAATGTTCGTATTGTGTTGTATATATTTATAAGTGTAGTATAGTAATTTATGTTTATGTTTCTTCATTACATTTATGTTTTCTAAAACTGCAGTAAAACATATATCTATTTTTATTAAATGGAATTCCATCGAAGGGGGTATCCTTTAAAAGAAATTCGTTTTCTTATATGTTAAATGTAAATTACAGTTTTTGTTTTATGCATATATTGTGTCAAATATGAGCTAAGTTCTATATGAACAAATTCGAATTTATACTTATAAAATAGTTGTTCTTTAATAGTTTTAAAACCAACTCCAAATAAAATTTCTAAAATATAAAAGTATATTTTATATTTAAAATATATAAAAATATTCTCTTTAAGGATAAGTCCTTAAAGAGAATATTTTATTAATTCTTATTTATAAAATGTGTATTTTCATAAACGTAAAATGCATTCTTTTCATGTTTTGATAGTTTTCTGTAAACACACACCAACTCTCCACATCTGGCACTCATATTTTTTAAAATTTTAATTTTTTTATTGAACAATAAAAACGACAAAAAAATGTAAATAATTTATTTGAAATTTTTAAATACATAAATTTTCTTAAATTTAACATATTAGGTACGTACAATTTATGCACCGGAAGTCATAATGCTGCTTGTCATATAATTGTAGGCAGTGTTTTTACGCTTAATTTAGAACTGGAAAATAGGAAAAATACAATTCATTTATTTGCTTCTTTATTGTTATTGCTCTTCACTATAAATCAGTTTATATATAGAAGATATAATAAAATCTATAAATCTTTAAAATTATATAAAGTGAAATCTTCACTCTATACAAGAATGAGTTATTTTTTTTTCGATTAACTTATAGTTAGGTTTTGAGTTTCTCATGCATCCTAAGAACGGAAATCCTCATAGAGTCACTCACATATATGTCCATGTGTCTATATTTTTCTATTCGTCTTTCACAGCCTATCTGATGTGATTATACTGGACGAGAAAGTTGCAATTTGATAGATATACATAGCTCAAACAAATTTTCATTTTAAGGAATAATTTTGGGATCAATTGGAAAGTGTAAACTTTTGACTATAGCATCTTGTAACATATGAAAATAACGATATTGTTATGAAAAATATAAATATGATTTATTGTGTACTTTTAAAATGCGTAGCATAAAATATATTAACCCTTTTTCGGCCGTAGTTGGATATATCCGCTAAACAAATTGTGACAAAGAGGCCAGTGCTGTATACACGGGATGAAATCGATCATGCATCTTTTCACAAATATTCATAATTTCCTTCTTTTTTAGACCAACTTTGCCAAAGAAACGACAATCAGTGAAAAAGTAGCAGTTTCTGAGAAAAATAGCTTGGAACGTGTACTAAAAATTCACAAACTCAGAACCTTAGTAGTAGCTGAGATCGTCTGCTATGCCACTCTCCCCTGCTTTAGCCAAGCACGACGTACTGCCAGCAGTCATCCGCGTCGCACAGCCACGTTCGGTCGCGAACTTGCATTGAAGCTATAGGTATTTTGCTTTTTTGCTGTTTTTTTCATTTATTTTTACGATAGAGACGTTTTTTGTAATGATAGCATAGTATTAATATTAGGTTATAGTATAAGTATTACGTTTACGATATTATCGTTTTTGAGACTAAGGTTGTATGTGATTAATATTGAAGTAAAATTGCCTTTCACTGCTATCGAATATACAAACATGATTTATTGTTGAGGAGTTTGCAGAGACACATTGCTGGTGGCTCTAAAACTTTATGGTAAAACTTACCCTGACTTACCAGTCAACAACTTGCGAGTCCGCAAATAATATTGCGTACAGTGTATCGTTTACGCGATGCGATAATTTGCCTTAATTTGTTTTATTTGTTTAGATGTGAGTGAAACACACATGAAAAATCAGAAACTAATTTAATAGTACCATCGGCGATCTTTATACCACTGACAATATCAAGCATCATTTGCAAGAAAGTGACTATATAATTTCTTTAGAAATAATACATCGCAAAGCCCGAGTGTAGGGCGGAATCCGAGTTCATCACGCGCCGCCACCCGACGATCGCTCCTGTGCTTACAGCCTGGCCGAGCATTTATTAGGCTTGTATCTAAATTTTTTATAAATGTTGTTTCAATGATATATTTTTATTGTGGTTACTTTAACAAAGTTGTTCTAAAAAAAGAGTTTATGAATATTTGCGAAAAGATGCATGGTCGATGCTATGCGATATACAAATACATTTTTATGTTCACTATTTTCATGTAGTTTCGTAAAAGAAATCACTAAAACTTTTAATATTATTAATTTTTATAAATATAGTTAAAGAACATTAATTCTTTACGTTATACTTTAAACTGAAAGTCACTAAAATTGCAACATATTTAATCCTCGCCACTATTTAAATGCAATTTGTCTTTACTCTAAAAGCCAATGACCATTTATAACGTCATATTCTTTATTGTTATAGTCACGATTCTATCAAACTTTCTAAGTACTTTCAGAACCTTTGTCGAAAATATTCGACAGTTTATTCGACAGTCATAGATGTTTTGATCATTCAATTAGCATTGTTCTTTTAAAATTCTTTATCGAGAAATTTAAAAAAAGTTTATTAAAAATCTTATCAAAATGTAGGAACATATTTTCTTTTCCCATCAATTTGTTTAGTTTTTTGGTTTTGTATTAATAATTGAATAGTAATATTTCTCATATTCTTGTACTTTACTTTCAAATTCTTATTTAATTCCTTGCAGATATGTAATATTTATAAGTTCGGTGTTGTGTTTTCTCATTACGTAATTTATTTTTATATTAGGTTCTGGTTAAAAAATGTAGGAGAGGGTGCCACAGTACTCACTGCAGATGAAAAAATCAAAATTGTCGGTTACTGAAAGAATTTATAATTAAAGAAAACTAATAAATAAATATTGAATAAAATAACTGAAAATTTAGATTTTTGTTATGAATATATTTTTATTATTATTCTTATTAAAATAATATCGTATATAGAAATTAATACAAGACGATACATGGAGAATTAACGAAGTTTATAAGTACACGTCCCTCGCGTTTATAGGGCAATGTATAGCGGCGGTGGAGAGAGGTCATAACGACATAATAAAGCGTCATGCCGTTTGCCGTCACGGTCGCCATCAAGGCGCGTCAATAGATGTTTCACATTAAAACTAAATATTGCTAAAAGTTGTAACGTAATATGACACCAATCACCCAAAAATAGTTCTCAGTAGCAAACGTAGAATAAAATAAGTATAGCAATAACGTTAGGAGACTTTATTAAGAAGTAGCGAGTAACATAAGCACAGAATAGGTGTCACCTACGTTACGGTTTTTAAACGGTTAATTTTCCTACAATAAAATAAAAATCGGTAATATTTATTTTTATCATTTCACATCACTAACTTTATTCATATGGAAAAGATGAAGACAGTGAAAGTACGTATTCTGGATGCAAACTTATCTGTTAAAAAATTGGAAAATATACGAATATCGAAGCAATAACTCCCTCATATCCGAAACTAATTATTTAAAATATTGAAATAAAATATTGCATATATCTCAATATACGACCTCACTCGTAGTTTATAGGAGAGCATAAACTAGAATGTTAGATTTTTAACTTTACAGGAAACACAAAACAGTGGGAAAGAGAAAATATGTAAAAAAAAGTGTTCCTTAATTTCACCGAGGTCTAATGCAGTGATTTATAGTAAAGAACTCTCTCCACACAACACGCACTAGGACTTGCGCTGTTCTTTGTTAACATTCTCAAGGTAAAATCACCATAATTAAATTGAATAAAAAAAAACCGTCAGTATAACTTATACAAGATAGAATCGATCATGCACCTTTCCGCAAATATTCATAATCTCTTTTTTTAGAAAAACATTGCCAAAGTAACTATAACAAAAATATGTCAATGAGTATATATATAATATATTCAATGATATATTTATGAATAATATATAAACGGTACTTAAGAAACCCTATGTGAGCACTCGGGCAGAAGGCGACCGAGTGCTCACGCACCGCGCCAGAGCACGTGATAAACAGGTTATGCGATGCATTATTCTTAAAGAATTTATCTAGTTACTTACTTACAAATGACACTTGATGTTGTCAGTGACGTATAGATCGCCGATGGTATTATTGAATTTGTCTCTGGTTTTCCACATACAGGAAAATTATCGCGTAAACGATAAATAGCACGAAATATTACTCGTGGGCTCGCAGATTGTTGACTATTAGGATAAATTTCATTTTTTAAAGCAATAGATATATCACTGCTGCAAACTCCCCAACAATAAATCGTGTTTGCATATTCAATAGTAGTGAAAAGCATTGTTATTTTAAACTTCAATATTAATCACACACAAAATACCTAAATCTATAAAGCCTCCGGTTGTTAACCACGCGCGTACGTGGATACTATGATGGACTTGATAAACACTGAATCGTACACAGTGCGCTGCGACGCCCGCCGCTGCAGGGTGGTGGCGGTTTTAGCGGGCGCATCGTGTTACTAATCATCGCACTAAGATTTTTTACTTCGTGCATTTAGACGTTTACGTTCTGATCTATTTATCTCAAAAATGACTATGGTTTCTTTGGCAAAGTTGTTCTAAAAACGAAAGAGATTATGAATGTTTGCGGAAAAATCGATTCCATATAGTATTTAAGCATTTCAGAATTTGGAGAGATCAACGAACGCTAATACGAGTTTCAAAGAATGAGAACACTGCATAAAAAAGATTGTTTCCAATTTACATATTATTTTTTTAAGTATTTTGTAATAGAAATAATTTACGAAAAATTTTGAATACTTTAGCAAACCTTTTTTACGTTCATAACGGCTTTAAATTATCGTAACTCAAGGACAATAATATAATCGTGCAGGCAGCTAAATCTAGAAAACTTTCCACAAATTATACAATTTATTAAATTTTCTCTAATCACGCATACTTTATTCTTTTAATAATTTTTGCACCCCGTGGAAGCCCATTGAGTTTAAAAATACATTTTGGGAAGAGATGGTAAGGTACTTCATTTTATTTATATTTCATATTCAGATTTGAATTACAACTGCAACAACACAGTTTATCCAATACACAAGCACTTATTGAGTGTCAAAAATTTAGCTTTGCCTTTTCGATTGACAATCCAAGAATTATTCGAATATAAATTATCTACATATAATTATTTGAGACAGACACGATAACGCCAAACGTATCATCGCGAAAAACAGCAACGTAGATGTTTCACACTAAAGTAAGAACGAGACAATAATACAAGTTAGTAGGCGCGCAGGTAGTTCAACTGTATGCGAGTATATGGAGTAGGTGCAAAGCATCATAACCGTGTTTATGACAAATATCATAGACATTATTATAAAGAGTACGTTACTAGAGTCCATTTTAAACTAGCTAGCCATAGAACATAATGAACCAAAGCATTCTCTTATGCATTACGTAAGCAATTTATTAGGTATCTTTCTTTTTTTCTTTTATGTTTCTTGAAAAGTTTTTTCTTGCATATTTCCATTTCTTTACCAACATCTTAAAATGTACCACCGTAGGAAATCATAACCGTAAACACAAGTGTTTTCAAAAACATCCTCATGATCATAATATCTGTATCACATTATACGTCATTCATTGCACTTACTGCTATGGCGTTTATGTTTATTATAATCAATAAACAAATAATATGAACACATAAGATTCAATCATGCTTTAAATAGTATATGTTATTTCTACTCACTTTACGATAATTGATGAAAAATAATATGTACTTAGACATAACAATAATTATTAAAACGTTGTGCGTTAATAAATAAATCATGCCTAAAAAAATAATACAACCTTAAGTATTTGATTATTGCAAACAAAAAAATTTATCGAAACAAAGAACTGTAATCTGTATTTACTTACACCTCAAAAATTCTAAATCATAAAATATTTCATTACACCCACTAATCACAAACTAATCACATTGATGTTATTATTTTATTACATAATTCATTGAAAATATTGACAAAGAGCATGGACAAATTGCAAAAGATAACATATTTGAAATGATGTCAAGATGAAATAGTCCTGTATATGTATATGATATAGTTTATCACATACAGCACTATGTGATAAACTATATTTGAAATTTGTCCTAAAAGCTAGACGTAAATAAATATAAAGACTAGAATAATACATTAATGTGCATTTATATTTCAAGAATTTAAGCTAAGAGACGTCTTCGGTAGTGCTTACAATATTATATTATGTAAATGCATTGTTTTTTTGGAGTTTACTCTTTAAGAATCGATTTTCATGTATACCCTGCGATATGGAAGTTAAATGGAAAGTGAAATCGAGTGTTAAAAAAAAAAATGATGTCGTTGTCACTTTGCCTTTCCACGTAACTTATTCGCGCATCTCGTACATACTGAACGCGTTTATTTTTCTTCCATTGCTGATTTATAAATTGTCATAGAGCTATCATTGTTACCAATTGTTTAATGTGGAACTAGAATTACAAATTTAATTATATAAAATGATTTATGCAATAAATGTATCATATCGTTATCTATACATATATAATGAAAATAGGTTGTCTTTGTTCGCCAATTACGTAAAAACTACTAAACGTATAGACATGGGACTGGGACCATTCGATGCGGAATGATTTGTAGATGGTTCTAGGCTACTCATTTTTTGAATTCCGTAAATCCTTCGTTATTTTATTTGTAAATAAAAATTACCCAGCGAAGCGAGAGGGACAGCTAGTATACAAATATTAATAAAAATATATGTTTGTATATATATGTGCGTGTGTGAGTGTGTTAGAGTGTGTATATATATATATATATATATATATATATACACATATGATTTCAGTATGAGAAGAAATGCGTTCACATATTCCCTTTTCGTATTGTATACATGATAAGAAAATCGTTCTTAGGGAGTAAACCCCACAGTCGCGTTTCCGAACTGACACGCATAATATTTGTTTCCTCTAACAGTGTCGTAGAACACGACATTTTCAATTTACGCTATTAGTTTTGCCTGTCGTTTCAAAACTAAGCTAGACAGACGATTCATATATAACAATCTGTACTATGGGCGGCTTGCGCTGCGGGGGCGCCGTCGTCGTGATGTCGCGGATCACCGCCTCCACGGCCGCCTCCCACTCGAGCTGCCTTTTCTCGGATATGCCGTCGCGGCCGCTCATCAGCCGCGGCATGGTTACCTGCGCATGGAATAATGTTTCATTTTTACCACTTACCGAATATTTTTACCACGTTCCAAATCAAGTTCTTATTACATTTAAAGACGGAAACCTCTATTTTCTTCTTTTTTTAATAGAAAATATAGGTTTTACTTGTTCTGTGGAACCATCTTATCTCTCTTGCTTCACCGACACCCATCAATCGTTCGTGCATGGTATCGGTTTCGAATGCTTAAAATTTGGTCGCTTTTTAATATGCCACCGATTTGTTCAGAATAAGAATCTCTGGGGCAACCCATGCCGACCCTTTCATCACACGCATTCGCCCTATAAATTTATTTAGTCAGTTCTACCCTCATTCATTTTTCCAAATACCCAAACCGCCGCAACATGACTTTATCTACTCTAGAGCCACTGTATCTTCTTTCAAACTACATCGCTCAAACGTAAAATAGTCTGTTATGAAATAAGATTTTATTTTAGAATCGTTTATGGAGTAAATACAGCATATTTCACTTTTCGAAACCAGACCGCTCTTCGACATCACTGTTCCTATATTTATTTTTAGAGACACTCCACTCGTCTAATCAAGGATAGCACCTCCACTGCCTTGATTCTACAAATGCAATAATTATTATTAGTGTTAATATTATACTAATGAAACCTAAAGAGACGTAATCTATAAAATTTAAATAGTTAATAGAACTTTCGGATTCTGATACCAAATACTCTATATAAAATCTACATCTTAATTTACATTTTAACCCAAATAAGTGCATGTAACGAAACGAGTATTTAAACTACTCATCTGAGTGGTATGATACACGTAAACCCATGGTTACAAAATATATTCCAGCACCTCTACGATCTTATGATTTCATTAATGAGATCACGCATTTCTCACAATTCATCATCTTCAAAAATTTCCACCCTTTGGCATAAAATATTAGGAAAGAATGGGACTTAGCTAAGGAGATTGGTCGTCGATAGCGATAGGACTTCTGCTGTTTCCACCGCGTCAAATTGACATGGACCTCTTCAATCTACAAGCAGACTTCGAAGAGGGAACCGAGGCACGGCTAACGCTAAACAATAAAATTTACCCGCCGGCGTTCATAAATTCTCACGACACCATATCTTCTACACGTTTTTACATTTACGACATCGCTAAATTGAAGGCGCATCGTAGTTTTTGAACAACTGAACGCACGATAACTCAACCCAATTCAACCGAATGACAACGTAGTTTGTAAGTGACGCGACTGCTCATTTCTCACGAGACACTTACGCCTGGGGCTGCCGGTGTAGTTCCATTTCAAAACTGAACAACCACGCCGGTGTTCAAAGTCAGTAACAATTCTATAACATTACTTGAGATTTATTGTGTTTATTTATACCTTCAAACGTTGGTAATATTGACAAAAAACAACAACAAACAAGCGTTTTGTGCATCTGTAACAATTACAATACCTTAGCGTTATATATAACCTGTTCGTCATACAAAGTACGTGTATTATAATAATAGCTACTCAACAGTCAACAGAATAGATAAATTGCTCCTGCACGTCTCGCTGACAAAAATAATGTTCAAATTCAAGTATTCGTTTTAACGGCATAGCGTTGAAGTTAACACGCGGCGCGGTAGCCTGAATGATGTCTGTAGTTATTAATATAGAGGAAATCTGTTCCCGTTGGGTTAGAATGTCCTATAAATACTGCACACGCTAATGTACTATGAATAGGACGTGTGCGATGGCGCGCGCGGGCCGCCATTTTAGACGGCGACATTAAGTTCTTATGGCATTTTAATGGATAGGTTACAATAATTGTTTCCATACTGAAATGAAAGTGAAAAGTTTTGGAATGTTCCCAACAAGCGTAAAAGAATTCCTTAAGGGCATGACGAACTTAACGATTTTTAGGGTTTCTTTGTCGACATCTTTTTAAAATCGATTTTAACAAAAACTCGCTTTTACAGGTCTGTTCTAAAATGAAGATTCATTTTAAATATAACTTATAGGTAGAAATGAGTAACTTTTAGGCAAAAATTTAGATAAACGTGTATTTAAAAAGATATCATAAAAGTGGCCCTAAATAATGTTTTATTAAGTATCGGCATTTTGTAAGTTAAAGTCATCTAAGTCATTGGTTTCTTATGATTTTAAAGATCTCGCATAGCGTTTTGGTCTTTGTCTAATTCATCTAGCTCATCAAATCAAGGTTTTGAATCAGAACATTTTTGTAATTTCGAATTTTATTTAAATATTTCACAAATTGTGCTATCTACTGTAAAACTTTTAAATTGTACAATTCTCAATTGTCGGTTATTCGGACATTGATTTTGAAATTATTTTAAAGTTTTCTCAAATTACGAAATGAACATCACTAAACTATCATCGAATAATTCGGTTATAGTTTATATATAGTCGATTCGATTTAATCTATTTTCCCAATAACTAGATTGGCAAAGTACTTTAGAAACACTTCATACGTAAAATCAAAAAAACGAACTATAATGGGCAAAATATTTTTTTTCCGTAGGGTCTATGAAGTATAATATATATATATATATGTATATATATATATAGAATAAGCAGTTATCAAAATGATACGGAATAAACAATATCAACAAAACTATGCCTACAAAGGCGGCCAATAAATTAGGAACGACCAGATTTTAATGCGACGGCGCCTTAAGACCGTTGACGAAAAGCGAAACGAATCAAATAAATGGCGAAATTAATCATTTTAAAAGTTTACCTCGCGACGCTTCCTCGTTTGCGAAGCCGTAAGACATTAAACCCAAGGCTGGCACGCGATCGATGACGTCACTTTAAGCTTTCTCTTTTACGAGAGACGCTACATTCGCTTCGAGCTTTCAACGCTAACGAGCTTCTAATATTGCGCAGAGCGATGGGGGTCCATTCGAGGCGGGCATGATCAATAATTAACCGGTTTTACAGCTGCTAACCATGTACGTTAATCTTTGATTTGTCGTACAATATAGCTTTTGTGTGGAGGACTATCGAACGTTGCACATTGCTCTTCGAGGCACACTGACCGTGACAACCATCCGTGTCGAACTTTCCGCATTGGGCCGGCGTGTGCAGTATTAGGATCGATTAGTCAGCAAAAGGCTTTTAACGCTTAACAGCATCAACTTGCAACTTCTCAGCATTGATAACAGAATAAACTTTTACTGTACCCTCATGTTATCATGTTGATGATATATTAATTAGGTGTATGTACTTAATTATCATTAAAAAGGATATTGTTAATACATGAATTTAAAAATGTTTATAAGAAGACTTTAAGTAGCGATTATCAAAAAAAATATTAATCGCATAAATAACGTTCCCACAGTAATGATACTGAATATGCAAAAGCAATTTAGCTTATGTAGCGAGTTTCCAAAACACTTGTTACGAGATTAGAATAAAATTATTTTCACTATGTAAATTGAGTTTGTTAGTTTCATATTCAGCTTCGTCACTGTTAGAACATTGTTTGCATAATTTATTCAATTTAATTTATGGTTATTTTTTTAATATCAGATTTTACTTATTTTAGTTTATGAATAGAATCAGCCAAATAAACGAATATAATAAGGCACATTTAGAAAGGTTAAGAGCGCTTAATAATAGAATTAAGAGTTAAATGAACTTAAAAGTCAGAGAGCTAACATATTTCCCGAAAGCTGAAATTAATTTAAATTAATGTGTACCCCAAAGTGCTAAATTATACTAAAAAGGGTATTTAATTTGCGCCCCTTAAAAATTAAACCCTAGCAGATTTATGTTTAAAGCCTAAATGTCTGAGCTTTAAACAATTAAGTCGAGGGAAACTCGAAAACTTGGATTTAGGACAATAATATATGTATTACAGCTCTGCTTAGTGAAGTAACTTAACAGATTGCTGTATATGTTTTTTAGAGTTCTAATTATAACATATTTATACCTATCACCTTTTAGTACTGACCCGACGTGCATCTGTACGAACTTTATTAATTACTTAACTTCATAGAGAGTGTAATATATAATAATATTTGTACGTATTGATTTTGTTTAATTTATGTAAACCGTATATGAAATTTTATGTAATAAATACATTAATCTACAACAATATGCAAGTAATTGAAAAAAAAATCTCTCCTGTACGTGAGAATTCGTAATATCCCCTTATTCAATGTAAAAGGTCATCACAATCGAATGTGTAGTTATTTGTTCCACGTCCATGGGGGAAAAACCGTAAGATAAAGATAGCAATAATAATAAGCAATAAACAAGAAAAGTCTCCCTATTGTTAATAAATTTAAGACATCTTATTTTGATACATTGTGTCCATGACGTCGCCATAATATTTCTGGGCATATCATCTTATAGAAAATACTTCAGTATAAAAACACTATAATAAAATTTCGTTTTAAGGTTAACATTTTCCTATATTTCGTCCCTCGGAGATTAATATAGAACATTATATGCAGTATTAGAGTTGAAGCATTTCGATGCTAGCTGATGCACTGTTATAAATAAGCATTAAGCTGTCAAACACATAAGCACTTTTAGAAAACAGGAACTCAATTAAACACCTATTTTTGGGTCAATTTTGCATTTTGTGATATGGAAAAAGCTCCCGCATACCGGGGAAAAGCACTAGAGATTTATAGTGAGCCAGTTGCGCCATGTTTTGAAATTCCATCGTTATATTTATTACACGTTAATTCTGATTCTGTTTCAATGTAACGTTACAAAAGCTCAATTGAGATAATATTTTTATTAAAAGCTCAGTATTTGACATAATGAATTAAATGAATTGTACTTTAAGACGTTCAACTACTGGCAGTTGTTTAAGAATGAGGAAAATAATACATTCTAGAAAAAATCGTGCAAAACAAAATAATGTATCTTACACGTTCTGTTGTGTATGTTAGAAGTTTATGATAGAAAAATGATATAATTGAACGTATCAATAATATTGATTTTATCATTAATTTTGAAATAAATATACATTATGAACATTTATTTGTAAATTATTTTGATATTATTGTGACCCTTGTGAAGATGTGCCACTAACATTTTCCATTTAAAAATATTTTTGAGAGTTGTCTTTAATAAAACTATAATAGCGTATTAAATTTTATTGATAGGTAAAGTAAATTTGAACCCTGATATTTTTTTCCATATGTTATATTGTAGTTTCTATTATTATGTTTTAAGTTACATAAATTAAAAAAGATCAAAAGACAAATATTCACCATCAACCTTTTGAATCCCTCTAATTATATACAAACGTATTAGTGAGAATGAAATTAGACTTTTTTTGTTGCTAACTAATTAGATAGTAATGCAATAGTTATTTTCAAAAACAATTGAATTAGTTTTGCTAAAAATTTGATATGATCAGAAAATACATGGTCCAGTCTACAAAAAATCTATAAATCTACAAAATGTCTCATATTTTTGGAGTAATTTCAGGCAGAATTGTACTTTTACTAAGCAACCTTTAAAACTGATAATACACGCGTGCGTCTTCCAAATAAAATTGCAGCTTTTAATATTGCCCGATCAGCTTTCGCGTCACCCATGGAAAGATCCAATTTCAATTACGTGTTCAGAAAACATATTCACATAAATTATTAATATACCAGAAAGCAAGTACCGTAGAAGCACATTATTGATTCACTCAGACATATCTTCGTGGCGAAGGCCGCAACGCGCATACGATTTTAACAATCCTCAATTTTTATGAGCACTCCATCTAAAACTTATAAAAATAAATTCCTACGTTAGATTTATCGACAAAAGTTTTATATAGTGCCACGTTATGAGAACAAATATTTTTATGGTTTCAAAACTCTATGACTAAATTGGTACTGTATAATATTGCAATTTAGTGATATGTATACACCTAATAGAGATATTTACGTAAAACGAATTGCCAACAAATTTATTGCCTCCACCAAACCATATTGGGCCGTCTCTGTCGTGTAAGACTCTAACCACATCCCGCTTTAACCGACGACTACGTACTGCAATGGGAAATGTAAAAATGTAAAATGTAAAAACTCATAAAAAAAAAACAATTCCAATTTAATTTTCGCTAATGCACGCCCATAAATAATATTGTAAATTGTGCGCTGCTAACATCATTTCTACCGTACGCAACGCCAATAACGTTACGAGCAAGAAGACCGACTCCAAATCATTCGACGACGCCATTTATGGGCCAATAAAACTAAAAGGTCCGCGAAAAGAGCTCGGCTATCTTTCGAGGCACACCGTGACGCAACCACTCCTGGAATATTCAACGTCTCGTTTGAATATTGGCAATTGAATGGAAATAATTACAACATTTTTACTGCGCTGCTAGCGTTGCTGAAGTAAAAACAGACTCGTGACTTGAACGTTTAAGATGTGATTGTCACTTTATTAGCTTGTTTTTGTCATGCCACTGTCGATGCGTGCCGTCCCATGTTATTTTTACTTCGAGTTGGGCGGTCTAGAGGTTAAAACTTACATGCTGGTCCGATGCGGATCGGGGCTTGCCAGGCACCGTTACTATAAGCGTAGTGATAGCGTCCGTGACCGAAGACTTAATGTCCTTTTCGAGGCACGAAGCGCGTGGTTTAATTTGAGTAAAATGAAAAACTCATTGGCCAATCGCTCCACGGCTGGAATGCGAGCCTTGTGCAGGTTCGAAAGCAACACCGTCTGCTGCTCGAGCAATGCAAAAATTCAACTAGCTTTTTCAGATATCGCTTTGATTAAAATGATAATTAAATTGCTAAAAGCTATCAAATAGCTATAATATTTGATAAAATTTATTAAGTAAATATTAGTGGTGATTTAACTTAACAGAAACAGTTAGTGGAGATGTTAGACGTCTTAGAAAATTGGCTTCATATTAAAAGTACTCGATGTATTGAATCAATCGACAATTAAAGCATCTTCTTATGTAAAAAAGTAGGATCCTTTCTTTTGATTAATTACCATAAAACTTCTTCGAAAATTTTGGTGAGATTTTTTTCTCCCGTAACTTCATTAGCATCGGTTTATTAGGGTTCCGAGCCATAATGACAAAAATGACACCTTTATAGTTTCGTCATGTCTGTCAGTCGGACCTTATGTCACAGGAATTTGACTCAAAAACTACAAAATGCATATTGATGAAATTTATAATGTAGGTGTCTTGTATAAGCCGCTATTTAGTTTAGTAGTTAGAAAACAAAAATTTATATTTCTAAGGGGGCAATCCATACATGTAACAAAGCTGAAAAAAAATTTTTCCAGCAAACATGTACATACGTGTAGTCCATATTTCGACAGGTCTTTCAAAGCAATTGAAACGATGTTTCTTAGCAATTTTTTTGATTAAGTGAATATTTTCGCAAATAATAGCACCGAAACTAGCATAAATTGGGTCCCCGCCCCCTTTAATTTTAAATCGTTATTCTAAAAAATATGTAAAATTTACAAAAGTAACGCTTAATAAAAAGTACGCTTTTCTACAAAGAACGTAATTGCCATGAATACACGCTCTTTAGCTGGTGCTTTTCAATTTACACTATTTTTAGAGTAATAGTCCACATACCGACTTGTTTCTCTAGTTATAGGCGACTAAATTGCTTATAGCTATTCTGTGCGAGAAACATGGGAAACATTTAACAATCTACTTTTTTCATCTTCTGTGCATTTCTTTGTAGAAACGACTCCGTAACCCTACATTGAGCATGATTGGACATGCTTAACCGGTTTTTTTTTATTAGTGAATTTGCATTGAATATATTCACAAAACATTCTTAATATTTTTTTGTAATTTTTTTTTAAGTATTTCCATTACAGGCATTTATTTCGGGATACTGAACCGTCACTATTATTGTTACTGTTACCGAACCCGTTAAGTGCACATATCGATATTGAACAACCGCACAGTTTCGGCCCGCAGGAGAACGTCCTTTACGCTTTTCATTTGAACGTGTCGTACGACATTAACCCTTTAACAGTGCCATTACGGGCCGCATCGACATCAAACGGCCGGGGTCTTTGGGATACGAAGACAAACGTTGCGTAATCGATCAACAGCGCCGGTACAGTTCGCCGGCTCGAAGTCAACAAACTCCGCAGAATCAACAAACATGACTCAAATCGGGACGGTTTCTATCAACACGCTCGATAAACGTATTCCGACGGTGCTTTCATGTTTCATTGGCATTAAGCTCTCATGTGATTCGATAAACTGAGAGATCAGAAGAGCCGAAAATTCTTATTTTAGAACTGACTTTCGCCTATCGCATCGCCCGCGTAGATATAAAATAGATTTATATCGATCTCGATTCGATACCAAATCCGCTGCCGCTCCTCGTCTTGGAAGCGAGACGAGGGGCGGGACGACGGGTCTAGGGACATCCGAACTCGGTCCCATGCCGTATTGCCGATAGATGATAACATTGGAACACTATTCACATCCGTTTATTATAAATGTCTCACGAATAATCCTTTGACGTAATTTATTGTTATTAATTATTATTAATCAGTTTTTTTTTCTTCAATTTTACTTTATTTCCAGAATATGAAGCGACATCGGAATCGAAAGAATAGTAATCAACCCGACGGTTTGGATGAAGATCAGATTTTTCTATTGTTACGAGAATAAGGACTTGGGCTGTCGCTCCTCTGCCTTAAACTCGATGCACAATCATGTATGCCTATGAATTAAAAAAAAAATTATCCTGTGAATGAAATTAGTAGTTATTGAGAGTCTTTGAATACACAGCGAATATAAATAGCAAGAAAAGTAAGTAATTTGTAATTTTTCTTCTTCGACTTCTCAAAGTAACTATTGCGTACTACAGGGAGAAATCTTACAAATCTAACTAAACACAATTTGTATTTATAGAACGTAAAAGAAAGTTAATATACGACAACTATGGTGCACATGCAAGCACTTGTAGATTTCTGGCGTGTTAATATTTGTAAAAGTTACACAAATTAACCTTGTAATGTTGCGGCCTACCAAATAATAACTAATCGCTTAGTGCTTATTATGTTATTAAATAATAACGACTGGTCGCTGTGTTCTCTCCTTGTGCTCAAATAGAATCCGAGGGGAATTCACATAGCTATTTTTCCACGTCGATAAAGACACAATTTAGCAGTGAACCATTGCGAGGTCGTTTTCAAATACCAATTCAAAGGGTTTGTTATTGCATAAAAATTATTTAGGCTCAAAAAAAAATTTAATCATGAAATATCTAATAAAATATTTTCTTAAAATTAAGTCGCCCACGCGCGTCTTTCTGATTTGTTACTAAAATAGGTGCTTAACGAATTTTTGTGGGATGCCAATGTTAAATTACACCATTGCTCAATAAACATCATTAGTATACGACAATACAAATAAGCGAATCTTAGAATAAGGAAGGTTTCACATCTTAAAACAATTCTTGTAAAAAACAGTCATGTCTAGTGATTTTGCCTTTTTTAAAAAGTTGTAACATTTTAAGTATAGTTTCCATACGTTACATACAACTACATTACATTGTATACATTACCTATTAAGTTTTCCCTAGAAATTCTAACTCGTGAAAGTCATTTCACTCAAATCCTTTCAAAACTCTATACCTTTGTTTAAAAAGTGTGTACTTGATTTTGTTGTTACGCAGTTATACATATTTATATTATTGATGTTCTTATGAATGACATAAAAACAACTTGAATCACTTTTATGGAATAAAAAATAAATCTATAGAAGTATACATGTAAGTCAATACAAAATTTATAAAGAACTTGGGAATTATTTACTTCCATTTTTGGCCAGAAGACAGCACCTGTGTATACATATACTGGCCAAATCAAATGCTTTTTAAAACCGAGATGTACAAACTCGGAGCAACCTGAGAATGAAAGACTCAGGATTGGTAAAAAGGATAAATATGGCTCAGTTAAAAAATCATAAACATGATAACTTGTTAAGGTCATAAAATAACTAGACTTTCACCACGTTTCTTTTCGCGATGACAAACGCAAACTGTACTATGAACGTCAACATGAACACAGCCATTGAATTTTCTAAGACGTTTATGAGTAACGTCTTCGAATTACAGACTACGACCCTATTGTAGGTATGAATAAGCAGTGATAAATTTGTTTGACATATCGTAGGTCTTGTTTGAATTCATAGATCCAAGATTAGGTCGGCGTTCTCGGGCGTTGAGCAGCACTATTACGTTTCTATTAAGTAATTTTCGCATGAACTCATGACCATAACACATGATTCTACCGATGGATGTATATAATAATTTTTTGTTCGTAATTAAAAACGAGACCGACATTGAAACTGATATCGATCAACAAATACAAATGATGAAGAGATTGAGATATATAAACATGAATGTTTGTATGTTTGTCCCCTACGCATGCCTAAGCTATTGATCCGACTGCGACGAAACTTTGGCGATACATCGTACGCACGCCCGAGAAAGTTACTGAAAATTAAATTAGCATTTGGCCCGGGTTTTATTTGCGTATTAGTAATACTAAACCGAAGTACTGAACAGATTCTGAAATTCTTTCATTAATATATAGCAACCTCGTTACTCCTCATTAATACAAATTATATTTTATTTTGATACCAGCATTTGCTTCCAGCTTCGTCGATATTAATATTGTGATTGATAGTGGAATCGAAACCGATAACGAGACCAGAAATGGGATATCAATCCCATTTTACATCAATCGATATCAATTGATTGATACAAAACATGAAGGAATCCATTTCACGTACATGGTGGCGGAAATACGGTCATTAACTATACGGACAAGCCACCCACAAGAAAGGGCAGAACAACGTCTGCCGGGCCAGCTAGTTAATAATAATAATGGCGGCATTGTTATTATTATAACAAACGACGAAATATTTACCGTAAGTTGTAAAAAAAAGAATCCGAATTAAAAAAAAAATGTAAAACTCTCATTTAAAAAAGTAACGACCTAACGATTTGCACAATAAAAGTAATTTATCCAATATTTTATTTGGGTTTCAAATCCTTATTTATAAGCAATCTATACTTGTTATTGTATAATAATACAAATATACAATAATATATTTTCAACGTATTTCAAGTGCAATATATTTATAAAAAAAAATATTATTTATGGTATTTAACCATCTAAATTTTTTTTTCTATTCCATGAATTTTTGTATTAAAGTAAAAACTATAAAATTAGTTCAACCTTGAAGTAATTAATGAACGATCGTACTTATCGTAACGTAGAACTTGAATCCAACTCCTTCGTATAAGTGGGCAACCATTCTAACCACTAGACTAATTAAGATTTGAATAATCCAAAAGTGCACACCTCATAATACTCATTTCATTTTTGATAAAAAACAAATTCTATTGTTGACTTACAAAGTAAACGAAAAACAAAAGAGAATAATTAAAAATAGTTGATGGTAATTTTCACGAAAGTAACACAAATCAAATCAAATTTTATTAATATCTTTCAAACGGTTATGAGATTAATCATAATAAAATATACGGTTCATCTTCGGGATAAACAGAAAATTATTCCAAAGGATTCCTAACAATTGATTGCGTATATTTTTTTTAAACCTGTAGACGAACGAGTGTACAGACCAACAGACAGCTGTACTTATATTTTTTTAACTACATTTAATATAATAAATTAAATGATTAAATAAATACGCTGACTCTATAATTTAATATGTCTAGTTTTCTAAACATCCCTTCTTTTATTCGTTTAGTCTCTTACTTGCGTCAACGTCACATAGCGGCATTTTGAGAGAAGCGCACTCCAACATGCGCGCGCGCTGTGAGGCGTGCGATTGCATCTTTTTACCCTTAGCAAAATTAAACAATACATTTTACAAAAATTTTCTCTTCACAATTATTTTTCGCTTTCCATGAAAATTTGCAGACTTAAGATTTTCGTTAAGATTTTCCTGTAAACTACTAGCGGAGCCCCTTTTCTGCATTTTTTTGAAAATTTAGACTCGGTAGTTTCAAAGATAAGAGGAACACACTAACGTATATTATACTTATTACCTAGCAAACCATAGATTTTAAAATTAAGTATGAAAACATGTACATAATTAAACATTAATGTATAATATGACAAACTTTTCTTTCTCTCTTTTTAATTTTTTTATATTACAATTTGCTCTTCAAATTTGACTGCTAATTTGTTCATTTAAGCTGTACATTCGTGAATGACACCCGTATGAATAAATCACACTTAAGTGCGCGTTTCATCTTGAGAGTGGAGAGAGCAAGATAATTATACTGTTACGCTACAGAAAATAACATATGTCTCGCTCCCACGTTATTTCTTGAGATCGCATCGTTTAAGTGAGGTTTATTTTTACGAACCTATGTATTTATCAAATCAGAACTTTTTTTTCAAAGAAAACAGGCTGTGGTATACGGTCTTAGAGATCGGAGACAGAGAGAGAGTGGTCCTGTAAAATTTCCAATTTTTTTAATCGGAGATGCGGAACCCTTACAAGGCATGCTAGTTCCTTGAGTTTTAATTATATTGTAATAGTTAGCTAGGTGTAGGTGGGATCTAAAACATGCGGCCTCCATGCCTAGGCTCGCAATTATGGGTTGGCGTTGTACTTGATATTTAATATTCGAAACCGATCTCGTCTCTCGAAGAACAAGCGAATAAGCTGCAGATAAAAAGAATAGAGACAAAGGGCACGAGGGCTGATGCCCGAGTGCACAAGATTCATTAGTAATAGAAAAATGGATTGTTGTAAATGATTTCATAAGAGATCGTATCGAACTTAGTAATTGAAAGAAATATTGAGGAACCGATCAGTAAACATATTGATCTTAAATTGAAAACACTTTTGTAATTTGAATACTTGAATCCCTGGGGTTCATCCAAGGTCTTAAAGGTACTCTGACCCGAGTTACGCCCTACAATATGTACATATAGAAGGGAGAAAATAGTTGAGGAACTTTTGAACGCTTGGCTCTTTACCGGAGACCACAGATTTCCACTTGACACGATCATTATATAGGTCTTTTGCTTCATCTATTTTCATCAATCGCTTCATGCAAATACATCTGTTGAATAGTTGAGGAACTTTTGAACTCTTGCCTTTTTACCGGAGACCACAGATTTCCATTTGACACGATCATTATATATGTCTTTTGATTCATCGATATTCATCACTCGCTTCATGCAAATTCATCTGTTTCGTATTCATACGATTTTAGCTTTTCTTTTATTTCACCAATTTGATCTAGACAGTCTTACGGGATGCCCGTTGCCGATCCTTCAACAGACACGTTCACTTTGTGGATTTCTTTAGGCAATTGTAATTTAATCTTCTTCGTGTTTTCAACTATAGCAAATCAGAAGTATTTCTTTTTACTATTAGGTACTTTCAAATAATATTGAAATTTTGAGTGTATGAGTTCGGCTTACAAAACATGGTATTTAGCATTGCTTTCATTTGACATTATTTTTTATAAAAAGACTAACAAATACGAAATACAAAGTTTACTACTTTATTACACATACTCCCATCGTTTAGTGTGACATTTTAAAAAGCATCAATTTTAGAATACACTTACAATTTTTCAAATTCCTACATAGTAATGAACTAGTTAATACTAGTTTAATATTGGGAAAAATTACCGATTTCCAATCCAGTAGCGCACTATTAGATACCAAGTACATATGTGGCCGAAGCTACTTAAAGAGGTCATAACTTAATGACTGTATACAATGCTCGATGACTGATCAGAGTATTTCTAAATTATAAATTAATCGTGTAATGTACATTTATCACTTTTTTTCGTAAACTCGTGTAAGATAGGTAATATGTTCGAATATACGTCCTCGATAAGGCTTCAATAGCTGTCACATCGAAAAATTTGGGTCAAATCGTCCCATTACGCGTAGATGTGGGAAAGAATATGGAGGTGCCCATATCGAAAGTCCATTGGGGCCAAGAGCGGGACAGCTTTACGACGTTGTTTGCGCAAATCGCGTTGTGATCTACGTGCGTACGATCTACGTGGATCCTAATATATAAATGAGGTAATTTCGAAAAAATGTATTATGTATAAGCAGATTGTGTGCGGGAGAAAAACCCTGGGAAACTTATAAACTTTAATTATAATCAGACTGTTTTGACTCATAGTTATTATTGGGTGTAATATGTTATTCTTTAGACTAGTTCTAGTCTTTTATTCTTCTACTACTATTCAAGGGATGCCTACATACTTTATAGTCTAAGATCCGAATTAGGAGCGAATTTCATCCATCTGTTTAATGCATGAAAAGTATTTTAAATCAAATTTAAAAAAATACATCGCGAGTGTGTTAGCTAAAAAAATTCCCGACCAGACTACGACTAATTAAAAATTCAAAAATTTCTCGTTTTTAAACATTGCACTTTTTGATTTAAACAGCAAATGTGTATCACACAGCCACAAAGCAGTGCTTTTTTCCTAGTTTATCGTACAGATGTGTCTAAATTACTAGTATCGACTTGTTTCTTTATACGCCAGGAAAAAAAAAACAACTCTACGTTTACATATCTACAGGCTTTATAATTTCGATTAGTATAAAATTTCTACGTATTAACATAGAAATTTGAAACAATGTTTAAAAAAGTTATTTTCGAATTTTTATTTAATCGTTGTCTGGCCAGGAATTTTTTAGCCAACCCGCTCTCGATATATTTTTTAACGTTCAATTTATATAAAATACGTTTCATCCATTAAACATGGGTGAAGGTGGTTTTTAATTCGGATCCTCTACTATAATGATTTAACATTACGCATATGTTCGATACATTGTATCGAACATATGCGTAATGTTAAATCATTAAATTATTGTTTACTAGCTGATCCGGTAGACATTGTTCTGCCCTTTGCGGTAGATGGCGTGTAAGTATCCATTTTTTTTTTCAAACAAATTACACCAAGTATCTTGAAAAATATTTAAAATTAATTTTCTATTTTAAGCATCAGAAATTATTGCCACAACTTAATACATTTCAATGAGACAGGTCTTAGAACCATCATTTAATAACCCAAATAAAATTGTTTAGTTCTTTGTGACGAGACTTTTTTGTTAGCCAACAGATTCTGTGAAATAATTTTGAAACTTATGTTTTTGGAATTGGGTTCATTTTTTTATTGCACAATATATGAACTTAAGTTTTTTTTAATAACGTATTTAGCGTATTACGCTCGTTTGCTTTCGTCTGTCACGGTTAGTTTGCGAAAACATCCAACACGACCTATGTGTTGTGACTGCCTCTATTATTACTTACGGCGTGGTGCAACAAAAGTAAAAACGTAATACGTAAACGTGATCCGTAAGATTTGACAGTTAATGTGCGGACAATCTTTAGAAACGTACGGAATGCATTTACGAGTTAAAGAAAAATATTTTTGCTGCAAAGCACCCTTAGAATAAAAGTAGAGGCAGACGCGATGCTAGTCTACGGGGATAGAGTTGCGGGCGAATGCTCATAAGCACTATTTCCTCGAGCATATATTAGAAGATGGTATTACGATATTACAAACAGTGATACTAATGTCGGTTTCTATTTCATTACCCCATCGCGGTTTAGTAAAATACTACACCGCATATATCTATCGATATTGAGTGAAACGAAAATGGGCTACGCAAATATTCAAATGAGAGTTCCGCTAACCGGCTTACGTCGAAGTAGATCGTTTTACTGGCATATTTTATCATAAATTGAATTTCACTCACCACAGTCAGCACCTTTCTGAGGTCGTTGTGTAGAGAGGACACGTCGACCCCCCTCCCCGCGTCGCCGAGCCTCCGCAGAGTGTCGGCGAGAGGGCCGGATAGTGCCCTCAGCTGCTGCCAAGAGCGCGCGTACTGGCGCCGCACCAGCTCGATGATGGTGGACGTCAGCGCCAAGCCGATCAGGATGTACAGCGTGCACAGCAGCATGTAGTTGGTCCGTTCTGTTTATGACACGGTGTCAATTTGGAACATCGTAGAGAAGGAAATTATGAGAGAAAAAGTCAACCACGTACTGACATAAAAACGGATACGGATTGTGTAGCTCACGACACCTCAAATTTGGTGATACTCATGTATCACCAAAATGTCAACTGAATTCGAGTCGAGTAGAGGCTATCTGAGCCTGGATGACGTCAATCTAGTCATTACATCCACAAATCTTAATTGAAAAAACCTACAGCAAAAGGATTCTCAATCGTTGAGAACGCTAGAAAATTTGCTGGTTCAATAGTGTACTATATTATCGGCGCTTGTGAAATGTAACATCAATAGATCAATAAAAACTCAAAGCACAATATTACATTTTTTAATTACAGAAATAAAAAGTAATGTTTTTGTTTTCATTTTGTAATATCTAATTGTAATATTCTAGTGCACCTCTTTCTCGATCTTCTTTTAAAAATTATTTTTTTCACAAAAGGCAACTTTTGCCGGTCAGTTCTAAGGCTGAAATTCAATTTGAAAGTGCCTTTGTTAAAAGTGAATTTCAAAGAAGGTTGTGCAATGACTATAAAAGGTTAATATTCAAAATATACACAAAAGTTCATTTTTACGAATAATACTAACAATTAAAATTTCGCCATTGTCACGGATTATTACGTTTACATCTTATATTGAAACAAAATGACTAAACAGAAAAAAATACTGAGAAAATACATGTTCCTTCCCTTCCTGATGATATACAATAAAGTAACTATTTATTAAATACAAAATGTGATACAAACATAAAACAAAAATTTGGAAAATCCAAAAGTGTACGACTCACATGCGTGTTATATTGCTAGAGATTATATTATTAGTAGATTACTTAATACAGTTTTTTTTTTCTTGTAGTGGCGCCACCTGGAGGTGTAAAGAATTAATAAAAAAAAAACATTCTATGCGAAACGAGAAAAAAAGAGAAAGAAGTATACGCATGTGCTTGTAATAAGAAAGAGATAGAAATAGTGACAAAAATTTTTACAAGAGAAAAACTAGAGAACTCGTTCTACTTTAATTGATAATTATTAAACGGTTGTGAGTTCATTAACAAAAATCAATAGGGGTCCTACTTATAATATATGGAAACTTATGTAATACAATTATCTTATATTTCCATATAAGGTTTATATTTATGTTTATATAAACAAACATTTATATAAAAGGTTTATATTTATATATAAAAAAAAAGTTTTATATAAATATAAACCTTTGTTTATATTTCTCTAAATCGTGAAGACCCACCGACGCACTGAGAGACGGACAGTGGTACACATATTTTTCAATTACAATTTTTGTTATGTAGTCTAATGTAAATCAATTAGAAAATAAAATATTAACATAATTTAATGTCTCTATTTATTTAAACATTAAGAATAAAGTATATTTAACGCCTAGTTTAAAGCATAAAAACGATGTTATATAGCTCAACCGAAGTATGCCCACATATTGAGAGTAGAGCACTCGCACACGCTGCGCGTTGTGAGTCGTGCAATAAGAAATACAGAATTGAAATATAACTGTCTTACTCGGAACAAGATCTCCGAATCCTATAGTGGTCATAGTGATGAAACAGAAGTAGAAGCCATCGTAGAAGCTCCAGTCGTCTTCCCACATCTTGAAAAGACCGGCGCCGGCCGACAGGTAGAGGAAGAGGAAGCAAACCGCCCCGATAGCGTACAGCGACTTCTGCCACGCCGGATTCGTCTTTGATACGCGTTTGCACCAGCCTGCTTCGCACGATTGAATATTTAATGAGAAAAGCAGGGATGAAAAGCTTTTTCATTTCCTTTGTGGTATACTTCCGCATTCATTTCGCGTGTACTTCAAGACTTTAATCAAAATGCACAAGATCAAACATTTAAGTTTGTTGTTTTTTTCATTTTTGTTGAACATTTTATTGTATTTGTTAATTGAATATACAAATGGCCTATATATTAAAAAAAAATAAACAGAATGAAATTTGGTTAATAAAAAAACAAACTGTAACCTATCAAAGATTCTTTGCAACTCTTTTTGCAAAAAAGGAATTTTAACGTTCAATTTATAAAGCACTATGAATCCCTGGCGTCACAGTTTGCCAATCCAGTTTTTGTATGATTGAAAAATTTAAACATTCGTATATTAATCATTTACGAAGATATCTAAAAATTATTATCACTATATGTGTATCTATAATATTCGGGGATGCTCTTGAATTCTTCACGGACCTCATCATCAGAAATGAATTTGGGAAAGAATGAGATCAATCTGGACGCATATCTTTTTAAATAAAACATTTTTTTTATCGTTTAATAAATTATGGAGTTTTGAGGGCACAAACATAAAGAAAAAAATAGAACTGAATTGAGAACCTCCTCCTTTTTTTTGAAGTCGGTTATAAAGGCCCCTTCACTAATATCCCGCAGGAGCGGAAATTGTCGTCAAACATTCATGTATCTCATGACCATGATTATTACAGAAAATGACTGGAATATACTAAGAATAGCGAATGAGTCTTTCCTGTTAGTGATTTAAGGTGATACCTCGATGAAGATAGAGAGGAGGCTGTCCCCGTGCGTTCACATCATCAATGATAAGCACCTGGTCGATTGGTCAACGAATAAGATTATTAAAACTAGCGCATACAAAAATGGAATAGTGATACTCAAGTGATGGAACAGTGGACTCAAAATGAAAAATGAAAGTGAACAAAATTTGTTTAAAATAAAAGGACACTAATACATAAAAAAATATTTTACCAACTTGTCGAAAAATGTTGGTACGATTATCCTGAAAAAAATATACAGAGAAATCGGTTACCGATTGCGAATAGCATGTAAAAAAATAAATTGTCAGGCCGTGGTTTGAAATTTAATTCTAACAAAAATTTTTTTTCGAAAAAATGGTTAAAAAATATACCTAAAAATCAAACGTGTGGTTCATGCTTTTAACGAATTCAAGGAAAAACAAAACACTCTTTTCATCGATGTAGCAACTTTAGGTTATTACATGTTACATCATTAACCGTGAATAGTTGCCTCAAAATCCACAATGCATGACAAAGGAAATCATAGAGAAAAATCTGCAACGAAATAAAGAATAAGATCATATCTAATTTCGCAACGGAGAGGGTTATGCGTATCATTTTCGCGTCGACTTTAAAGTATTGCGACTTGTAAATTAAACGAAAAATTTTGTAACCAAAAGCATTTTTACGCGAAAGGTATTAACATTAACGTAGCGATACCAGCAAAATCGAAAAATTTCGTAGGTAAAAAGATCAATAAATGAGGCAAGCGAAAACCCAGAATTAATTATCGTGTCACATTAAGGGCGGAGAACAACGATAAATTTCACAAAGTGAATGGCGGCGAAAAATAAAGTGGAAGCGTTCGCCTGACGCTCTGACCGGTCTAATAAATGGTAGTGGAGAATCTAAGCGACGCCACGGGACGAGTTCGCTATGAGAAAAGGTGATAAACGTTATTTTAATGACGTAATTTCAAGCGATCCGAAGAGGAATACTCCCTTTGTGCCGCATCGGACGGAACCATCAAAAAAAGAGGAGTTACACCCTGGATATATTTTATAACCCCAAAAAGAATGCATTATTAAAATTTATACGAATAAAGGTTTTGTTAAGAACACTTTGATCGAATTGATCCGTTTCTTTGTAAACGGCAATGACTTGCGTGCTAAGTGATTCGGTTAAATATAACTGAATGTCGTTTATATCGAAAAGCCGATTCGTTCACATATAGATACTCTTTTAACAGCTAATTGAATTTTAACCGGTTGCCAATTCATCACACTCTGATAATATGTGTTTTTAGCCGATTAACATTTAACAACGCGTTAATTGTTAATCGGCTGCCAACTCAACATACAGCAATAATTTTTAACAATCCTTTAAGCGTTAATCTATCGGAAACTCACAATGTATAAACAAATTTTTATAGCCCGTTAAGTGTTAATCGGCCACCGCGCCATTAATTACACACCAATGATTTCGATGGCCTGTTATGTGTCAATCGACGTGAGACTTATCGTCTACAAACGAATTTTTAAAAACCCGTTAAACGTTAATCGTTCGCGAGTTCTCGAATTACTAATATAAAAACATGAACGAATGACTGATTGTTGCGATTGCTTGTATGATAAATGATTAGTAACAACATTAGAGTCAAAACGTTTGGTTGAAATGAATATTATATTACAAAGTAAAAAAAGAAAAAGATAAAATACTTTTCCTTGCATTTTATTTAATTCTTTATTTTAATTATTTATAGTTTTATAATTTTTTATAAGCGATCTTCGATGATTTATATGAAACGCAAATTCAATATGAAACTCACGTGGCATCTCGGGGAGCTGTTTGGCCAGCATGGAGACGAGCGTGGCGAAAACCCGGCCCATGTCGGCGATGACTGTCAACGTGAGCGGTATACCGATCATGGCGTACGCGATGCAGAAGGTGCGCCCCAGAAAGTCTCGGGCACTATGTTGCCATAACCTGCCATAGACGACGCAGTTATTAATGCTCTTCTGTACGGTATTACCACAGAAAAAAGATGGATCAATAAATTTGAATCGATCAATTTTTATCGAATAGTTATATTCAGTATTTCCCGGTTAAATTTTTAAAACTATCAAAGTTCTAATCAAGAGATCATATAAACATATTCATCTTTCTCTCTCTTCTGGAATCGAACCATAAGGGCAATATTACGATAGGGCAAAAATTATTATTCATCGTAAACGACAGCTCATCATATAGGTTTAACCGTTCTAAAATTTTCTGCAATAACCTATTTAATGTTTATCTGCTAAACGCTCTCGTTAATTGCTAGACCAATTATTGCTATTACATCACGAAGGTGAACCGGCTGCTGGTTGGCCTCGCGTGATCAGTCTTAAGTATATGGCGATATAGATTTCACTATAAGGATGCGATATATTAAAGTGTACATAAAGTATGAAAATGTACCCAAGTAGTTATTTTTAATATTACTATATTTTATGTTCATGCCTCTGTGTTTAATGAATGCGTGTGCGTGGTTGTGGCTGTAGTTGTGAGTATGAGCATAGGTATGGATGTATGCGTAATGCGTATGCGTGTGCGTTTGCGTTTGCGTGAGCGTGTGCGTTTGCATGTGCGTGTGCGTTTGCATGTGCGTATGCGTGTGCGTTTGCACGTGCGTGTGCGTTTGCACGAACGTATGCGTTTGCATGTACTTGTGCATGGGCGTATATGTGTGTGTTTGCGTATGCGTGTGTGCGCGTTTGATTGGTTGGTTTGAAAATCCACTGATATAAATAAAAAAAAATTCGTATACCAACCTCGACAAGTACCACTAAATCACTTAAATCGGACTATAAAGAATAATAAACAAACCATCAAAGATTTTTTAAACCCATGTCTTCAGAACTTTGAAACCAACTCAACCTAGCCTACTTATTGTTCTGTGCTCGAATTGCATCGCGCGAATTAGCCAAACGTGTCAATTTTAAGCTCGTAAGTCATCACCTATAGTGGTCAACACGGTGGACGAGAAGAAGACGGCCTGCAGTATGCTCCATTTCTCTTCTGCTGCCGGGAAGTTCTTGTCCGCATCCAGCGCCAATCCGCTGTCGGAGGCCGCTTCCAGTATCTATAAAGAGAACCTTAATCATCATAAAATTTTATTGAAAGCCCTTCTAGCGAGGCACTGCGTGGGTTGCGCTAGTTACATAGTGTTTTTTTTATGACGATAATCTAAGAATATTGTCCTGATGATAGAGCTTGTTTCCAAAGTTTTATATTGGTGATGTTTCAAATTACCAACTTGAAACTTTGGGAACAAGTTTTGTTACTGCAATTTTAAATAGGCAGCTCAAACTGGCTTCTCTAGAAAGAGATACTTGAAAATTCATAGAATTACACTAAAATCAATAAAATATACGAACGAACTATCTAACGTTGTGAGAGTGCCAGTATTCAAAATGCAGTAGTCAACAGTGTTGCTAACAAAACATTATAAATTACATATTTTTCTTTAAATAATGTTTTTAAAAACTTATTGTTTTTTAAAATATGCCAAGTGCGAGTCGAATTCGTACACAAAAGTTTCGTATCACTATACGATATTTAAAGATACTTGTATATACTGTTCACAATTGTATATTAGTGTATGTGTCTATTTATTTTTGTTGTAAGATAGAGTAATCATATTTAATAGTACGCACTAAAGTCAGACCAAATTTGGCGTCTCGACATGGCGCAGGCACAAATTAACGCACTTTCGACTCACACTTGACCGGTATTTATTATTTCTTGCTTTACTTAAAAAGGTGCATAATCATTATACTAGTTAGACGCTTTTATGTATTTCCATTACTAATATAGATCAAAAATGCCATAAGGAGCACGTTTCTTGTATGAGGACTACTTTAATTTTTACTTTATTTTATTTCTATTATTTGTTATTATAGTGGCCATACTATTACATACGTTGTGAAAATTTTAAATGTCTACCTAGCACGGATCAAAAGATACGGTCCTATAACATACGCAAGGATTGGTAGGTGGACGAACAAGCAGGAGGACGGACGGACGACTCAGCCATAGTAATGGGATCCCGTTGATACCCTATAGGTATGAAATTCTAAAAACAATTTTTTATCGTAATAAAAAGTTAAGTATGTTCTTCTTTAACTAACTCTTATAGTATAAATCACATTAATTAAATTAATACTTTAATACGTAGCTGCGTGGGTTTTTAATCATTACAATACTGAGGTATTATAACATCCTGTGGTATTCCAATCCTCATTAAAGAGGGAAGTGGTGCTTATATTTTTTTAAGAACCGATTCAAATGTCATGTAGCTGTACATGCTGCATGGAATATCGCTAAAAACAAAACACTTTCTGATAAAACATACGCTAGCCAGTATCATTTGACGCTCAGCCGTGCCAGATGTGTCGTTCGCTAATCTAAAATTACACGAACATTGCGCAGGAGTCAAAGTTGAGCTTCGTTAATATTAATAAATGGAGAGAATTATTTAAATTATATTGTAGGAAGTTCACTTTTGTAAATGATATCTCAAGAAGTATAAGTGATATGATATCGGACGATATCATTTGAAAGTCTCGACTAACGATATCGATTAGCGCGACCAATGTTTTATATGAAATCAGTCTTCCGATCGACGATGAACAACTCGAGGTGCCAAGAACAGTAGAAATGAAAATCAAGAACCGCCTAAAATAGTGTTCATCGTCACTTACGGAAATTGAGAACGCTCAGAAGCGCTATTGTGGAAAACCGATAGACAAAGAAAGTGTACGAACAATTTATATCAAAACATTCTACTGAAAATAAATAATCTGCAAAAGCTGTATTCTCGGAAGCAGTAGATAAAAATATCGTGCACTTTTGTATATCTATTAAAATTCCTGAAAACGCAGTTGCAAAAGCTGCTAACTTCATTGTGATTCAATATTACATGTTACATCCCAGTATATTCCTCACAAAAAGTTACGTTATTATATTTGATGTGTAACATAATAACTCTAATTTTTGACGTAATATCCTAATAATATATTTGTGAAGACAAGACATGTTTAATATCTTTATAGTTTGATATAATAACGTTGATCATTCTTAGAGAGTTGAAGTCCTGCTTGCGGACACACCCGCTATCGGGCGGCATTCTGCTTCGATCGTCTGAACGAGGCTCGCACCGAGCCTTTGACTGTTTGACTCAAAATTGTAATTTAAACAAAAATGACTTCGGTTTCTTTCCAGTTAATAAGTATTTAAAACTATGGAATTTTTACAAATATAGATGGTTGATTTAAGACACCAATTACATCAGATGTCACTCTAAAAATATTTAGCCGAATCAAGTAGAAGCACCTATTAATATTATAAAACATTTTTAACACATAAGATAGCGCAGGCGAAACCATAATTTCTAATATATTTCTTCGCTCATTGCACGTCTATTTTTTTTAATACAGATTGAAAATATACCATTTTCGTGAATATAATTTTTTTTAAATGTACGAAATCATTTGACATTTCGTATAATTTTCTGGTCTGTTGCTTTCGAGAATAATGCTTCAGGCGTTTTAATTAACGTGAAAACGCCAAGAGGATCTGGAAGCATTAGGCATTAGCGATAAGTGGAAGTGGATAACTTACGTTCAAAGCGACAAAGATGATAATGCACAGTGCATGCGCTCTTTGCTAGTTTTTGATGAGTTATTCAATACCAGTAAGGTAATCTTGGTTTATCAAAATGTCCTACCATCGAAGTCAATTTTACTGCAAGCATACCAATTTTTATGCATAAATATGCATATGCACAATTTTTTTTTGATGTTTAGTGCATGCCTACAAAGAACGATTATAAAATAAAGCCAAATAAACCTTTTGCATGGTTTTACTTCGGAGTAGATTTCTGTAATTTCATTCTAAATATTTGCATGGAAAAAAAAGTTAATTGCTATAAATTTCATTACGGATCTCGATCCAAATGACGATTTTTATTATTAATTATATTTGCAAATTTTATTATCTATTTTCCGTTATTTAAAAATTCGGTAGTGTTTAAAACTATTCACGTATATATCTTATAGTGTACCTTTTCATAAGCAGCTAGCTGATCACTGATGAATTCTATACTGAAGTCTTCGGTGCCGTTATAGTTACGCTCAGATATGAAACGTATGAAAGTGTCTCTTTCTGCTACCAATAAGTTCCGGTGGAATTCCTGTTTCGCTTCTGATGCTGGTCTCTCCAATGCACTGAACACCTAAACAAAACATCGATATCATTATTTCTTTAGCTAAATAAAAATAATTAAGGAAAGACAAATCAAATTAGTTATATTTACATTATATTCAGTTTTCATTACTACGTACCTACTTAGAGATTTGTATTGATGTATGATTCGTATCGATGCAAATATTTAAATATATCGACTGAATTTAGTGGCATTAGACTTATACATGTTAACTGATTTAATTGAAATTATTCATTCGAAATATATGAAAATAAAATTTAAATGGTTTGATTTAATCCAAATCAACGTTCCAAAGTTCATTAAAACAAACCTTAACTGAATTTTCATCTACAACATCATATCTGTATCCGTCTTGTTCATTTTTTTCCCAGTGGGTGGATAATACCTCGTAAAATCTATGTGTGATGTGTTATTTTTTAGTTCTTAACACATCATCTAACGCGTAAAAATAATCAACAGAACTTAATTTCTTTTTTTCGCTTAATTATAATTCTTATTTCTTACATCTCCCATTTTTTACCTCTGAGTATTGAACAAAGAAAAATTCGGTCCCCTTAGCGGTCCATCGAGAAGAAAATGATGTTGAAATGCTACAGACAAACCATTCTCAGATCTAAAGCCACTCGTCCTCGGCACGCTTCAAACTTTAATTTAGGAAGTGTATCTCTAAAATATACTAATTTTTATCTACTCTAATCACCTACACTTATCCAAAGTTAGAGGAAACTTGGCTTCGGCGAATTTAAGGCTCTACACCAAAAATACTATAAAGTTGAACCCGAACAATATTTCTACGTAACACGTACAATACTAATTGACATAGTCAGGTCTTCAAGTCTCAAAATACAATTAGACGGTACCCCTGCGGCATTAAGGCTAAAAGTTGGAACCCAGACTTTAATCTATTGACACTCGTAACACTAACCGAAGAGGTCTTCAAGCTTTGCAGTTTTAGTAGTCAGTGCCCTTACAATATGAGAACTGAAGATTTGAAACTCGGAGTTCGATATCAACGTGTTTAGTTCACAACCTTAAGTACTAATTCAGTCTTAGAAAAAGAACGGATCTTTAATTATCGCAGTTTCGATAGACAGAATCCCTACAGTGCTGAGAATTGAGAGTTGAAATAGTAATCGTTATTAAATAAAAATCTATGCGCGAAGTTTTATAGCGATCAGTTAAACAAAGGCAAGGGAACATCTGGCGCAAGATACAATCCAAAAATTATACAGTATATAGTTTAATATAAGCATAAAACGTTTAAAGCCCAACGTTTTTAAAGAAAAAGAAATCTCGAAACCGAAAAAACCATATTCATAATTCAATATGCATAGGCACTCCATATATGTAATTACCACTGCTAATTAATGTGAGTACAAAAAATTAAAATATTTTTAAAGTGAAACTTTTTTCACTCTCCTTAAATTTTCTCCTCCATCTAACGCATGTCCCATGCCGCATGTCGCATTACAACCGGCCTCGGAGTAGGGGTAAAGTGAAAGGCGCTCGGCAAAGCAGCTAAGGTCAATATGGCGGCGGCCATGGCTCACATCAGCTGATCGCGTAGCATTTATATTCTCACTCATTCGTGCAAGTGCTTCGCGGTATTTTTGTTCTTTAATCAGTGTATTTCATAATACTGATTTCTACGTAATACATTTTGTTTCGATGAAATATATTACACCTTCAAATTAAAAAATGTTAATTGTAAATTATTTCTCAAATCGATAGAAGATTGAATCTCCGTTAAAACTGTTATGGGTATTGGCAGTAAACATATTACTTGTGTATTTTAAGATTGTAAATATTTCATTTTAATTAAAATTTTATATAGAAAAAAATACAACTATCCTACTCCTGATTTCTGAAGTTTCACTTCTGCCGTGTGTGATTTGCACACACACACACAATTTTTTAGTCTAGCTCATTTCCTGTCTTTAGTCTTTTTTACCACGTTTTTTAAAAGTTTCTATTATAATTAATTAGGCTTTAGAATGCAGTCATATTAATGACACAAATGGCGTAAGTATATTTTATTTACAATTTGTACTTATATACATACAAATATTTTATATCACACGTACATTACATTTTCCCATCTATATATAATAAAAATATTTTTTCTTTGTCACTTAAGATGTCGGAAACTACTGAACATATTTCTATGAAACAATGATCATTCGACACATAATTGTTTGTAGAAGGTTATAGACTATTTATAATACAAAAACTGTAAAATTATGTTTGTAAGAATGTCTGTCATACGCTGACGGCTGAGCGGACTGTAATCAATTTTTTCATAGAGATCAAGTGGAATATAAAAGTAATATAATAATATATATATTGTATTTTATAACAAGATTAACTTTTATGTAAAAAATGTTGAAATACCAGTAAAAATGGTAATCTGTCATCACTAACATGCATGGTCAAGGAAGGACCGAATTGTAAAAGACTGCTATTGGAATAGCGGGACCGAGGTCAGAACGTACAATGTAATCAGAATTGATATCTATAAATAAATAACAGGACTGTGATTGGGATCAGATTTGACGGCGAGAACAGCTAATATTAAAAATGAAGAGATACATTCTATGCGCACGCAAGCGAAACCACAGGCATATTGAGTCATTGACAAAATTATCGCAGAATGTTTATTTTACGGCTAACGAAGCGGGAATACGTATATAAGATAATTGGTAAAATGGGTAATAAATAACCCACGACGAAAAAAGTGGAATAGGTCACGTTTTAGATTTCGTACTTAATTAGAGAAAAAAAAGAACGTTTATAAGGTAACAACCATCTATGTCAGTAATATTTATATATGGAGACTGAATTTGCAGTCATATAACATATTCGCCGTTATATAATCCGATATTGATTTGTCATAAATAGTCAGGAATAAATTGCAGGCGGGTTAAAACGTAAAATAGGAGAAAAATATATACATAAAATGTGTGAAAATCAAATGAAAGAAATTAGTGAGCATATTTTTAAACTTTATTCAAATTTACGTTGTTTAATTTAGAGTAAAATGCGATAAACTTGAAAAATTTCAGATAAGTGCAGTTTTATCCATAGCTTATATTTGCAGTAAAACGTATTTCAAAAGGTCTCGAGAAAAATCTGAATCCATTTTTTTCTGATGTCTTTTTTTTGGTGTAAGTCAATGTCATACAGATGAAATTTTTAAGAGTCCCGAAATTCAATAAAGCAAGCAATTTTCCATGAAAACTATGTAAAAGTATCGAACAAATGTGATATCGCCCATAATATTCTATTAGAACAATATGTATAATTTCTTTCACACGTTGATTACTAGATAAAGCAACAGGTTCAATTAAACCGCGCTATAAATTTATTTCTCAGAATTATTAACAGAGGGCCATATTTGGACTTTTTGGTACTATTACCAACAACGCGATGGTAAGTAAACAACAAAAAGTATATAAATAAGAAGCACTCGGTACAGAACCTTCGGTACACGAGCCCGACTCGCACTTGCCTGGCATTCTAAATATCATTACGGATCTAATCGGCCATCACACGTATTTTACTCACAGCTGTAAGAATTAACACGCTACACAACTTGTAAACCAGTCTGTAATAAAATAAATAACGTACAATTGGTAGAAATAGAGACGATGTAACATTACTAACAATGTACCATACAGATTTGTTTGCTTGTAACATTCTAACAACCAATTAACACTCATGGCTTACGAAAAAGAACGGTTACTGGCAATTAAACTAAAATATACTAGATTCCTGCGATGATTCTTAAAATAACTTGGATGATTAAGATAATCTGTTTTATAATTATTCGTTACACTAGGATTTTTATAAAACTCCGATTCTTCCAATTATACTGCGATGTATACAGTTTTAAGTGTATTCCAATGTCTTGTGTCTAGAATCAAATTAACATTAATAATGGAAATTATTAACAATTATTTTATGACGTATTAATAGAAACTATTGTTGTTGCTAATATTTAAATATTTATGTATTATAAGATTCGTATAGAAAATGGAGAAATACATATTCGAAACGTGGACTTAATTAGTTATAAAATTTCTTGTTAATAGAGTACTCTTATGAATCGCAGAAATAATAAGAATCGAATGAAAAAATTTTGATATTAATGGGTTATATGCATTGGCATGTTTTTGGTAGCAGTAAATAATTTATTTTATTTTTATATATTTTATTTATTATTTTTATATATTATATTTATATATTTTATTTATTGCAAATTAAAAAATAATAAAAAAATACATTTTAATAAAAATCATAAATATGACAAAGTTAATATTCAAATATAAAATCTACCACATGACCACGAACTAATAGTGATTTAATTCAATAATACAAACTACAAACTAACACATTAATATAATTCCGAATTACGTATAATTAAAAATCTGCAAATTCCTTAACGCCATAGTTCGTTTTGGATTTTCTAAGATTACACTCAGCTAAATGAGGGAAATTGGTTGTATCTCCTTGCGATTTGCAGACGGGTATATACGGCGCCTCCAAACGTTGAAGCAGTATATCCTGCCACTTGATTTCGTGGAACCACGGATGGCTCTTTATGTCGTAAGTGCCCCCTTTAAGGGAGCCCAGTCGCTTCGTGTTGTCCACCTGAAGGAGGCCCTTCACGATCCCTCTGCAGTTTTTGGACATTGTCTCTGGACATTTGTAATGTCCGTCTGTGATCTTCTCGTACAGTTTCATCGGGTTGGACGAGTAGAAAGGCGGGAAGCTGGCATTCATCTCGTATATCAATATCCCCAACGCCCACCAGTCAACGCCCGCGTTGTACCCGCTGGACAATATGATTTCTGGCGCCAAATATTCCGGCGTGCCGCACAGCGTCCACGTTCTCTTCTTAAGCATTTTACACAATCCGAAATCGGCCAACTTCAGGTAGCCTTTTTCGTTCAATAATATGTTCTCCGGCTTGACGTCCCTGTGTATCACACCCAAATGATGTAGATATTCTAGAGCCAGAACGACTTGACTCGCATAAAACTGTAACGCCGGCTCCGATAGTGTTTCCACTTTTCTCATATAATTGAAGAACTCTCCGCCTATCTCGAAAGGCAGTATATAGAATACGTATACATTGTCTTTGCAGCAGTAATCCAGAGATATCGTGAATGGAAACTTTATGCACTGCAGTATCTTCTTCTCTAACAGCAGTTGCTTCACTAAACTCTTCTCCATAGCCACGTTCTTGTCGAAGACTTTCATGGCGTGATAGGAGAAAGTAATTTTGTCCCGCACGAGGAAAACGTTCCCGAAAGCGCCGGCACCTATCAGTTTGATCCGGTCGAAATCGTCCACCGACTTGTCGTACGTCGGAGGATTCGTCAGAAGCTTATTGAATTCCGCCTTCAGGCTGTCCAAATATTTACTGTACAGGGCGTGCTGTTGCAGACTGAACCCTTCGGTTTCTTCTAGTTCCACTGCCATAAGGACATCTGAGCTGTTTATAAATACCGATTCCGAAAAAATGCAAACGTCAAAACTAAAATGACAGTTCTAACGCCATTTGTGAAGGGGTGAATGTGAAAAAGTATAGATATATTATTTTATAATGTCATACTTCTATTTCGCGACAAGATTATATCTCAAAAATCGCATTGTTACGACTTAAAAAATGTAAAAAAATATAAAATTCTATTTGTTAAATATGTATCGATATATAATCAAATATTTCATTAGCAAATTTTAAAAGTATCAAGTGAAATAAATTCGCATATAATTGTAAATGTTTAAAATGGAGTGTCGTATTTGAAGCGACCACACATTAAGCTTAAATCGGATACACTGTACGCACAAATATATGTACAAAATTACATTTAGCTTTGAATTCTTTATTTTAGCAATACCATATATGAGGGACAGCAGTATCATTTTTTCGATGTCTTATTCATTAAGAAAAATTCCAAATGGGTATTCACTTTAAAAGCAATCACCTTTTTTTCCATTACATAAACGAAATTAAATTACAGCGCATAAAGAGTAACTAACCTGAATAACCCTAAATAATTGCAGTTCGGCGATGGCAAACGAAAATATTGGTCCAAATTGGCTCTCTCGTTATTGCAAACGACAAATATCGTCACAATGCCTGTGGGTGTCTGCCGCATTCCGCCGTCGGGTTAATTGCACGTCCAGCTTATTTATATCAGCTCTTAAGCTTAAAATAGATAGACCACATTTGAAATTCAACGTGAAGTTGAATAGACTTCAAATCATGCGTAAAATATTACTACTCAATGCTCACACATACTTTAATGTCATTTCACTGTCCTCTTAATCCGCTCATTTTAGGGTTCCCTGCATACTAATGATTTAATGAGTCTTTGTGCCGTGGTCAAATAAAAACTAACGTGGGTTCTATTTGTTCTTCCATCTATCTATATGTATATATACGTATTTGTAAAAGTGTTGTCGAATCATTATCAGAATCATGCACAATCATTAATTGATAATTGAAAAACGGGTATACATTTGTTTAATTATGGGAAATCATAAGGTACCGACCCTGCTCTGTTACGGTTAAAAATACACTTAAAGAAAATAAATAGATCTATTCTTTCGATTGTGTTAATAGATCGATATGCGTTTCATAACCATTTCTTCACGAGAGATGAACTTTCAAAATCTTTTGTAAGCTTTTTGCCCTCCCAAACTTATCCGTAAATTATTGATATAAAAAAAAAATAAGAGAAATATATTATACTGTCAAACAACCCAAACAATGTTTGTGAAAGCGAGCTACCTACATGTCATTATGAAAATAAAAAAAAAAAGCCGAAAGTCTTGCAATGACATAATGCTATTGCACTCAAGTATGCACAAGTGCAATTTGTTTCGATATGTAGTTTTAATAATTTTATATACATGGCAATAATACATCAAAATTATTTCGTTCCCTAGGATACATAAGCACGGTGCGGTGACGTGATATGTCAGCGTATTTTATCAATACAATGTCAACAGGCAAATCTTGGAGTATAAGTTATATAGGATTATGCGGTTACAACTATAGAATCTCTTCAATAAATTAACATTCGTGCTTGGCCTATGATATTCCTTTGATAAAGGACAAATCAAAATATACGCACAAGTATTTTATACAAATAAAGGAGAAACTCATAAGTAAATCAGATAACATCGAATATTTTTCTTAAATTATAGAACGATCACCACGCGCAAAATAATTTAATATACTGCAAAGTCAGTTTTTTCCGAACACTAGAACTTGGTTTTAAGCATCACTCATTGGGAAACGTGAGAAAAAAAAATTAAATTGATTCAATTGCCAAAATGTGATTCTGTAGAATATGGTTAAGACAACTGCAACTATAATTGCAAGAAATAAACAGAAGTAATCGTAATACACAGCTCGAATCCACGATAAGAAAATGTAGGGTCGGGGAAAAAGTTTTTCTTATTTTATATACAAATTGAAAATCATCATATCATATTTTATTTGAACTTATTTATAATATATATGTGTATGTGCTATTTCGTCCCAAAACTTGTTGCCATTTTGCAAGTAATTATGACTTAATTCCATTGCTGTAGACATTTCGGGATTACTGAACCAAAGTCTCTCAATACTTGCTGAGTGGCTAAACATGTGTGTGATTCTGTTAATCGATTCCGGCCGTTTTTTCTCCACTCCTTGCTTAACTCTCATCAGCTGTTGGCAATAGAGATCCAAATTTCTGGTTTTGCTCGGCGGTAAAAGCTCAATGTATAATGCACTTCCAATCGCACCATATACATAGCATCATATCATAGCGAGTTAATGGGGGTTTGCCATAGTCTTTGGAGCTTGCTTTGCCTTTAGACCATAATCTTTTGCATGTTCTTGTCATACGTAAACAATTTTCATTAGAAATTTTCAAAAACGGTTCGGTTTCATTACGTTTCCATAGGGAATCGCAAATGAGTACACGATTCATTAGATTTCTGCCAATGAGCTCATATGGGACCCAAGTATCGAACTTTTTTGTATATTCAGCTTTTCTCAAACGAGTCAAAACTGTTTTGTGCTCAATCTCTAGCTATGTCAAAGAACTAATATGTCGATCTTGCTTTACTTTTTCTAAAATGTCATCGACTTTATCAGTAACAAGTCGAATAGACAGTAATTCATCTTTGACATCAAAATTACCGGATCGAAAATGTTTGAACCAGTTTTGTGCTACTCTTACCGACACTGCATTAAATCCAAAAACGTCACAATTTTTTTACGCAGCTCGTATAATAAAACTTCAAAATGTATCAAATTTCTATTTTATATTCACTCATTTTAATGAACAAAAAACGTTATAAAAATGGCGGAACACTTTTACTTTTTATTTTTCTTTTTTTGAAATGTCATCTACTTAATGATATCAAAACTAACCAGATACAAACAACACAAACAAAGAAATTTCACTGCAACTTTTTACTTATAAAAAATTAAAAGACTTTTTCCCACACCTCATATTCAACTGGTCAGTGACATATAAGACATGTTTTCATTACTCTTGTTCAAATTGAACATGAGACGCTTTAAATAATAAGTACATTTAGGGTGCCTAATTTTTGTTGCGAACAATTTAAATAGCCTAAAAAAATACCCCAGACATATATATCTTTCTGTCGTAAAATTCAAAAATAGAGTTTTCCTTGCTAGATATTTATACGTTTTTTATGTCTATAAATTAACTTTTATACAAACAGTCCGCGGAGCGTTGCAGCATTTATTTACTTTTACTAACATCCTGGATATTATAGCATACAAATTCGTTTTATGATGTTCCTTTAGAACATTATCCGATAAGTTACTAAACAACAATATACATATATTATATACGTTATATATATATATATATATATATATATATATATATATGTATAACGAATTTTCCACACTTCAGTTACAAGATATAATTTCTGCAGTGACTCATTCACTACAAATCGTTTTTAATTAGAACAGTATCTAAAATAATTTTTATTCCATAATAATTCGAAGTGGAACCAGTTCTACAATAACACTAGCTTTTGCCCGCATTTTCGTCCGCATGAATACAGAATTAAATGCGACTTCAATTAAATTTTAAACTTTTAAATTTCGATTTAAACCTATCAAACTGAATAAACCCAACCAGAATGCGTTTAGTGTTTTTTTTGTGTGATGATATAACAAAACAGATTTTAAAAACCAATGTTTTGGTTTCAGACACTTTTAACTAGTCGGGCTCAATCAAAATAACTGTAATGTACAAAAACTGGCTAAGAGCATGTCGGACCATGCTCATTAAAGGGTTCCAACGCCATTATTAGAAAAAATGCACTACAGATGAAAATAGTACGTTCTCACACTTTTTCCATATTTGCCACACATATTAATTATAAGCACTTTGGTCGCCCATAACTAAAAAAACATGGATGTTGACTATTACCATTAAACTAGAGTAAATTAAAGTGCATCAGCAAAAGGGTGTATGTTCATGCCACTTACGTCCTTTTGTTGAGAAGCGCAGTTTTTCGGCAATAACTCAAAATCGGTATATGCGACCACGTTAAAAATAATTTTCTTTGAAAATATTTGTCTTTGTTATCTTTCACATGTTTCTTGAGATACGGTTTAAAAAATAGATAGGGGGGCACAATTTCTACAATTTTGGGTGCGATTATTTATGAAATTATTAAAGTAATCAGAAAAATAGCTGTGAAACCTTAAAGTGTTTTTAAAAGAACTGTCGAAATATGTGCCGTTCATTAATGTTTGTGTAAAAATATATTTTTCAGCTTCTGTTACATGTATGGAGTGCCTCCCCGCCCCTGGAAATATCTATTTTTGGTAATTAACTACCAAACTAAGTAACGGCTTATACAAGACACCTACAATATAGATTTTATCCATATACATCTTGTAGTTTTTGAAGAAAATGCCTGTGACGGACGGACGGACGGACAGGACGAACCTATAAGGGTTCCGTTTTCGCCATTTTGACTCAAAATCCGAAAACTGCTTCGTTACACTTTCATAAAGCTACATATAGTTTATGAACAACCACTAAATATATATATATATATATATATATATATATATATTTAGTTGTGTAAATACACATATGTGTATATACTGTATATATAAACTTACACATTGTTGTTTCAGAAACGGCCCCAACGATTTCGATGTACATTGTGAGTATCAGTAATTTACTCTAGACAAACAATTTTCATAAAATTGAGAAGTTGCTGTTTTCAGTATAATTTTCGAAAATCGAGTTTACGGTAGATCTTATAATTTTAAGGTCCTAGAAATCGATTTCGATCCTTTCTGATGTGATGTCTGTTTCTCCCGAGAGGGATAAACAGATATCACATCATCATCACATCATCTTCATCATCAAACAGACATCAGAGAGAGCGAGATAATCGATTTGTTGGGCTCCAACTCAATAACTTACTACTGGATTTATGTACTTGAATACTTTAAACTCGTAAGTAGCTAAAAGTTACAAAGGAAAAGATCAAAAACGTCAACAGTTTTTCAAATTTCTATGCTCGAAAAACTTCAAAGACAACTCTTTGAGCCTTGAGACAACTATGTTTTTGAACTCGAGAAACACAAAAAACATCGATAAACATCAAAGCGGAAAATTTTTGCAAAGGCCAACCATTTTACAGATTTTTTTTCTCGACCTTATTATATATTTATTGTATTTTTGGAAATAATTACATTGTCGCTAAAAATAGTCAACTCTTATTGATCATCACTAAAAAGTGATCATTAATAAGAATTGACTCTAAATGACATAAATAAGAAGACGGCACTACTTCACATTATTAACGTGAAAACAGATAACGGATAAATTTTGAAAAACCTTTTTAGAATTTAGTTTAGAAATTAATGTAAACCACTTTTCCTGTAAGAAGGTATCATATTCCCACAACGCATTTAAAATATCGGACAAAGTGCAGTTGGCCGACTAGTTGCGTATCATTAAACTGCGAATATAAGCAATTTGTTTTCTGTTATTTCAGCACACAATTAATTAAAAAAAAAAAACAAATAAAGGACCACATGAAGAAATTTCTTAAAATTTTTAAAAACAGATTTTCACGATATGCTATGCCATATTCACAAATTAATTATCCAAGGCCATTGTTCAACTTTATGCTCCCGACTTGTTCCTCTGATATTGGATTTATTCTATTATTTCAGTGCGAAGTGTGTGATTGTAACAAACGAATAAGCCTAGATATATTATTTAGTTGAAGATTTCTTTAATCACAAGTAAACCGAGCGGAACGTGAAGGTTGGCTGCGTGGAACAGGCCTCATAATTTATCATTTGCTCTTAGCCGTCACCTCAGTAAATATTTTTGGCAAACGTTAGAGCTGTCAAATAGACGACGTTATGCTGTAAATAGTGGACTAAACAAACACGTGCTCTAAATAAAATAAATAAAGAGACACAAACAATATATTGTCTATTATAATGATTTAGTAAAATTATAGAAAAATATACATCTCCATTTCCGTGATATTCGGCAACATGATGTTAGAGATTAGTTTTAAAATAATAATAATATGCACCTTAACATCTTCATGTTTAATTCGGTCTGAAATTAACCAGCGACAATTATTTTCAAAAAGATTCTACATATAAAAATTACAATTTTTGAATACAATTTGGTAACGAAATACAAATTTTATAAATATCGACATAGTTTTATACGATTTTTTTTTATAAATAAACAATAAATATGAACAAAAGATATAACTCTTTGAATTAAAAAAAATGTATTCAATTCAGAATGAAAACTAAATGAGTGACAGGTAACATCAAATGCAATTATTTATATTAATAATCATTTCATACAACTGTCAAATTGAACAACATCATTGTGGCAACTAAGTCACGTTATTCCATGTATTAGATTCATGTTATTTCCTCGAATCGATCATGGCAGAGGACGTCAAAGAAGCCAGCACCTCACAGCTCTCCACCGGTTACAGCGCTGCAAAGCAAGAGGAATACAACATTTATCTTAAAAAAATAACTTCATTATTCCACCAGAAGATTGCAAAAAAAATGGATTCTTCTGCCAAACTGACAGATTTCGAAAGACGGACGATCCTCGGAACCGGAGCCTACGGCGTCGTGTATCTCGTGAAACACATCGGCGCCGAGAACTACTACGCTATGAAAGCGTTGGAGAAAGCGAAAATTGTAAAATTGAAACAAATAGAACACACGTACAACGAGAAAACTATACTTTGCGGACTAGATTTCCCGTTCGTTGTCCACATGAAATATTTCTTCAAAGACAACGTGTACATATATTTCGTGATGCCTTTCATCGGTGGGGGCGAGATGTTCTTTCACTTAAGGAACGAGAGCAAATTCAACGAGAACTATGCAAAGTTCTACGCCTCTCAAGTCCTTCTAGCTTTGGAATACTTGCACGCATGCAGTTTGGTCTACCGCGACCTCAAGCCCGAGAACATACTTATCGACAGAGTGGGATACACGAAGCTGACCGACTTCGGCTTTTGCAAGTTTCTGCACGGAAGAACTTGGACTCTGTGCGGCACACCCGAGTATTTGGCTCCGGAGATCATTCTTAGCAAGGGCTACGGGACGACAGTGGACTGGTGGTCGTTCGGCGTCTTGATATACGAGATGTGCGCCGGCTATCCGCCCTTCTTCGCTTCCGAACCGATGAAAGTCTACGAGAAGATCGTCACCGGCAAATACAGGAATCCCGCTCATTTCTCGCCCGCCCTGATCGACCTCCTGTCGCACACTCTGGTGCTGGACGTCACCAGACGCTTCGGGAACCTCAAGAACGGCATGCTGGACTTCAAAAATCACAAATGGTTCTCGGAGATCAACTGGGATCACATATTCAACGGGCGCACCCCGGCACCGTTCGTGCCCAAGACCGATTCACCGGGCGACACGCAACAGTTCGACCTGTACGATACGGAGAAAATTAAGGAGTGCTCTTTCTGTATGTTCGAAAAGGAATTCAAGGATTTTTGACGGAATTCGTTTGTTCAACTTTAGATTAATATACTTCATATTAAACGAACTGCAATGTTTAAATTATAATCGACCGTCAAGTTTCGTTATTTTGAAATAAAAATAATTTAAGGTACAAAAAATGGATTTATACCCAGTTAAAGTTTCTATTGCAATGACAATCACTACATGAGGTAAATTCTTGAAATAGTTATTTGACTTCGATATCGATTCACAATTATTTAGATACATATAATCACTTCAGAACATGCAAAGAAACGCAAAGGTAGCCTAGTCAGTGATTAACATCGCGCCTACGTCACAGGAAATTAAGTCTGAACCATAAAACTATAACTGTTTTTTCAAAGTCACGGAAATTTCAAAAGGCAGTCGCTTTTAGTGAATTTTAGGTGAAGGCAATATCATTAAGAAACTTGCGTGTCGGAGAAAATTCCCCCACAATTTAAAAAGCTATTGGGAAAAATTTTGACCTACCTGAAAATAAAATTCCGCCCTAAATATGACAATTACGAAACTGACATTGAAAAGGTAATTTATTTAATGGGTGATTAATAATTTGTAAATAAGAATAACAACTTTATTCAATTAAAAAAAATGAATTAACACTCTTTAAAAAGAAAATCCAAAATATTTACTCTATTGCATTTAAATAAATCGTCATTCACAATTACGTGTATATTTATGCACTTATTACTGTTTGCAAAGGTAATATTTTAATGTTTATATAAGTATTAAAGCATAACAATTTTCTGTGTGGCATTTTATATTATTCCATATCGATCAAATGCCACACAGCACATAGCATCTCTCTCTCTCTCCTCTCACCATAAACAAAAACAAATGACGTTATCCGCCATCTTGAGCGGGGTGCGCCCTACGGCTTTTGGTGGGTAACGTCTTCTATTGTTTAAAATAAATCCCAACCTTCGTCTTAAAGTTACATGAATTTAACAATACGCGTTGGACTTGGACGTGGGGAATCGTCGTTGAATTTCAAATTCTTGATTACCCGGGACATGCCGCCTTTTTATTTCTTTGTGTATTTTGACCTATAACTCTCCACGCTGACCTAATGCGGCTTAGGAGACCGCTGACGACAGTCGTCACCGATGCGTTGACCACATCAGAGATCAACAGCTTAACGTGCTCTCCGAGGTACAGAGCGAGAGGTTTGATTTGACTTTGAGTTAATAACTCGTCTCTCCCGTGTCCCGTAGGATCAAACCCTATACCTTCTAGTTTAAGACGACGATCTTAGCCACTGCGCCACCACTACTAAAAATTACTAGCCGCGGCACGCACATTGGGAATATGAGAAAATAACACCTTCTTAAATAAAACATGGTGTTCAGGGGTGAGATGTCGTATGACTTATGCAAATACAAGACAAGTAATTTAATCAACAATAAGGTATGAGCTACTTGATTTTTACAAAATAAAAAAGCCACTGCGTCATATTTTTGTATCGCTTCAAATCTAACTAAATAGTATTTGAACGCATTAAGAAAGTTAAAAATTTTGAAATATCAGTACGGCTTTCCATACATACATGCTCGTGTAAAATATAATTCGACAGATCCAATTATGAAATTATAAAAAGAGGTATTTTTTTTAAACAAAAGTCGACTTTTATTTACTGCTAAAGAGATAAAAATACGTATTTAAACTCTTATTTTTATCCAATTGCATGTCCTCTATCCTATTATATATAATAATGTGTAAAGGGTTTTTTGCGTGTATCGGGAAATTAAAAATGAAAATACTCGATATAAAGAAAAAACCATAAGTAGCGGCTTCTGAATATATCTTCATATATTTAAACTTTATTTAAACAATTCAGAAATAGTTCGGAAACGAAATATTTAAATAGTTCGTTTAGTCAAAAACAAAATTTAATAAATTTGAATAGAAATAGAAACATTTCTATTGAAATTTATTATATTTTCATTATAGTATGAACCTAAAAACATCATTCCGTTAAAAAATAAATAAAATGAGAAAAAAAGGAACAAATTTGGCACAGACATTTTTGTTCCATTTTCGCAAAGCAAGAGGTATGTGAGACGAAATATCGAGAGCAAACAATTACTCATTAGAGCACTGTATTTCTGTTGAACGGACAATGACTGCGTAACCAAAAACATAAAAATATCTGTTTAGTTTGGCACGGGCCGCCGGCTGACAGAAAAAAGTAAATGTTACCGATACTAACAAATAATAATTTCCAATTTCTAGTCGCCAATCGTAACTTAAGGCAGAACAGAAAAAAATTCCAAGGTTGCCAAGTTGGCTACAAAGATTGCAGAAAATTTCCAAGTACTATTATACATTACAATTTATTCAACGACAATATTCAACAATGATCTTAGTGTAAAACTTTAAACTGATTTAATTAGAATATAAATCCGTATTAATATTATCTATGAGTTGCATCGAAAGTTAAAAAACAAGTAATCCGTAAAAGCAATCTGTTAAAATTGACAGATGATGTATAATCAATTAGTAAAATCTTACGGATTACCTTTACAAATTAGTTATAGTCAAACCACCACATAAATGTGAAAAAACTCTATCTATCTCTCTTTAGAACTTTCTTTACGAAGCCGGAAATCTTAATCAAATAAAATTCTATATGGCTTAATCTCTAGAGAAGAACATAGGCTACCTTTTATTTATTTTGGTCTGTTTGGGGTTCTGTACATATTTTTATTATTCGACCATTGTTAAGTCGATTTTAATGAAATTTGCTATACTGACAAACTAAACTATAGCGTAAAATATTATTTAACATATATCTTAACAGATATACACTAATAGGTACTCAAAAATAGCAAAGTATGTATAATTTTTTGTAATGTAGTATGCTAATGGAGCTCACCGTCGCATATAATTAAGGCCACAATTATATGCGAGTTTATATTAATCTCAGTGTTTTATATTAATATTGTCATCTGTTAGATCATAAACGTTATAATAGTGTTTTATTTAAATTGATCTCAGTATTTTACTTAAATAGTGCCATCTATCAGATCGCAAATTTATTTCATTGTTTTATTTAGATAGTGACATCTTTTAGATAGTATAATTTATTTCAGCATTTTAATTAAATAGTGCCATCTACAAAAAGCAAGTTTATCTCAATGTTTGATTTAAATAGTGACATCTGTTAGATAGTAAAATTTGTTCCAGTATTTTATTTAAATAGTGCCATCTATCAGATTGCAAATATATCTCAGTGTTTTCTTTAAATAGTGACATCTGTTAGATAGTAAATTTGTTCCAGTATTTTATTTAAATAGTTCCATCTATCAGATCGCAAATATATCTCAGTGACTTATTTAAAAAGTGACATCTGTTAGATAGTAAAATTTGTTCCAGTATTTTATTTAAATAGTGCCATCTATCAGATCGCAAATATATCTCAGTGTTTTCTTTAAACAGTAACATCTGTTAGATAGTAAAATATGTTCCAGTATTTTATTTAAATAGTGCCATCTATCAGATCGCAAATATATCTCAGTGTTTTCTTTAAATAGTGACATCTGTTAGATAGTAAAATTTGTTCCAGTATTTTATTTAAATAGTGCCATCTATCAGATCGCAAATATATCTCAGTGTTTTCTTTAAATAGTGACATCTGTTAGATAGTAAAATTTGTTCCAGTATTTTATTTAAATAGTGCCATCTATCAGATCGCAAATATATCTCAGTGTTTTCTTTAAACAGTAACATCTGTTAGATAGTAAAATTTGTTCCAGTATTTTATTTAAATAGTGCCATCTATCAGATCGCAAATATATCTCAGTGTCTTATTTAACAAGTGACATCTGTTAGATAGTAAAATTTGTTCCAGTATTTTATTTAAATAGTGCCATCTATCAGATCGCAAATATATCTCAGTGTCTTATTTAACAAGTGACATCTGTTAGGTAGTAAAATTGGTTCCAGTATTTTATTTAAATAGTGCCATCTATCACATCGCAAATATTTCTCAGTGTTTTCTTAAATAGTGACATCTGTTAGATAGTAAAATTTGTTCCAGTATTTTATTTAAATAGTTCCATCTATCAGATCGCAAATTTATCTCAGGGTTTAAAAAGAGACATATATTAGATATTAAAATTTGTTTCAGTATTTTATTTAAGTAGTGCCATCTATCAGATCGTAAATGTATCTCAGTGTCTTATTTAAAAAGTGACATCTGTTAGATAGTAAAATTGGTTCCAGTATTTTATTTAAATAGTGCCATCTATCAGATCGCAAATATATCTCAGTGTTTTCTTTAAACAGTAACATCTGTTAGATAGTAAAATATGTTCCAGTATTTTATTTAAATAGTTCCATCTATCAGATCGCAAATTTATCTCAGGGTTTAAAAAGAGACATATATTAGATATTAAAATTTGTTTCAGCATTTTATTTAAGTAGTGCCATCTATCAGATCGTAAATGTATCTCAGTGTCTTATTTAAAAAGTGACATCTGTTAGATAGTAAAATTCGTTCCAGTATTTTATTTAAATGTTTATTTATTAGAACCCAAAAGTTTGTATGTATATGTATTGTCAGAGGTATATAACTGGTATTGATAGGGGAAGATGTAGCGAAAAGAAAGAGAGCCAGAGAAGAAATGTCGTTCGGGAATGTGATAATGAACTGGATTTTATTTGAAAATAGAATTTAGATCAAGATCCTTTATCTACGTGAGCGGAGAAATAAATGAAAGCTTTAAGAGAATGTAAATTTTATTTTTAGTTAAAGAAGCTTTCTTGACATCGTGATCTGTTCTAAATAAATTCATATATTTTTTATAGAAAAGTAAATTTTATTTTTCTAACTTTTTGTCTTTTAAGTATCATTAATCAATAATCATACCAATTTTGACTTTAATTTACTTTGATCCCTAAATGAATAGTCGTTTAACGCGTAAACAAATTATTTAATTATTCAGTTTAGCTGACACTTCTGATAGTTTGTGATGGCATAATCAAAATACTGGCGTGCAGTTCGATGTTTAAAGAAAATTATAGGGATTGACATTTTATTAAGTTCTAATCAGTACACGCCACTCATTGTATACTATGCGGGCATTTCTCGTCTTTGAATAAGAAAGCTGATCACGAAAAAGCTAATGAAATTGTATTCAAAATGTTTTTGACAAAATTTAGAGAGACGAGAACGTTTACACAAATATGCAAAAAAATTTATGAACATTAAATAGGATTTTGAGTTCGCAACAGTCATGAGGAAATAAGAAGCAAAAAATTTAAGACATGAACCAAATTCCTTCCTATTTGTTTTAAAATGTAGTTAAAACAAATAGAAAGCGCGAAGGATTTACAATTTGTACAATTCCTTTGCAACATTATTTCGATATTACTCAATATAGAAAACATGAAACACTGTTCATAATCCTTAAGCATTGCGAAAGATTGTGTTCAATAATTAAGCATGTTTTACATGAATTATGTATAAACCGTACGTTGTTTTTAATAAGGAAAAGATTTCGTACAGTGCGCCGTCGTTCGAGCAGAAAAAAAAATATACATTTTTTCTCCGAAACGCCGGACAATAACGGGTACGTGCCAAAGGGAACAATTATTGAGTGAACGCGGCGATGCCCGGACGGCGCGCGCGGCGTTGGCACGGCCTCGCAACAGCTCTTTGTTCGAGGGTTCGAATTAAAACTGTAAAAAACAGTGTTTTTTTTTCCCTTTTTACACAATTACAGTAAAAACGGAAAATTGTGTCTTTCTACGATTCCATACCTACGTTGTTAAAATTGACCACATGCGAGATCACTACGAAATCGGTGGCCTTATTATTTAAAAGAAATCGATTTGTGATTTCGCATGATTTTAAAATTATTTTAGTCATTCCCAAGTTGATATTCCGAAATGCTAATTGTCTTTCTATTGCCAATGTTACCTCTACAATGAAATCACTAAATTATTAAAATGAAGTTTAATCGTATATCTGAATTCAAAAACCGTTATAGATCGCGATTTCGCAATTATTCGAAAATTACGCTCTCAAATCGAAGACTGGTTTATAGCGATTTCCAAACGATTTGCAATCGATTTTCCGTCATTTGTATTTCGTATAAAGTGAATAATATTTTTTTTTATGTAAATCGTTAGATTAAATAAAATCTTTGCACATTAATCGAGGACCTAAGACATTATTATAACATGGTATAATTGGACTGATCTGATGATGGAGCCAGAAGGTAGGCACAGGAATTCCAAAACGGAATAACATATACTAATCGTATTTGAGCTTGTCAGAGTTATCTTGAGATGTACTCTCACTATGAGTGATTTTCAGGGTCTGATGATGCAGCCGGAAGGTAAGCACTAGCACTCCATAATAGAACAAGGAACTCCATAATAGAACTAGGAACTCCATAATGAAACAACGTATCCTAGCCGCGTTTGGTCTTGTAGAAATCGTCTTGAGATGTACTTTGACCATGAATGATTTTCAGGGTCTGATGATGCAGTTGGAAGGTACTAGTACTCTATAATAGAACAACGTATCCGAGCGGTGTTCGCTGTTGTTGGAATTATCTTGGAATGCATTTTAACCGTGATTGGTTTCCAGAGTCTGATGATGGAGCCGGAAGGTAGACGCTAGTACTCCATAATAAAACAACGCAGCCTAGCCATGTTTGGACTTGTTGATATTGTAGTGGAATACACTTTGAACATGATTGGCTTTCAGGGTCTGATAACGGAGCTGGAAGTTTGGAAACTCCATCATCAGACCCTGAAAGTCAATCGTGATCAAAATACATTTCAGGGCAATTCCAACAAACCCAAATATGGTTAGGATATATTGTTCTATTATGATATGTTAATTCCGGTGCCAACCGTCGGGTTCCATCATCAGACCCTGAAAGCCGACTATGGCCAAAGTCCACTTAAAAATTATATTAAGAACACATACGACTAGATTAAGTTGTTCTATTATAGAGTACTAGTGCTTGCCTTCCGGCTCCATCGTCAAACCCTTCAAATCATTCATGGTGAGAGTACATCTCAAGACAACTCTAACAAGCTCAAACACGACTAGGATATGTTATTCCGTTATATAGTTCCTGTGCCTACCTTCTGCCTCCATCATCAGATTAATTCGGTTATACCATATTATTGTACAGCCATCGGTCCTCGATAAGTGTGCAAAATTTTAATGTAATCTAACGCTTTAAAGTCGCTCAAAATTGCGTATAAGAATAATTTTTTTTTATACCCAACAATTTCGACTCGCAAATCGATTCCGAAATCGCAATCGATTTCTACTTTTACATAATAAGGCCCCGGTCTGTGTACGTGTTATTGTTCGTATAGATTCTTTATATGGGTTTGGCATCAAAAATGAATGTTATTGGCTCTATACGCGACACTAGCGCCACGTAGCATTCGTAATTTTATGGGCTCAGTCAATTTATTATTGTCGTGAATTAGATAACAGTGCAGTATCCAAGGGAATAGAGGTAGTTTTCGTGAAATTTATCTTAACTCTATGGGTTATTGATTTATACTTGCTTTGGTTGTTTTTCTGAACGCTGTCACTGCGGTAGTCGCATTCTAAAATTGTGAAGTAGATAGTTGTTTCGTTACAAGATTTTGATATCTACTAAACCGATTTAGTTCAATGACGTGTCAAGAATTGCCCACGTAATGACAGTTGTTTGAATTTTATACAATAATGAATGCTAGACTAATATGGAAATAATCGTTATTTCATCAATGAAATTTTCGTTTTTACGTTAAGTTCATCTGTCATTTTAGAACGGTGTCCATTTTCAAACAATTACATTATAAACTTTCTATTTAATAGATTGGATAGAACTTATACAAAATCATCTTAAATGCCTCTAAACTATATGTATTTCGACGAAAAGACCGTGTTTGCTTTTCACGGATTTAATATATCTTAGAATGATTACAGTTAATTTAAAATATTTATTCACCATATATTTACAAAAATTAAGACGTATTCACGTTTTTTTTATAGAAATCGGTTCATTAGTTTTTTTTATACAATCACATAACAAAGCAGTTTACATTAGCGCTCATTCACTCACGTCCGTCGACTTTTCACTGAGCAGGAGAATGATCTGAAAATACAAAAGTGTTAAAGTTCTTGTAAACTGATCGTCTTCAGGCGATACCTCGACAAGCAGGGAAAGGAAAGTGTCCCTAGCCAATGACGTCACCAATGACAGACACATGGCCCTTATATAAACGAGTAAGGCTGTCAATACTTACCAGTTTATCGAAAACTGTTATTCCGAAAAAGAAGTACAGAGATATCGATTACCAATTCCGAGTAAAAACTAAAAACACGCTCAATACGTGTAGTTTCACGGTTGTGGCCCACCGAGTCTATACTCCACTGTAAGGGCCCAATCGCTCTACTTCATATGCCCAACGAATGCAGATTGTGTTTCACGAGGAAGAACTTTCCGTTCCATAATGCTAACAGATCTTTTGACATCGCTCACGCATAATTAAAGTTTCATTGTGAGAGTAGATAATAAACGATGAATCGATAATCTATGGCAGCCCACTGACGGGCATAAATCTTTCTTGTCAGACATCATTTCAAGGTGTGTTTTACTACAGAGGTGTGCCCTAATTGCTGTATTAGAGGTACGGATTAGCCATTCCTGATATTACAATATCACTAAAACTTCGTGGAGGCTATTTTTTAACCGACTAAAGCGAAGCCAAAAAAGATTATGATTTTAGCCTGTATATGTGCATGTATGTTCATTTGTTCCCTCATACATTCTAAAATACTTATCATAAAAAGGCAAATTATCAGGATCTGTTTTGAAATTTAATTCTACAGAGTAAATTATGCCTTATTTGGCATAATTTACTCTGTAAAGTGCTGTGAAAGAAATATACTATTGTATATTCCTTTCACAGCACTGTAATTTAAATGTGTAAAAAACACATGCCTAAAAATCTGATTCCTAGCTCATGCATTTAACGAGAATGAGAAAAAAACAAAACTCTCTTTTCATCAATATAGCGTCTTCATTGATAACCTGATGAAACTTCAAGAACAGTTGCAATTCGCTTAAATATTTATATATGTTCATCTTCAACATCTTCATCATCATCAACATCTTGGGATGATTACACTATGGGACTGTTATGAGCAAAGGTGACAGCAAACAAAATGATATTAGCCTAATGAAAGCGATAAACAGAAAAGTCCGTAACCAAACTCAACACATAAATTGTAATCATGAATGTATAAAATGTGAAATACTTAGTCACACGGATTACAAATAATAAAACCTGAGTTACAACTGCGTCTGACATGTCTTTGACTGCTGGTTAAGTTTTTATTTTATTTTTTTGTAAAATTTATTTTATCATTCTCAGACTGATCCAAAAAAAATATTGGTTCCTGGACAATGTGTGTACCTGTTGTTGATGTATTTACATACATTTGAAAAGTGTCATTAAACTCGCGGTTACTCATTACTTTGTTGAACTGTGGTAAACAAATTAATTGTCTATCGATTTGTTAATCTCAACATGGCACGTTTATTTACTTACATAAATACTATAAATAAACCTGACAGAGTTCAGACTGTTTTGTTTTCGTAGATGCACCTACAATTTTTAAACGGTTGACGAATTACAAAAAAAAGTCTTTTAGAGTTTATGTCTTCAATCAGTTCTACAGATGGACAGATGAACGAAGGCGAATGGACACTTCTCCATTAATAAAGCGCCTGTACTGACGACGTACCATCAAATTCATTGTATGTTTTCGAGTGATAGATGATAGACTAATAGAACCCAGGTGCAGCAGGAAATAGATAAAATATGGGTTTATATTTCCTACCGATATTCTTTAGAATTCTGTTGCCAAACATAAACAGGAAACTCTTATTGTTTTATCATTTCCATCGGTCTGTCTGTCCCTGAGCTATTTTCCTTTTATATTGATTCTAATAAAATTTCACAAAAGGATATATTATATTAACCACAACGCATATATGAGATACAAATAAATTTTAGAATTAGCTCTCTATACATAAAATAGGGTGATGAATATTTTTCATGTGGGTTTTCGTTGACATTTTTTAAACGCTTAATTAGTATGCAAACTTTGTGTTAACTCGTCAACCGTGTTCTTTAATAATCCCAAAATGAATATAAAGTTAAAGTTTAATAAAAATACAAAAAAAAATATTTAGAACAAAATTTCTTTTTAAGTATACAATTTTCAGTGAGCGATAGTAATAATTTGCTACTATAGATTCAAATATAAATCAAATCTATATTTGTGCGCAAATTGTTTTAGACCATTTTTTAAATTATGGGTATAGTATCATTTATATATAACAATTGATTCCGTATTCATTTGATTTAAATTTAATGGAATTGTAAATTTCATTTTTTTTTTTTCATTTGTTGATACGGAAGGCAGGCTTCGTAATGCCGATCAAGCTTGCCAGATTTTTATGATTCTCTTTGCAACAACTTGTGTGAAACTTTTTAATTTCATAAAATTGAATGCAGAAAATACGAGAGAAAAACTTGATATCCAAAAATACTAAATAGCCCAAACGCAATGCAGTGAAAATCTTTTTTTTAATTATTTTATAAATATGTCACTCAAGAGATGTCTTTATTTGGTCTTATCGGCAGGGACTGGTTGAGTACTAGTCAAAATTCGTACTGATTTTAATTATTTGTACTCCAAACACTTTTGGAAATCTGGATAAAGATTGTTATTACTTTTATAATTATAAACATAATTCTTTATAATTGTGGAATATTTAAAAATTGTCTTTGGATTCTCATTAGATTTTCGACAGAATCTACCGAAAGAATAAAAGACAAGCTTATATATAAAAAAAAATTAAGACAAGAACATACTCTTCTACTGTTAAATGTATATACATGTAAATAAATGTTATTCTGTATATGTCAAAATTAACCACGATGCTCAGGAGCGTTCAGCTAGTATGATATAAAATATATCTAAACTCATGACATATCCTACCTAAAATTAAGGAGCAAACATATCCGATGACAAACGAAATTTATTATTTCAGGTACAACGAAAATTTCAATATATGCTACAGCACCGAGCCCGGTTTGATGTCGCGCTTTTTCGTACACCGGTTTTCCAGTTATTTTTTGTCTTCATTTTAACAACCCAATAACACGTTGACGTGAAGTCTATAAAATGACTTTTCTTGAAAACAAAGAAAAGGTGATTCTAAAGGAAACGCGGTAACAAACTTTGCACATAAAGCTCGTCAAAGTTTTCTCAGTAAGTAACGTAGAAGAGCAGACGTTCAAGTAAAGATTGTCTTCTATATCTTCTTGTTCTGTTTTAAGTTTTTTTTTTTGTTGTTAGGAGAGTTGCGTTTCAGGTATTTATCACGTCGCAACACTGATAATTTCTTATCTGAACATTTGACAAATACAAATTATTGCAAAAGTTTGGATAAAATAAAATTAATCGTGCTACTTATGTCTTGGATATATATATCGTCAAACTAAAATTTGACTTGAGTTGAGAATTAAAAAATAACTTCAAAATTGTTTGGCAAGTATCAATTTTTTTATAATATAGTCAACGAACAAACGAGCAACCGAACCATCAAAGAGTAGGTACTAGGTGGTCACCGCTGCCCATGGACACTCGCAAACTTCAGAGAAGTCGCTATTGCGTTGCCGGTCTCTCGGAAGGAAATAGGATATTTAATGGAGGGGATCAGGTTAACAGAAGGAGCAGAGTGGAAGTGGGCCCCCGGAACTGTCACGCACTGTACGAAAAGCAACAGCGAAAGTTACTACTTCACATCCGCATTCTGCTATTCTGTGAGAGTGTGACATTTCGCCGGAGCAGACCCATTTTTGTACTACAGCCAAGTTGGCCATGGTACCGCTCTACTACAAAAAAATTGGAAATCTTTACAATAAATTGATTTCGCTCATAAAGCAAGCTTCGCTAATATAATCCATCTAGATTTCTTTTTCATAAATCTGTTCTTATATATTGTAATATACAAGTAATATATTGTTGAAACAGTTCTCATAATTGAAAACTATTTCAACAATATCCGATGCCGGAAACATGAAGAGGTATTCAGAAACCCCAAGGGCTAATAAGGCACTCGCCATATAAGTAATGGTATACCCATCTCCAACATACCATAAACACACATTCACATCCTTAATTCAACTTAGGAATAGAATTATTGACGTCTATACGACGCGCATACACATAATGAGCGTCTTCTTATAGCGATAGGTGTGTAATCATAATTTGTTCTTACAGATTTACCTCAACTCATACCTCTCGCATGCCAAGTGAACGTGGCGAAACCATAGTCAATCAAATCGAGCCTTACCTCAAGGATACTAAAAATTGATAAAATAATACATTCGTATGAGAAATATATGTATATAGAAATAGATGTTTATGATCCCTGTTTCGGTTTTCTTCTTTGCCTTATTGTTGAGGTTGTTCAATTTTCTGTTATGACAATACTCTTGTAGGTCGTGTGTCGGCATAGCGGGATGCGCGTGTTCATAAATATCTCGGATACTGGATATCCTTATATTTTATAACATTCAAGCATTAAGACATCTGGGTGTCATATTCACAGTATTCTGACATCTTATTTCTTGTCTCAGTTTCATTTTGCCTACTCTCGAGATATTTAATCAAGTTTTTGATAGTTATTAATTCAATTTTTTTTTAAAGTCACCGGCCATTGACATGAATTAAATTGTAAATTCTTAAAATGTACATAAAAGCAAGTTTCTTTTGTTGTATGCGCTGAAACGCAAATCCGCAAAGTATGTAACGCTTTGAAATATAACGGGACAATAAGACAAATACATAAGAAAAATAAAAATATTAACTTAATTGCACTTACTATTCACCTAAATAAATTATTCGTATCATCGGGTTTAAACTAAAATAAATATTAATTAGCATCATTTATAAAGCAAAATATATATGCAAGAGCAAAATCAACATTATTTAAGTAATCATAACCCCCCTTAAGTGCATCCTTGAAACTAAACATCATCAGTACTGCCGCGGTTAAAGTAAGCAAGAAAAAAACTTAACCCATAAAATAAAAATATGACCTTTAGTTTTATCCGAGCCGAATCTCTATCAACATTTATTTCCCACCCTCACCTTCACTACTTTTAGATATATTAACAAATAACTACGTATAATGAAGGCCCTATATTGTGTGCGCAAGAGATGTAAAACTTATGGACATACAAATAAAAGTGTATTAGTTTCATAATTTACTTCATTTTTTCTCGAATCTAGATGGTTGAATCTAATAACCACACTCATAGTATATATATACATATACATAAATAGACAATAAAATAAAATGTATTAATGCTGATTTATGAACTGAGCTATAGAATCACCTAGTATATGTCAAACACTATAATATCTCAGAGATTTTTTCCGTGGTATGAAGACCACGGTCCTTGTTTATAGCACATACCTTTTCGCTTTCATTTCTGCATACCTCGTACATACAGAATATGTTAGGGTTTTTTAGGGTAGGTTATTTACTTAGGGTTTCAGAGTGACATATTTATTTATTCTTCTTTAGTGCACATATAATATTTCTTATATTTATTACGTTTTGTCTTATTCTAAAATTTTGCATTTATTTATTTTAAGGTATGTACACTTCTATTAATTTTTGGCTTATCAATATTATATGTATATCTGTTTCACTTTTTTTACTATTCAATATGCCTTCTTAGTCGTTGAATTTCTTTAATCCATTTGGTGCCATATACATGTGTGGGATCGTTTTAATTGTACAGATTTCAAATTTTCAAAATTAAATCCTAATATGTAATTCAATTGGCTGCAAATTTCATTAAAAAATATGTATACAAAAATCAAACAGTATGATAATGAATAGTGCTGACTCACATTCAGTAACGGCATGATGTGACAATTTAATTATTTCCGTCGGTATGAACTGCATAATCTTAAAAATTTATATACAAATTTGTAATTACAGAATACTAACACCGTAAATCCGATGATCATCTCCCCGGTTTTTCGACTTACGATTGCAATGGCACTTATCCATTTTCGAATAAAATGCCTCTCTGTCTAAGCGACACCGGCGCGGTCCGGCGTCAAAAAACACGCGGTCGGCTACATCAGTCGGCGTCGGTGAGTCAGCTCATCTTATCGTACACTCATCGTTGCACGCATGCCGTTTGTGCTGTCCATAAATATCCATATGTCGATGTATCATCTTATTCTATGAATTTTTCGTGTATGTTGTTCTTGGAACGCGGTGGTTGGTACGAGCTAGCCAGCAAAGGAACCGCCACTTAGTCGTTAGACTTTTGGTATACACTGTATGGTAGTTCTTTTTCTATAAACTATATGCAACTAAATCCCATTACGAAATAATTAAAAACATAATTCATTTAATGAAAATGGATTGACAATTGAAATTTGATTCCGTTGAAAAAATATATGTCGAAACTGCATTAATCAAAAATCTCATTCTAAAATTTTAGAGTCCAGAAAGAGACGAATTTTGTTAAATTGTTCAATATGAGAGGTGGGACTTGAATTTTAACAAACATCATCAATAGGAATTGGGTTCAGAATTTCGAAATTTCGAAAGCATATAATTGTAATATTGCTAATTTATTTACTATAAAGCTTTAAACTCCTAATCATAAATTTGAACTGATTAATCTCAACTTGCATTTCTTTTGACATCAGCGTCTCCATGACTTACAGCAGTCATTATTATTAATGGAGATGTTTTGGATATGCGAGAGAAAATATTTTCTCTCGCATATCCAAAACATCTCCAAAACGGCGTAACCGCCAATACGTTTTAACGTTTTTAGTTACATAATTTATGCACCATAGGTACGTACAAAATAATCATTGTCTATTACGACAAATAGACAATGATGACTTCTTTGAATAGAGTATGATCACGACTGTACTCACGAATCCACCTCCGGCGGTGTACAGCATCAGTGCCAGCAACAGCCCGACGTGCGAGAAAGCCGATCTGGGGAAGAGCTGCCGCCAGCCGCTAGAGGGCGCGGGCGAGGCGGGCGCGCTCATCAGCGCCTCAGCTTCCCAAGACACTCCTTTCACGTCCTGACACATCTTCACGGAAATGTACTATATTTTCTTCTCGACTAAACTGCTTAATTCTCTTCTCGCCGAGTCTCGGTCGCAAATATAGTACTCGTTACAGTTCTTTATGCTTTTTCATTGTTTTCTTATGTTCTTAACACACTTTCATTTTTTTCTTATATTCTTAACACACTTTCATTTTTTTTTAATATTAAACTGTTTTAATGCTTGAAACCTACTTCAATTTCTTGATTTTCATTAGTTATTTCATACACTTGCCCTGAATAGAATAAACATTTTAAAGAAACCTTTTCCACTTAGAATGAAGCAAATTTTAACTTCAAAACGAAAGATGAAAACTATTTTACCAATTGATCATAAATAAAACAAAACGAACAAAGTTATTTTAAAAATAAATAGATACAACCTGTACAAAAGTTCTAACAAAATGAAGAATAAGTTTGTCTTTGGTGAGTTCCCAATTCGATCATCTATCAAAAATACTTTTCCCATTATCGGACCAGAGGATAGGCCGTCCAATATCTTTTGTCACGGCCGACGCCGGCGACCTCGCTGCGGCTGTGTTTTTCCTCTTTCTTTCAGAAAAGTTCTTTGTCTTTCAACAATGTAATGTGCCTTCGAAAAAATATTTCAAGTCTATTGAAGTAGTTCCCTTCAAGCTGATACCGCTTATGATACCACTTAAGTTATAAAGAATAATTCGGTGAGTTACAGAAATTTTAATTAACATCACTTTGGTTAAAGAAATTCGTCGTAATGTGCTATGAAAATGTTTCGCTGTGGCATGTTTTTTTTATTTTTAAACTTAAAAAGTGTCTATAAAGGCGTGTTACATTTCGACAACAGATGAGAGAAATAGAAAGTGTAACACGGTTTTTTTTTCTGGTAATACAATTGTTTGACAAAATAGAAGGAACTTTGATCTCGATCAACGGTTAAAATGTAGAAAATGGCTTTTTTCCAATCGAGACAACTTTATTTTTTAACTTTTTACTTCTTTTTTAATAATATAAAAGCTTGTTTTTAAAATTGTTATCTACTATGATTTTATAACTTATGTACAGCGAAACGGGCAAGAAGTGATTACATTAGTATACAACATAAAATAAAATCATACAGAAACGTTTTTATATTACGTCCCGATTTACGTTCCGACGCTTCCAAACATTTACATATTTTGAAGTATGAAATTCATAGCAAAAAATTTAATTCGACACGTCCACATTTCGTGGCCATAGTATGCCACAAGTAACTTCGTGTTTCAATTTACTGTACATTCATTGACCAAATCTGTCTGATACATCTCCTCTATGCCCCAGAGGCTGAGCTTGATAAAACTCATCCCCGGTTATCGGGTCACCGCTGGGGTCGCGTCGTACGCCCGGACACGTCCGTGCTTCCTCGTGGTCATAAACAAGATTTAGCTCTCTTTGAATGCGCGCTTTTATCATGATAAAGAAAAACATCCGCGTGTATATGGTCGATAATTTAGGATATTTCCTTTTGGACATATTACTATAAATTAATACGATATATATCCACGCAGTTGAACAGCTAATCAAATAAGAAAATCTCTTTTATTAAAAACAAAGAAATTTGCAAAATCCAAAAGTGCCCGACTCATAACTTTAATACTTTTTCAACTTAGACGTTTTCTCAAATGATCGTGTTTTTAAATTTTGACGGAATCGGTTTTATTTAAGTTATATTGACTTTTTTTTTTCGTTTCTACAACATTAAACCATTTTTGAAGTTGACAGAGTTAATCTGCATTAAATTATCTGTACAATGTTATGCAAATTTTCCCTTTTTCGTGTACCAGCGAGAGTACAGCGATAAAAATAAATGCCGACAAAAGGCGAAAAAACTGTTTTGACCATCATACACTATCAAACGTTACGCATTATGAGTCGTGCAATAAATAAAATTAAAAAAAAATCTCTTTTTTTTTTCATTCAAGAATCATTTTAAATAAATGCAACGGATTCTAATGACATATTCTACCGTGTATGAAACTCTCGTAAAATTCAAATGTTTTGACTTTTAACCAAAAAAATGTTTCATATGATGCGTATGAGACGTGAATACTATTAACGTGATCACTTATTGTATTTCACAATACCATAGACAAAGAGGGCGCAGTGATACATATCTTTTTTAATTCTTCTCCGCACCTTCCCACCGCGGCCTCGGCTTAGAAGCGACCCGCGACTCGGGCGTACACAACGTCGATGCGTTGAAACGAAATAACAAACGAGGAGCTGTTTTATTGCCGCAAACACTCGATAACCTCCGCTCGACTATTTGTGTAGCGCGAAATAATCCGTTTCGGTTTGAATTCGACGGATCTATTGATAGATTTCAGTGCGGTACTATTAAATTTTATCCCTATGCCTGATTTATCGCGGACCGCACACGCTCTTGGACGTTATTAAAGAAACTTTGTTCAAATGTTGCCACTGTTTACATATTGTGCCCGTTTTGAATGCGCATTACGTTCTTTATTGGGTACTAACTTACGTCCGCGGCTTCGCCTTCGTGATCATACTGATACAATGAATTCGTATATACTTCTTGTACATCGACCGATGACGCTATATTCACCCTGATTCTGATCCCACTCTCGACCTTCGATCTAAATCCCGATTCCTGATACGTCTTCAATTCGATACCGATCGAGCTATCCCGTTTTAAAGGTTCTTCAATTTTGACGTAGGAATCGTAAATATTTCCAAGATGGGGTAGCCTATGTGTTGCCCAATAAGCTCTTCTATCTTCCAATGAAAGTCCCATCGTGATCGGTTTAGCCCTTACAAAAATTACTCCAAACAAAGAGGCAGACGCAATTTATAAAAAGGGTTGCTTGAGTACTTATATAAATAACCGTAAGGACATAATGAAATGTGATAATTACGATAAACACTTTAATTTTATATGCCCCATATAGACACTTTAATTTTATTTGTATGTATGTATTTCGGAAGGCATTTTAAAAACTGTGTTCATAAAATTTTGCAAGTTGATTCACAATTTTTTTCCATTCAAAATTTCAAATTAACGTTTCGTTATTGATTTTCAGTGACTTTCATACTGATAACATTTGTCGGAAATTTTCCCTTTATTAAAAAGTTAATTTAAACGTTCGCATTTAGGACCAACGCTAATCTATGAACTAGTTTCAACTTTATTTCAATAGATCCATTGATTTCTTTCTTCAACTCGCCTTACTATTCGAAATTTAGGATACCAGTTCTACATTAATTTTGAGTGTCGGCCGACAAACGAATTGAATTTAGAAATTTGGTTAAATTTCTTCATTTGCTAAATAGAGTTCATGTCGTGTTTGACCTTCCTACTAATTAATAGTTCCCAAGTTAATTAATTAGTGCTAAAACTGTAATTAGACAGTGTATAGTCCAATTTTCCGCCTAACCGGATACCTGCCGATGTTTCTCTATAACCGTAGCAGGTAACGTGTTACCGGAAAAGTGTTTGTGAACTGTAATTTGTTAGCTGTTTGTGAACGTTACCCTTCCATTAAATCTATTAGGATCCGGTGTACGAACGAGGGATGGATATAATTTCCCCTTTCATATCAATAATAATTTACCATCAATCTATGCTAATGTCAATCTGTTCTAGACTTAGTTTTTTATAATCTTAGATTTACATATTGGAAGTAAGTATATGTTTCAGATAGAAAGTTTTACCAATACACGAACCTTTAAACAAAATTAAAGAAAATACTTAAATAATATGTTTCATTTCGCTCCTAACAGTGTAAGGACGAAATAATCTCTGTTTGTATATTATTTTTTAATAGTAACATTTAATTCGTATGTACTCGTGGATAATCTTATTACACTAGCAATAGTGAAGGTCGAAAGTTTTGACACTTTCATTGCTGAATCTCAATACGCTTCATAAATTCAGAAAATTCAGAAGGTTTTCATTCAAGACCACAAAAATAATACGTGCTTTTAGGTGTAAAAGATACCCTTTTACAAATTCTCTATTAAAAATGATGCGTCTGTCTTTGTAAAACACCTAACCACCGACGGCGACGCGGGCGCCAATGTCGATGTGTTTGCTTGTAGATTTATTCTTTTCATATTCCGTGTAGATAGATACGTGATGTCTTGTTTCGTTAAGATATATTTAATTATTTGTGTTCCTTTTTATTTTTTTGTTTCTCTTTTTATGTATTTTACCTTGTTATTTATATTTAATTTAATATTGCTATGCACACTTATTTAATTGGATTACGTTCTAGACTAAATTGTATACATATCAATTTTTTTACACAATCTGATAACGGTTGTAATCTGTTTTGTGTACTTTGCAATAAATAAACAAAAATCAAAAGTTATCGAAGATATAAAACGTTCGCTGAAACTTAAATATAATCGCGGAGTTCGAAGATTCCAATATAAAACCCTAACAGTTCAGCTAAACTTTTCGGACGAGAGGAGGCACCGCTGAAATGAAAGTTGTTCAGAACACGCGGCCTCACGCAAATCAATATACCTATGAACCATTAGTATTCCTTTCGCGTTCAGCATCATTTGTATAGGTTTATTTTGTACGTTAATTGGTAAGATATTTAGTAGTATTAACAGAAGAATTTTTAGGAGCGCAGCACAAATCTTCATTCAAATGATATTAAACGCAAAGAAAATCGTAATCGATAGATCTGAAGCACTATTTTAGAGGAATGCTTTTAAAATCCCTCACATTTTCATACATTTCATATTACGCTGAATTCTTGTTATTCCCCTCGAAATCTAATGGGGTGTAAGTCTGATGATGGTAGTGCAGAAAATGTATGGAGAAGATACACATAGCTATAGACTCACAATCGATCAGATAAGGCGTTTACGCCAGCGAAATTCATCACAAAAACAAATAGCAAGCAATGGTTTATAGATGTATTAGGATACGTAACTTAACCTACAAATGAGAACTTCTCGAATATTCTGCTCCCCACGTCCCATCTCATCAAGGGTGTCTATAACGATCTGCAATTCCTCCGTTAGTTCTCTGGATAGCCATCATTAAATCATATCTCGATTGATTCTGAACTGGGATATACGGATTCAAAGTAACCTTATACGTATGGAAACGAAAATGATTTAGTTTAATTTAAAATAAATTTTATTCCCAAATAGACTTTAAAAAAAAAAAAAAAATAATAAAAAATTCTATCAGTAGGAAAAAGCAAGGTAATATACTGTTTATTACATATTAAATTTCCAGTTATTATAATAGACGACAACTAAACGATTTATAAAATTAGGGCATTCAAATAAACTCATAAGAACAATTCCCAGTTTTATATAAATATACTGTCTATCTAATACAAAAGTATTAAATAGAGATTTTTATAACATAACCACAACTTGTCTTTAATTCAAAAAGCAATACAAGTAGCGTCAACATCCCTAAACTAAATCATTTAGTTTATTTTGATTTTAATGAAATGTGTAAAGGAAAACCATTTTTAAGCACCTTATTTTTTCAATTATTTATTCAATATTGAAATGTAATTTTATTACACATTTCATATTGAACATTCTCTAAATAGAATGAGCATACATTATTATATATATTGTAACGTAAGTCTGTTATGTATAAGGCTACAAAGTAATAAGAATTTTTGGTATTCACAAAAATTCCGAACTACAAAAAAAAAATAATGCTCAGCATGCGGACCGTGGTCAAAAATGTTTTAATATTTACCGATGTTTACTTTTTTACCCTCATTACCGTACAGTCCCTAAATTTGGAATAACGAAATTGCGGGAAGGTATGCCTCAACAGAAGGGTGAAAACCCCTGAAATAACAACCGCCGAATATTAATAAAATCTGCTTGAATGCGAGTACACCTATAGGAAATTGTGTCGCGGGTTGTACAGCAACAAATTAAAATATTGCCGAATATTGAGAATTATCATTTGTCAAAATTACCGTCTGCGTGCGCGCGCGCCTTTACAAAATAAAAATGTCCCGCTTTTCACGTCTATTTTACAACGTCCCGTTTAAATTAGACGCCACCCATAGACACGACAGACCGAGCGTTCAGAGCTCTCCGTTCTAATTTTCGCACAATCCGAGTGCCCATTAAAACTTGCGGCGCTCATCCGCGCAGTGTGTGGAGTTCGACGCGGTTTTACGAGGGTAGACGGAACCTCTGTCGTTTAAATCCGTTGCACCGAGAGCAAACGGTAAAAAAACACCCAAATGAAAGATTGATTAACATTTTTTAAAACAATATTTAGCATAGATAAAAATTGCGATATAAAAAATATAAGGCGTATCGAAAAACGAAATACCGACACAACGAGATGGACCAACAAAGAGGCGTGAACTGAGTCCACTTATACGGAGAGTATAAGAAAAAAAATTACCAACAAAGAGGCGTGAACTGAGTCCACTTATACGGAGAGTATAAGAAAAAAAAAATTACCAACAAAGAGGCGTGAACTGAATCCACTTATACGGAGTATAAGAAAAAAATTACCAACAAAGAGGCGTGAACTGAGTCCACTTATACGGAGAGTATAAGAAAAAAAAATTACCAACAAAGAGGCGTGAACTGAGTCCACTTATACGGAGAGTATAAGAAAAAAAAAATTTACCAACAAAGAGGCGTTAACTAAGTCCACTTGTATGGCAAGTATAAGAAAAAAATTAAATTTTGTCGTTATCGAATAACCGCAGCAAGAAATATTGACTCGTCAAAAGACAAATATACGTATTACAGGAGCATGTCTCATACTAACACCCATCTAACTGTGTTGAAACATAATAAATTTTCCGTAGCAGGCGGTATATTATTGTCCTGCCGGTATCGTATGCATCAGCCATCCAAACAAGCTGCAGTAGGTTGTGTCTACATATAAAAGTAAACATAACCTATTTTATTTATCATATATAAATAATTTTTTTAAACATGTTTTATTTAAACCTTTTTTTTAAATTATTTCTTATGTCAATTTTAAATGAATAGCTTTAATAACATGTACATTTTGTTACTGGCTAGCGTGACCCGAGAGTACGTATCGTCGTTTAGGTCGGTACTAGATTACCTGCAATGGCGATGGCGAGTTGTTACATAATAGCGAGAAAAGCTCGAATAAAAGCTTCTTATGGCAAATTTCCAAACGGAGTCTGCTCGCGTACGGAAACGAAAGCTTCGACCTTGCTCAAATCATATGTAATTCATAAGCTTACGCACTCTTACTATGGTAAAAGCTTAATTCAAAACTATATAGGTGTAGGGGTTTGAAGGCTATGTTGTTGCTATATTGACTTACCTGTAGAATCATACCTTTTTATCTACATTTCTAATTTAAATAAAATAATATTAATTTATTTGCCGATAGCTAAATATTGACAATTAATGTATTGGAATGGAATTATTTTTTTACAAGAATTTCTCTCGACACATATTTATTTTACAGGCGACGGCCAACTCGTTAACTAATCGTTAATTTTAATTTGAACTATACAGATGCGTTATATCTTTTCCAAAAAAATCGTAATAAATATTAATCATTTACAATATAATCGATCATTCTTCACGAACTCTAATCACTCACGATATTTATATTAATCTACTTAATAACTATGTAGTCGTCACTTATTCGTCATAAACTTAAAAAGCTTCAGATAGCTCGTGACGATCTTTTTCACGCGTTATTACTGCGGCAAACGCTCATCGCGGACACCGCGGCGTGCGTCCCGGCGGAGAGAGGTCCGTATACTGATTTCAGCGAGCCCCGCTGGGCGGCTGAAGGCGAGCTTTGTGCTTTGCGATATTACGTGACTCCGATTTCGATTATTTCTTATTAGCGCTCGTACACTCATATTCGAGAATTTTTGTATTGTTTCCGAAAAAAGTTATACATTATTATAATGTCTGTACAGCATCAATATAGATGCAAATAAAGTCGATAACTTCATGAAAATTTCAAGTTAAATACCTTCCATACAGGCTCTATCTTATTAATTTTGATATGCAATTATTGCATATATATATATTTGTATCTCGAAAAGGGGGCCTCACGATTCCGATGTACATTTGTACTTTGATAAAGTTTTCCTTTCAAAGTGATTTATATAATGCTTCTTTCCTGGATAACGTCATTACAAATACATTTTTCTAAACAATGCTTTATAACAGCATCTCGTATAATTTGATGTTATTGCATTGTTGCTGTGCTATTGGATGTAGTGCCAATGCAACAGTAGGCTTAATGTAACGTTCTCCACAGCAGATAGCGCTGCATGACAAACAGACACATGGCAGCATGTGACATCATTAACGTGAGAGCAGGTACCCAGCAAATTCAACGTATATAATGCATAATATACATATGTTATGTATCCAAGCAACTTTTAACAAAACCAGAAAATTATCGAGTGAGGCTCCGTCATCCAGGGGCCCATTGTTTTTCGTAAACGTCACACGTATTTCCCAGACAACAGACAAACAAATACCACAGATCTTACTTTGTATATTATTTTACACACCTCTTTTGCTTTACTTTCACTCATCAATTCGTCCATGAAAACTGAACAATAGGTGCTTAATATCTAGCTCTTCCTTAATCCCACAAATCTCGACTCCGTGAGATCGTCTAAGCCTTTCCTCGCCAATATTTCCATCGCACACATTGAGATATATTTTATTAAGATATAGATATTGCTTTAATCAAACTTTAACTCTATATAATCGAATATCAATATACAATTTTACATCAGTACTGCACCTGTTTTTAATTACAACGTTCCTTGACGTCACTATACCCTACTTATATCTTTCAAGAAGATTCTAGTTACACTACGCAGAAATCGCATCTAAACTGAATCGATTCCACTGTAATGTGTTTTCTACCACAACCAATTTTCACTACCTTACATAAGTACCAAAATCAACACCCCATTGTAACGCTTGTTTATGTTTCTTGTTTATATAGTACAATAATTTTAAAACGAGAAATATTTTAAGATCTAAAAACGTTTTAAATCTAAAAACTGTCAACATAAAATTTGTTATATTCATATGAGAAATTTTGTGGAAATAAAATATGCTCTTTATAGCACGTTATTTGCTGAGTGTACAATTAAGAATATAAATAATAGGTATTAAACTTTATCTATCTGCAATGTTTGTACGGACAATCTGTTAACAGCATATAAATTTAATAAAATAAATAACTTATCGTCTACACGAGATAAGTCGCGGGTGATTGGATAGTATGAAATAATACATAATTAATAGTGAATGACTACGTCATTTGAATTAAAATAGATAGGTAAGATTTGACCTATTGTCAATTCTGAAAAAAAAACTGGCGACTATTTTTAACAAAATGTAATAATTTTTCAAAAATAATGCATTTCTAAAAAACTAAAAGTACCAACGACAGATATAAATTTCAAACCCCATTTAGAATCAACAGAAAGATAAATTTGCATATTCAAAAATAAAATTATTAAGATTAAACCTTTTTAAAAACAAGCTTTTATTCAAAAATTCATTTGTACTAAATCGAAAATAGTAATTTTATGCAAGGGTCGTGTAGATGAATGTTATTTATATAGATTAATATAATAAAATAAATAAATCGAAATCCTGTTTAAAACTATCTACTAATATAGGCACGATGTTACTATAATCACTGTAAAAATAAATATCCATAATTGTTCCTAATATTCTATTACAAGAAATAATTTCAATGTGGGCGGAGCCGCAGCCAAAACTAAATTCAAATTAAAAATATCTTTATTTCTTCGGTTACAATATAAGCCTTGAAATACGTCATAACATTTAAAGAATTTACAGTTTTTTTTAATATTAGCACCTTTTTTTAATTACCACTCGTTCGTAAGGCAGTTAGTTATTCCTCAAGAAGAACGAGCAAAGAACTTGAGGATAACACTTTTCAAACCAAAATGATATAGAAATACAACAATATATAAAATTATTGCAGGAAAAACAAACCTGTCGAGCTCTTAATGGCCATTTATCCTCTAAATATTCAAAGATCGCATAGTGCCCTATTGTGCAGTGTTACCTTTATCAATAATTTAAATTTACATAATGGTAAATTTTGTATATCCAACATTTTAAATTTTTTCTTGCATATATTAAATTTTGGTAAATAAACTGAGATGCCACAGTTAACATTCCAATTTCTTTAAATTTACTTCTAAGATAAACCCGAGGTCTCAGCTCGTAAAGTACGTGAATGGCCGGGTTTTTGCAAAACGAAAATTCTGTGAATAATAACTTTTGAATTTCTTATCTTTTTAATTGCAAATGCAGCAGAGCCAAGCTTTTTAGCCAACTCACCAATATGAGGACCACATTGAAGTTTATTATCTAGAGCAACACCCATGAATTCAGTAGTCTCAACAAACTCTAAAGTCTCAAAGTCAGTAGTCCCAAAGAAACTTCCTCGTTTCTTATTGAAATAGTACCCGATCCATTTTCACTTTCGAAAGTGAGTATTTCACACATTTTGTTGGTTTGAAAAATGGTTTACTGTACTTCTATTAATAAAAATAAATTATTTACAGTTAACCATTTTTCAATTTTGGAGACATCAATTTTCACATCGTCATAATAGAGTGGATGTCTTTTTGACTAAAACTTTGAGTAACAGAGAGATATCATCTACAAACAATACTATTTCATAAATATCTTTAACAATGAGTTAAAAGACTAATTAATAACAATTCTTACTTTAAAGCCGCTATGCTTACCAAACGTGACATCTGATCGAAACAATTTTGATGTTAAAAAAAAATACAAATTACAACCCAATAATAAATTTGCTTTAGAAAATACAGTTCAATTCGGCGTAAATTATGGAAGTGTAGTGTTATATAAAACATCCTGTTTATATAAGAATCCGGTTTAATTTAAATGAAATATAAGAAAAGTTATATAAACAGGAAGCCCACCACTTTTTTATTAGGTATTATACGACTGAAAAAACATAACGTAGCTTCTACCTCACCTTCAATGCACTGCATAACAGTAAAAATGGTTTTGAGGCAGATTTGACTTCGAAGCTATGATTAGATGAAATCAGCATCACTGAATACTGTTTGCAATAAAAAATTTTAGTACCGCAATTTCGGTTTTGAACTCCCTTAAGCAACCCAAACAGGCAGTCTGTTACTACTTGTATTAGATATTATATGACATTGAAACATATGGTTTAGCTTGTAGTCCGCTTTAAATGCACAGCACAATATTAAAAATGGGTTTTGAAGCAGATTTGACTTCGAAGCTATGATCAGATAGAGTGAGAATTGTCCTGTTTGTATAAAATATCCTGTTATGGAGTGTAGTGGAAAAAAACTAACGATGTACAAACTGTCAATATTTTTGTTCAAGATCGAATTAGAGGCACGAATTTCATGATATTTTGGACTCCTTCCTCCTTGGCACAGGGAGTCGCAATTGTATGACCCTCGGCCCTAAATATGACGTCACATATTTTGCGATTTTAAACTTAATATTTATTAAATTAAGGGAGCATTCCCAAAATTATTTATATATTTCTATTTAAAAACAATTTTCTTAAAGTCAACAAGAAATCGAACATTTTATAAAATGCTACACTATAGGTTGTACTATATCTTTTCGTTACAGTTGAGGTTTAAAGTGTTAATATTTTACATTCACACGTGTGACGTCACAAAGCTTATGACACGTCCCCTGCTTCTCACACGATGGCAATTGTTAACCTGTTCCCACCACCTCCTTGACGTATGACGTAAATCACAAACGACGTATTATAGAAAATTATTACTAGATTTTAACTATTTATTTTTCGATTCTCGGTAGAGAAATCCCATTCGGTTCTAATAATAAACTTAACGAAAGATTTTGGATCTGTGGGTGGCGTAATGTACATTGCAGTTGTGAGATTGAACTGAATTTATGTAGCATAAATATTTATTTATCACAACTAACGGTCTGATTTCTGTATATTTTAACACGTTCGTGACGTCACTTGACCTCTTGTGTGATCGAAAGCTCACAGTACGATATATATCAGGATGATTCGTTTTGGACGACTGTTTTTTTTTTCTTAGCTCCCACAGAAAAATATGGTTCTATAAGCCGAAAGAAAGACCGTGTCCAAAGCGAATCTCCTAATTTTAATGTTAAATACTATTTTTTTTTAATTTCGAAGTTTTTCTATCTAAAACACCCTTTTTTTTTAAATTTTTATGGCTCTGCGGCATTACATGGTATCGTCATGCCCAAAAATACGCCTTCTTTAGAATTAATCGCTCTACAAAAGTCCCCATTGCAGCGAAACCATAATTCACAACGGCGAGATGTTACGGGTCCCTGAACCTGATTTTTGCATGAAATTGGCCATTAGATATCTCGTAAACAACGAGAGCAACAGAAAAAAATATAAATAATAAACTTTTAGGAAATTGAATGCCCTACAAAAAGGTCCTGTCACGAAACATTTAGATGTAAATCGAAAATCATTTTAGTACATGAATTGTTAAATCTCAAACGCCTAATTTTTAATGTACGGCAAAACGAGGTATAAATTCATATAAGTATCGCAATATTCGATAATGTGTTTGCAGAATTCTGCGATCTTTGAGTCCGCAAGCTTATGATTAATTTACGGTTATTAAACTCACACCGTCTGTTATTGCGTTTGGTTATCTATCCTTAAGGAGCTGTATCGTTTACACCATAGTATGTAGACAGTTCTTTGTTTACAGAATATGTGTTATTATAGCTGAGAACCAGACGCAGAATAAAAAGTCAAATACTGAGGAACGTCCCCATAGAAAAGATGTATATCTCTTTTTTTTCTTAGAAACGGTAATACACACAAGCGTCAAATTTGATGTGATTATAGTGCAAACCCCCTTTTGGATAATATTCATTAACAGTCATTTTATAAAGTTATTCAACATATATATATTTTAATTCTGATAAAAACTGGCCAAGTGAAATCTAACCTACTTTAAGATCTCACATTTTTTAAAAATAACAGCAATTGTTATAGGTATCCAATAAAGCAAAGAAATAGAGTTTAATACTTGTTCATAATGTTATTTTGTTCCTATAAATACATATTTGGATTTTGCATAGAACTTGGCACTCATTTAGATCTCCATTCTTTTTGCGGCGAGGCCCACAGCCAAGCATAATTTTTGTATTGAACTTGGCTCTCCTTTTTTGCATTTATGTTTTTGGTGAGATATCATTACTTTTTGTAAAGAAAACCAGGCAGATATTGAGATTTAATGTTTTTTCTTGCATTTCCGCTGCATGGTTTTCTTTTTTATGCTATTGTCTACATTCTCTTGAATGTTAGAGATAACAGTGCATACTGCCCATTCATTATCTCCACCTTTTTAATACGCTTCCTGTTTATGCTTAAATTAGCCAAGTCCGGGCGATATAACGATCTCAGGCGGTTATATTCTACTATAGAATTATCTTGTGCCTTAATTTGACTAGGGTCTAGATTAATAAGGTGTACTCCGTCTAGTGTTTTAACTCTGAAGTGCGCAACGTAGGCCTGTCTACTAAATATCGAAGTGCCTATGTCGAGAAGAGCGCTGTCCAGACTTTTATACTATTGCTGGTTTAGGCACGAAGAACGTTTGTGGTTATAGTATGACATTAATTTAATTCATCGTTGAGAAAGAAGCAGGATGAACATAAATGTAATAAAACAATAAATAACTAAATCGGTATTTATAAGCGGTGCCTGTCTTTATGTGTTGCTTGAAAGCGCTTTTATGTAGATTTACTTCTGTTTTGTGTATAATTATGTATTGTGCCGCGCGCCGTCGACGACACATCGTTGGCTGGTTGTTTAGCGCGTATAACAAGTTTTTTGTATGGGGACACCACTTACTTTTTGACTTAACTTTATTTTTATATTTCTGTTATATAGCAAATATAATAATACATATACTGGGATAGTTTCAAATATCTGCTTGTAACGTTGTAACGGTTCCAACGCTACAATTAAAAATAAAAAGTTTGTATGGGGACCCCCCTATTTTTTAACTTTTTTTTAATTTTAGATTTTTTTCCTACGATTACACCGAGCTGGATTCCAAATTTCATCCTTCTAGGTCGTCTAGAAGTAGGTTAAATTTAGGTACTATGTGACCTTCATATCTTTACTAACCGTTTGAGCTAGCGTCATGAAATTTGGGCTTCTAGATGTCCTTATGGGTATAATTAAACACACATAGTTTTATGTGTTTACGTGACGTCTATAACTCAAAACAGAAGGGTCAAAAGTGGCATCAAGTGGTTCGTGTAATATTACACTCGGCGCTGGCTAGCCAGTTCCTTTGCTTGAACTTGGCTTGACACGTTGCCGCGTGTCTAGACGTTTGGAGTCATGATATTGTTAGTATCGTCCATATTTTGATAAATAGCAACTCTTCCAGCTCGAACGTTTGACACATCAGTTATTAATAGTCTGAAGTTGCTCGCTATATAACTTGCGAGCAACTTCATTGTGTAGTTTTCATTCAAGCTGTAGGGTCACCCCATAAAAATTCACTTTCATCATTATTTCATAACGCGCCAAAAGGAGTATAACTTCAAAAAAAATTGAGTTTGTTAATTTTTAAAACATTTTACAGAAAAATCAGTCTATCGAATGATGTATCCATTGTGTAATATTTGTAATGAATTACTTTGTAGTTTTTAATACTTTGAAAACAAAAGTGGGGAAACAACATTTAAGTGATTTTCCAATTATATTTTATGCGATTTTTTTTCATTATAGCTATTTTTCGTAACAATCATGATTTCTGCATGTAAAACTTTCCAAATTTCTTAATAACGTTTTCCAAAATCTTTTTCAGAGATAATGTTCCTTTACTTTCATTTAATCTTATGTTTTTGATGTATTCTACCAGTATTAGTATAATTTACATAACGCTATTCAAAGTTATTAAACTCGGGTCGTGGACACAAAGCTGAATGTGTCAGGTTTTTTTATTTCCCCATTATTACCTCCCACATTTTATTAATTTAAGGGCTGAGTAACTTGGATATTAAATCATCGTCACATATTTCGTATTTTATTTTTGCAAAAGATTTGGCCAACTTTATGGATCAATTTGCTCTTCATAGGGAACTTCATCAGTTTCTATGGTTTTTATTATCTTTCAATGACTGTGTGGGTTTGGTCTCTTATTTCAATTAGTACCTATTTATAATAATCATCATTTATCTTGAAATTTACCATCGTTTTTGAAAATCTTTTGCGTATTATTGATTTTACAGTATTATATATTTACGTCGAATATATCCTGAGAAAAAAGTTAACTAATCTATTATTAGGATTACCAAAATACGGCTTATTCACATGACAGCAAATTTATCTAACTAGCCGTTATAATAATATTTTTGTTATATATATTTTATAAAACGATTGTTGTTACAAGTTTGTCAAAATGTTAACTATCGATGTGCTATTGATAGTTAATATTTTGACTCTATAAATATCACGGATATTGTAGAGAAGTCACATACATCGTTTCGTGATTACTACATTTTAGATTTTTACAATCTACATAAGTAAAATGATAGTCAGGTGCGTCGATTTTTTGAATTTATTTTCCGTACATTTGGTCCTTACTATAATATTAAGATAATACTGATCTATATATATATATATATAATTAATATAAAAGGATATTTGTATATATGAAATTGATAAACTTAGAAACTATTTGACCGATCATTATGAATATTGGTATGTGCATGTATTTTTTCATGGAGAAGGTTTTTATGCTATCCCCGTTGACGCAACTCGCCACCAGGTGGCGCTGCGATGTACCGACTTCCTTAACGCTCAACTGATACATGTACATACCAATATTTATAATTATCGGTCAAATAATTTCTGAGTTTATCGATTTCATATATAAAAACATCTTTTTATATAACCTTTACTCCCGGCTTCGACTAAGTCGGAATTGTGACTGGTAGCGAAATCGGGATTGAAAGCGGGGTGGGGCAGAGAATTACGAACGGGACGAGAATAGAATCTGATCGGAACTGAATCGCAAGCTGAACCGGGACCGAAACGGAGAACGGAATTGGGGTCGAAAACGGATGCGGGGTCGGGGTTACAATCAAAGGTGTGACTGGCTGCGGAATCGAAAGCGATACGGGTATTCAGTTAGAAATCAATCGACACAAAAGTTGAAGGAATTCATTATACGTCCATGCTGGAGCAGCTGCGGGTTTTACTTATATGGGCAAGAACAAACAAAAAAGGGCAGAACAATGTCTGCCAGGGCAGCTAGTCCAAGTTGCCAGCTAGTTGATAATTATCAACACTACTCTTTTGTGGTTCTGTAAAATTACCAAAATATTGTAACCGATTGCAATAAAATGTAGTACAGAGATAACGGAAACCCAGTGGACGTATATGTGGTAGTACTTTAGGGTTCCGTGTGAAAAAAGAGTCATGATAGTTTTACCGATTTCGCAGAAAGTTACACAAAACAAAAAAAAATCGCACCTACGCATTGAACAGTAATCGCCGTCAAAAGTATTCAAAACTCTTGATTCTCATTTTAGTCCTATACTCGATTCTGACTTCGGCTCCATTCTCGATTTCGGTGTCAACTTTCAATTCTGTTCTTCGCTCTCTTAGCAATTTCAATTTCGCAACTGGGTTTTTCAAATTAGTGCCGTAAGCGAAAATTTTAGGTTATATTACTCGGCGAAAGTGTAGTTTTCTATAAGTGGAAAAATTTTCACAATATGCAAATGACGCCAGAGCAAAATGTTAATAGTCTTTTTTACTTAAGAAGCTTCTTATTCGTGAAGGAATTTTTAAAATCGGTACAGTAGTTTGATTCAATCTCACGAATACGCAAACGAAATTGGGGACAGTTGGTAGTTTCCATTTTTTTAGAAACTTCCCGTCTGCGGACACAACATATCGTCAGTTTTATAATAATTAGGTGAATGGTTTAAGCACACAAAAAAAAACGAACAAAATACACACTCATTTTTATATGTTACACAATCCTACTCCCTCTTCACTTAATTACGAAGTCCGTGGTGCCATTTTTAATAAGCAATATTCATACCAAACACAATCGTACTTCGCACCATAAAAATTTCGTACAAAATAACCCCCTTATCCCCTTATACTCCGATAAAAAGTGAATTTCCAAAAACTCTTTTTATTCGATTCCTATATAATACAAACTATTCTAATTGAAAAATACCCGATCGGAATTGAATGAAATTTTACAGAAATGGAAGGGCCTTTCTGTCCGTATTTCGGCTTTCACGTTTTTTGGATATTGATATTAGTAATCAAGCGTATGTATTTATTATCCACTCCTTGCACCGATAGTGTCCCATATTTTTGCGTGTTTTAAAGAATCGAACGTCTTATAACACCGTCTACGTACGCTTGATATAAGGTTTATACGTTGCATTTCTGAATAACCTGTTTTATGGTATGGATGTGATTTATTGTAAAATAGTCGCTGAGAATTAATTCTTCTCGGCAATTCCCTAAGTTCTTCAAATTAGGATCACTGTCTTCTTATGTAGAGGTAAGATGTGATATTAATGTCATTATACGCTAAAAGCGCAACGTTCGGCTGTCGACTCTGTCATTCAGAAAATATAAACAATACGAGTGCGCCAAATCTCTTTTATGACGTCAGAAAGGTCTGAAGGTCGTCGAGGACTTTTGACAGCTCAAGTTCATCTCGAACAAGAAATATATTATTTTCTTTTATTTATGTGCAACATGCAGAAAATACATATTGCATTATTCAAATCGTTGACGGCATTAGCTAACTGTTACTACCAGCGAACATTACACCGTTATTAATGTCTGAGCAAGTTTTTAAATTGATTCTGCTGATTCCAAGTGTGCAAAAAAAAAATAATAAAACTATATGTAAATTGAAGGTCGTCATTTAATTATACGTTAATCCTAAAATCGAGAAGGAATTTTTTACCAACTATCTAAAACTTTCTGACGAATCAAACTATATAATGTGTCCTGTCTACCACTGATATCCTAATATTAAATGTTTTTAAATAAAATACAAACCAAGTAACTTAACGACCTATTCACATAAACTCCGTCTAACTAAAAAATTAACTGATCCATGACATCTTATTCGCAGATAACTAACGATCATAAGTACTAAAAACGACATTTTTATCACTATAATTAACTTAATTGCTATAATTGTTATCATTAAGAACAGATTAGATGCTTTAACAAAAATCCTACACCCTTCATTTATCACTGGATAATACAAATTACACTTAACATTTCCTAATGTACCGCTACATATAACAAATATTTTGAGACATCACACAGCTTATCTGGTATCCAGTTTAGAAAAATAATCCAGCAATGTAGCCGTGAAGCGATATGCGTCCGACATTTTGTTTTTTAGAAGCCCTAGACCGACTGTATTATTTTTTTTTTTATTTTCTGTGTGATTAATAATTACTTTTTGTCCACTATTACATCCAATTACATCCACTACACCATCTGGTCCGAACCTAAGCAACGAGGTTTATACTATGGATATCGAATAATTAATGGAATAATTAAATACTTTTTATATGTAAATACATACATGTAATGAATGAGACCACTCAGACTCAAGACAAACATTATTTTCTTTTTTAATCGATAAAGTGTTTGTCTCGTGCCGTAATTGCACCCACGCCTTCAGCGCAGCGCGTAGGGTCACCGCCAACTGCGCGATCAGGTAAATTTTTAAAGTATAAATGCACAGAAAGATTTTATGTTAAAAAGGTGAGAAGCTGCATAAAGTTCCATAAAATAAGTAAAATCAAAAAAGCAGGAGCTTTTATCTTACGAAGTATTATTCACAATAAATATTCGTTCTTTGGTATGACGGGTATGATATTAAATACGATTTATTTTAAGAGGTAACAACAGACCTCCGTTAACTTTCATAACTATTCATGATAATAGTCACTAACTAACTAGTCACTAACTAACAATAGTCACTAAATAGCCACTAACATACAAACAACACAAAGTATCTATATAAAAATTAATATCTAAATATGTTTCAAAGCGCCAAACACAAGAACGGCCGGACCGATTCGGCTTGTTTTCTTTTTTCAATTATTCGTTGCAGTTCGATAAACGTTTCTATGAAAATAAAAATTGTCTGGAACGGGAGAATTCGGGAAAAACTGAAAATGCTTTTATCTAACAGATTTTAATTCTTTTCTTTTTTGTTCGAATTCAAAAGGTGGACTAGGATCGACATTAATATCGATCGATACAAAAAATGAAATATGTAAAAACGATTGTTTGTGTATCTCTCTTTGTGCGCATGTAAACTATTGATCCGATTTGGTGAAACTTTGGTCGTCTGTTGTACGCTCGCATGGGAAACGTTTCTGAAGAAAAGCAAAATCTTAAATTTGTTCTGTTTCATACTCATATTTATGCTGTTAAACCTAACTACTATTTTAAAAATCCTGTCAATAATAGATAGCTACAATATTTCTCAGTAAATTAGGCTGCCAAACTTTACCTCTGGCTTCATCCATGAATTTATGTTCCTAAATTGATTTAAATAACTCTTGAACTCCATAGAAAGCTATACTATCCCCGAGTAAGATAGCTTATATTTTATTTCGAAACTAGTATGTGCTCCCGACTTCGTTCAAACCGAAACTGCTTCTACTAGCGTAATCGAAATTGAAAGTCGAACGGAAAGCAGAAACGAAAACGGTACCAGGATTAGAATCGAAATTGGGATCAGGACTACAATTCAGTATCTGTCCGGGGTCGAAAACGAGTGGTGAGGCGGGATCTAAATCCAAAATACGGCCGGGATCAAAATCGAAAACAAGACCGGATTGAGATCCATTGATCAATAGAAGAAGAACATCATTCTGTGTCCACGCTGGCGGAACTGCGAGCATTTACTTTAAGGGGCAAGCCGAGCACAAGAAAGGGCAGAACAACATCATCCGAGTCGATATAAGAACGACAACATACAAAGGGCATACGTTCAACGTTCAACCCGGATATGAAGGAAACGCGAAAACTTTTAAAGTTCGCATCCTGTACCGCCACACGTCGCAAGAGATTGACCTTATGACGTTAATTTCCGCTACCATATTAACAGCTTGGCTCGAAGATCCACGTCTTGTAATTTTAGATTCAAAAGTTGATTGAATTATGTAAGACATGCGGCCTACGTAAGTCCTTTATAATAATACTCCTTATGAAAAACCCGATTTTAAATTTGTAGTGAATAGAAAACACGCTATGGACTATCGCAGCATCCTGACCTGTATGAGAGTACAGCTATTACCAAGTGAGTCTGTATGGATGGTATGCATTGAAGTGAATGTTACAAATGCACTTTTTAAAACACTCTAAGATGATGCCTCTTCAGTTCATTTAATAGTGCAACTGGCGCTAGTTAAAGGTCACGCTTGACAGTGATAAGCTGTGTATTGTGATATTATAGAAATAAAATAATAATATGTTAAAATTGGTAGATTAACTTTTTCTATGGATAATTGTTTATTTTACTTTGAATATTCATAAAGTAATCATTCGTATTTAATCAACTACTAATTAATTATGAATATCTATAGCACATATATTTTTGAATTTATATAACACATTCTCGACGCAAGACAATATGGTACAAATGATGAAGGGACATCCTAGATCCCCAAGCGCCACTTTGATATTAAACAATCATGTTTTTATTTGCACGTAAATGAAGTACATGAATTACATTTTACTTGATATAAAATTTAATGTTAGTTGCAAAATAATAAAAGTAGATTTTTTTCTAAATTTACAAACTACTTAAAATGTATATAACTAGTTGTAAAATTTCCTATGATCGAGTCGTAAAAAAACGTACTTAAAATTTATCAAGCGATACTATAATACACTGATTATAAGCATGATAGATTCATTAATAGTAAATTACGTAATTAAACTTTATTCTTTGACCTCTATATCAATTATTTGTTTACTATTTTAGACTAATATAATTTAAAAAATATGGACTTTGGTTTTAATATATTATTGCTTTTCTATTGTTTTAACTCATTTATTTTATCTTCCGGCAACTTAGACAACAACTATATGAATTCACGAAAAAGTTAAACAATAGTGTAATTACACGATGCGTACACGTGAACAAGACGTGTACACGTGTACGTTGTAAAACTGCTGAATAACAATTTATCATGAAAATAAGAAAAAAACGCCTTTTTATATTTAAATTCATATAAACTTTTGTAAATTGTAAGCCAAATTCAAATGGTTCGAAATGAAACTTTAATCATTAATCAGTACGTGGTAGCGCAGTTAATAATTACAAACATTTCTTTTATAAATTAGACTTTATTTCGAGCTATATTCAAAATTTGTTAGTTTTCGAGAAAGTGTAAGACTAACAATTTATAAGTCACTAAACACATTCTGTGAAATCGGTTTTGCCTATGCACAATTCAACAACTTCCCCAAATTATTCTTTATCATTTTTCAGCATCTTTATCCACTTATAACTTTATCCGTCACAAGGAATTATCTTGGCAGCAGTAGGTATTAGGTATGCAGTCATTTTAGCAGACAGTTCTGAATAGTGTCTCTTAACAGCTCTGCATTATTTTTATATAATTCTCCAGTTCGGTTCAAAAACAAGAATAGAGGCAATCACTGCCCGTAAATAGTATTTACAAAATTTAGCCTTGCCGGGAAGTTATTGAAAAAATTAGGGATGGACATCAAGAAATCTACCCATTTTCAAATGTTTAAAAATGGGAAGGTTTGTTAATGAAACTTAGTTTAGACCATCAAAATTTCTAGCTAAAAGAAAAATATATTTTCACCTCTACAGCGCGGAAAGATCTTTTGGCATTTAAAAACATGCAGAAACTTTATATAAATATTTGGAGAATATAATTCATTCTTATTTAGAATATAAGTAAGTCCTTATCAAGCACATATTCTCAAACTAATGTCGCAAAATTTATTCGTTATGTTTTCTGCCTCTTGAGCAATATTATGACTGTAAAATGACGAAAAAACAAAGAATCCTTTTTGAATTAAAAAGTAAGTATTTAATAGTTACATATAAAATTAATAGTCTTATGTTTATATAAAACGTGAAGTGGTAATCCCGAAAAACCGGACAACTGCGAATAAGACTCGCATCGTGAGTGTTCCGTACAAACCGAATTATGTACATAAATATTTCTATCATGACTCTCGATGATTTTTATCTGTCTTTCCGATACCCATACTTGCGAGATATTTTTCTCAGAAATTCCGAAACTTTTTCTTTTGTTTTTCAAAAAAATATGTTTTTTTTTAAAGTATCCAGATTTTCGCAAATCATAGTTTTCATAACAGAGGATTAAGAAAATTCTCCCATATATTCATTTACATCACATTTCATACGCAAATCACAAATTTAGGTTTGCGTCCGCAAAAGCTTCGTATGATATAATTACAAATGAACGATTTTCAGACTTAAGTATTTGAAGTTAATTTGAACTTGATGACTCTACACGTTCTTAAGAAAACGTGTCCTGACAGACAGACGGGAAGATCGACAGATGGACAGACGAACAACGAAGTTATCCTATAAGGGTTCCTTTTTCCATTACAGCTACGGAACCCTAAAAAATGTCTGAATCACTTGAATCCTGAGACAATTTAATACGAACGGAATTGAAAAACAAGTCTGTAAAGATGAATTATGCTATATTAGGAGTATAAAAAATCCCATAAAAATCGAGTTTAATTCACCTTCCCTTTCAGGCGTACTTCCAGAATTCTTTTATTTCAGACTGAAGGACTCGGAAACAGAACTCTCCACGCCGTCGGATTGGAGCTGCTAACGACCCTCATCACCGTCTTTATGACGACGACAACTTAGCGACTCAACATGCTCACCGAAGTGCGGGGGCTTAATTTAACCTTAAATGAAAATCTCATCGTCCATTCCGCCGGTGGTCAGCATCGAATCCTATGCCGAGACGATTCCCTTAAGGTATCGTCTGTAGGGCAAGTCACGCGCCGTCGGCGTTCTCGTACACTGTGCGACCGAGTTATTCCTTCAGAGGTACTTTTTTTTGGATTTCAGCCGCAAGCTGCACGCGTGCACGGGCGCGTGCGCGTGCGCGTGAATGTGCGTTATGGATTTTTTACCTCCTCCTCGTCGCAAGAGGGGAAAAAAGTCTAGATCGAACTTGATACCATCTGATTCCGAGTCGACGCTCCTAACTGCAGACCCACTGACAAATGAAAACCGTTAAACTGGATGCTTTACACCTATAAATTATCCTGTAATTTTTGATTCTAAAGGACGAACGATATAACACGGGGTACTGTCCATGTCACTTTTCTGAACGTTACGTAGACTACGAGCAGTCGTGACTCGCTGACGGAGACCGTTACCTTCGTACGAAAGGGCACCGAGTTCGAATGTGACGAAGGACGAACTGACCGATAACTTTTCAATTCGTGTCGAATAAAATCATCCGCTCCTACCTCAAATAGCCCGAACGTTGTCATCGCGTTCGTGAACACGGTCGCTACCGGACACAAACCTCGCAAAAAAAAAACCGAGACAGAGATAAGAAACAAGCAATAATGCACTGTGAAATATGTACATTGGACAAGTTTATTGAATCACGTTGGATCTTACATTATGGTTCAAAATAAGTTGTATCAATATAAGTTATATAAAATTATGCTAGTCTGTCTCTTGCGGTGTGCACCGTTAGTTTAAAAGCTTATGTTGGGGTATGAGGCGGTTACCGCGGGCGCCTGATCTTACCTTCTATTTCTTCACGGAATGTATATTTTTTTTTCTTTTGTAATTTTCACATTACCCAAAACATAGACTTTGAATTTACTATAAGGTAGTGCTACATTTACAAAGTTAATGACTCGCAACATAATAACAATGCGACATTTTACGCGCTCCTAATAGTAATGAATTTATTGTACAACTATTATATTTAACGATGATCTGATGTCAGATAAACAATGAAGCTAACTTGTTTCCATATGAGTAGTAAAAAACCCTACTACAGGAAAAACGTGTTTACTAATAATGCTGAGGATGTATAAATTATGAGCGATGTATAATAAATTATGTATAAATAATGTACAGTCGTATATTTAATTTAAAGCACGTTTTTTTTTTCTTGAAATAATGTAACTAAGCGTATCGAATAAGGAGCAAGTTATAAAATATAACAGACTTGAATATTTATAAAAAAAAATCAATGATCGAACAAAAGTATCTAATTTATGCTCCGAAAATTCATATAATACACGATTTTCGACCGCAGAAAAGAGAAAGTATTTAATTGGCGGTCCCTATTGAGATAGAATAAACTCTTTCATCTGTTTTCTATACCAATGCCGTCTAGATCTCTATGTCTACAAATATCTTATAATACTAACGTCATAGACACATCGCTATATCGCGTCTAAGACTAAAGTCCTTTCCAAATTTCTCTCTGAAAAAATTCGTTGTAAACATCACCAAGCAACAATGAATCACTTAATGCTCTTTCAAAATATTTCCAAAATTTTTAAAGTGTGCTCATGTAATTTCAGGTTTAATTCAAACTACACTTCTAGCAGTTTTCCTTGGTCGTTTCATAGAATTGGCCTTGGCACTTACTAACACTGACAGACTCATTTTCGGATATATAATATTAATAGAAAATTGAGATATTCACTTTCGTCTTCGGTCTTCGTTGCAAATACGCTGTTTTCCCAAAATGTAGTTTGTTTGAAACGATTTTTTTTTTCACTCCAAGCTATACACATTGTCAAATCTAGGAAGTGCACCGTTATTTAAAAGTGCACTTCCTAGATTTGTCCTTGAATTAAAGTCGTGTCTTACACAAGTAATTGTTTTTAAATATATGCCCTATTAAATGGCAAGTCTTTTTAAGGATTTCAAAAAATCAATATCTGAAATCTAAATTTCAGTACAGAACCCCTCACATTTCTTTCTTTCTTTATTGAAGTAACTGACATAATCATATCCTTAATAGTTTAAGATCCGATGTAAGATTGATCCGTACCCAGTCGGATGAAAATAATATTTTATCAAATTAAATAAGTTTCTAAGCCTAACCGGAATAGGTTGAAAGAAAAAAAATACTCACTACTTTAATTAATTAAAATAAAAAAATAATAATATTTTTTATTCGACCGGCAAATGGATACGGTTCGATCTTACTTCAGATCCTCTACTATAAATAAAAAACAAAATTACTGTATGCGCATTAATTTTATTGCAATCAAATCATAAAATGTTTTAGTGCCATAATTGTAACACATAAATAATGGTTATAAATAGAGGTTTTTGCTGTAATTATTTAACTGATTTATCTATCTTAATCCTTCTAGAGTCTTTGATATTCTAAATGCTAATGCGATATTTTTATAATTAAAAGGCCAGCTTCCAACGACACATTTATAGGTGAAATAGAGAAACAGGATGTGCTTACCATCTGCTACGCTATAGTGTTATTCCTAAATCAAGTATTTATGCGAACGATAGTTAAAAAAAACTAGGGAGGATATGATATAATGATATATGCCACCTAAGGAGACAATCATTGCTACTTTAATTAACACTATTGGAGCTCTGATTAATTTTTATCTCACGATCTTTCTTGTTTTACTAGTTTTTTTCTTTTTATGTTTTGCAATAAAATCTATTGCAATCAAAAGCTTTTGAATCGAAGTTTGCGTTGTATATTTTGATCCAAAATGAGTTGTTTTATGTGTCTATACAAAAGCGGATATCCTTTTTAACCTCACTCAGTCAAAAAAAAACTACGCCTTATAATACGTTTAATGTTTGAACAATTACGTCCAAAAGTTAAAATACGCGTTAGCTATATAATACGTTTAATGTTTATACAATTACGTCCAAAAGTTTAACACTGCAGTTCATACAGTTTTATTGGTTTGAGCGGCAAAATTATTCAAAATTTTAAATATAATTTGAAGTTTTAAAATACTGTATTATTTTCTTCTGAGTATAATATTATTCCTTTTGTAAGGTTATGAATTTACCTTTGCAAATAAATATACACCATAAATGAAATAAGCATATTAAACACATCAGTCTTTGAAAACTTCCAAAGCTTAATTGCCAAAAAGTTCTTCATTTATAATATAGGTATGATCGTACATTTCTTCACAAACAGAACTTTTTTTTTTCAAGTAAACTTTACCAAAGAAACTAGTCCTCAAAATGAAACTGCTCATTTAAGGAATATAGTTTCTTTGAGCTGTACTGTAAATGTGAAAGTATTTAAAATTGACTTATACTCATCCCCAATAACAATACAGAACTTGGATAAGTACATCGAACATCGGACAGTAGCGTACATGAGACGTTGAAACTAGTTGTCTACTCACCCATTATGACGCGTGGTGCATTTATAATGAAATATATTTCATTTGTGGCTTGTTTTACATTTTTTTAATCCGACTAAGGTCAGGCGAAAAGTAGAGTCATATTGGTAATCTACTGTATGTATACATGTTAGTACGTTGTGTATTCCCGTTTACCTTTCCAATCGATATACCTTGTTTTAAGAAATGAGATATCGTTATGCTCCCTCTTGAAGTTAGTGTATCACAGGTAATGTGACATCGTATTCAATTTAAAATAACGGATTCAACGTACACAATACACTAAGGACCTCTTCTACAACTTCATTTTTAAACTCACTTTTAACTTAAAGCCATTTTTTAAATTAATTTGCGTTCTATATCTTCCTTTCAACGGATTTTAGGCTAAACAACCTTTAAAAGGAGGACATGGAATGCAAATTTTATTTTATAAGTGACTTTTTGTTAAATATCAGTTTGAAAGGAAATGGCGGATGAGGAAGTAATAAAGGAATCACTATTAATCCCGTTCGGTAACATTTGAGCGGGGTGTCGTTCAACACGTTTTTTTAATGATTGTGTTTTTAAGAATCTTCCACATAAATGATTGAATAATACACACACGGTTACACTTAACGGCGGACTAGCACTGTGCATATAAGATTCAAGAACTCGACGGTCAGCCCAGGTCATTACCAAGTGGCGAGGTTATTTCAGAGCATAAATTACTAAATAAAATCTAAATTAAAGCACTAAGGAACAATCAGCTCTTAACGATAGCTTGTTTTATACTTTTCAGTTATTTTTTGGAGTTCACTCCTTAAGAATCGGACTTTCATTTATATATATCGCAATGCGCAAAACATGAGGAGCAAAATGGAGTGCTAACAAAAAGTGAAGTCGTTATATTTCCTCCTACGCAAAGTATTCGAGCATCTCATACCGTTTTCTTTCGTTGATGATTTATAGATGTTTCCTTTTTAATGCAGATGAGCTAACCATTCGATGTATATAATGTTAAACGTTATAGTCATTTTTGCCAATAGTTTGATGTGGAGTTTAGAAGTTTCAAAATTTTATTGCGTAACATGAATTATTTAATATATTATTTCAAATCAATATAAATAAATACGTGTAAGAATTCTATTCTTATGTACTTCTGTATATACTTGCTTTCAGTATTATAAAAGACGCATTTATTTACCCCCTTTTTTCTTTTTATATGCATTTCAAGATAATTCATTTATTCGCGTTTATTTATTTCTACATTTTATCCTTAACAACATATTTATTAAACTCCGTTCGCCGTCGGAGCTGACACGGGTCACTTTTTTCGTCCTAATCGGATTTTCCTTATTATTAAGACTTGTCAGCAACGGCGCTTGTGATCGTTTTAATCTTAACCATCAACACAGAATTCTTGACAATATTGATGCTAAAAAATTAAAATTTTTGTAAAATAAGGTTGAATAACATAACCATTTTAAAATTAACATAACCACAAAGTCAATTGAGGAAAAATTTTTGGCAGAATAAAGAATATTTTAGATGTGCAAATTAAATTTGGCGCTCAGACAGTTTTTGAGATAATAAAAAGAAAAAATGGTTCCGCTGTACTTCATTAACTCGGCAGATCTCGAGTTTAGTTTTGAGTTTTACTCACATTAAAACCATTTCAATTCAGTGGTTATTGAATATAGTCAATTGCCGTAGCGGATCGATCGATTAAGGTAGAAGAAACCAATGAATAATAAAGTGAACTTCAAACAGTTATAGAAACAATCAGCAATAACAAGAAATATTAAAAATTAAATTAAATTAGGAATTAATAGTGGCCCCCCACACAAAAAATGTTTTTTTTCGGCGTCCGAACCTAATTGATGTTCTTGTCTGTCATGAACACACATTTAAAAATGTTTGATTTTTTTTAATTATAAATATTTATTGAAAATTATAAGTATTGTACTGTGATACGGAACCCTGTGCGAGTTTGACTCACACTTACTCAACTTTTATTTATTTTGCTTTAACAGGCACCAACTTCACAAAACAACTAATAGTTTTAATAGACTTTTGAAGACATTTTCATTTTTTGTGCAAAAGCTATTTTTGCGAAAAACTGTTTTTAAATAGAAATACGTAAATAATTTTACAAATGCTGCTTTAATTTCAATATTTCTAAATTTATAATTGTAAAATATATGACATGGCAGAGGCGAGGGTCACATAAAGGTCCTGCGTTAAGGACGAGGGTGACTCCAAGAATCATAAAATTCTTGAGACACATTTTATGGATGACTTCTAAATATGTGCGTGTGTTGTGTGTCTGACTGTGTGTAAATTTGTACGTACACATGTGCGTATGTAAGGGGGGGTAAACTGTAAATATCTTTTGAATGAATAAACCGCCTGGAATTAGACTTGCTGTTTGAAAATGGAAAGGACTTAACTCAATTGTTTTTGAGTTGGCAGAACTCGAAAACAGCGGGATTTAATCTGCAAAGCTAACTAATGCTTCGATTTTTTTCGAAAACATTCAACTTTATTTTAATAGGCAAAGGATTGACGTAATGGATCTACCTAGCTACTCGTATTGTAAAACTGATAATATTATATTATTTCTTATTTTAGTATTACTGAGTACATTTTTTTCAATTATTAAAAGTTGCAACTTCTTTTATAATCGCTATAATAAATTAATGCCTAGTATTATTCGATTGTTTTTTGGTGAATTTAGTCTGCGATTTCTGTACATTTTACTATAATAAACAAATCATTGCAATATACAATAAAATATTAAAATAATACAGTGATACATTCTACTTAAGAACAAGGAAATTGTGTTTTACCGTGATAATCTGCTTAAATATCACACGGAAGTTAATCGCCGCTGGCCATACTACCTGATATTATTAGTCCAGACGGTGGCTGCAAGAAACATGTACCTATCTATTCACAGCCGTTTTTACTATCGTATAGTGTGCCAGTTTAATAAGTGCTCGTGATTTTTCAACGACATCAAAACATATCAGAGAACGCCTGGCTAATGCGCACTCACGAGAAACCTAATTTTATGTATAATCAATAAATCCTAATACTTTATCAGCGTAGGTATGTATAAGTCCTAACCAATTAATAGTGCCACTAAGATCAGCACCGCCACTTCCTTCTATTACATGCCGCTATCTTTCTAGGAACTGAACAGGCAGCTATTACATACTGGGCCCCCAAAATGCTACACGCGGCGTCGCCACACACAAGTCTACCGCCAGCCGGCACAGAAAAAGGTACAGCCGCCGAGCTCTCCGGCCAATGCTCGAGCTGTGTGCCAATTATACAGCATAGTTCGGCCCTCGAAGGAATGCGCGAACGAAAATTAAGCAGTGAGAGGCATTGCAAGCTTCCTTAATGCACTGAGCGTTCAGAATTTTGTCAAGAAATTCCCTTATTCAGTATAAGAAAGTTTACTTCATGGCATTACACCTTCTCTGGCTAATAGCCATTTTTATCTACTGTATTGAGCGGAGCATAAACGTCCATATGACATCTTCTTTCAAACCACACCATTCTCACACAACCACCGCTTGTAAACGTAATGAACGAGAGTCAGTCATGGATAGCTGAACGCGTTTTGGGCAAAAATTATTAATGATGGTTAGCAAGACTCGTTTCGCTTCATTATAACGTTATTCACGTATTCATTTTCCTCTCGACATCTCCATTGTAGATACCGTCATTCGTAAGCATAGGATTCCAATATCAAATCTTAACACTTCCCCATCTCTTACCGATATACTTAAATGTAATTACTATATATTTTGCTTCTTTCGTGCCCTAGAAATTGCTTTTGCTTACATTCATTTTCATATCTATTTTAAAATTGAATACATTTAGAAAAAAATTGCATATTTCGTATATTTCCTTAACATACTCGTAACATTTTGGGAATGAACGAAAGGAGGTAATAATAAAAGACTATTATTATCATCACTATTATAACTGACATTAGATTTGTAAGTTTCTATATGTATAAAATATTTTTTAATTAATTTGTTTTTAATATTTACAGCAGTTATTTTAACTTAAATCACCGTACCTATCGTAAGCGATTGTTTTAAACATATTGAAATTGTATTATTCTAATATTAATTTTTCGATAGAGTCGTACACACTAGGACACTGGTAGCGGCCACTAAGTGCGGTTATTAAAGTGTAAGTTGAGCCCGTAAACGTAGTTATCCGTCTTAGCCACTATTAGCCTAGACCTATTCACATTTTCGGCCATTTCTCTCAATATACGATATGGATCGGGCATGTTATGAAAAAATGGAAACACTTTTGATCCATTATTGATTCTGATTTTGAAAATCAGACAACGTTTCCGAATCCAAAACCGATGGAATTCAACTCATCATTGTTACTGAGTTCGTCCAATTCTAACTAACTGCAATGAACGCGGGCAATACAGATTGCTTTTTTAAACAATAAAATTTATAGTCGTTTAACTTTTTCAAGTATTTTAATATGAGTGTTAACTCCTGCAGTGAACTAAGCGCAGAACTTAAACGAGATGAAGCCGGCGACTGTGAGACAACTCGTTAGCAGCATACCACACAACGCGGCCACTAGTACGACAACCATAGGACAACGCACGAAACTCTGCCGCTGTGATGTTAGTCACGAAAACGTCGCAATGGCGTAAAATTGGCACGCGGAGAAGAAGAAGGAAGGATCGGGGTGTGTTTAACCTGCGCATTACATCATTCGCAGGCGAACCAGAGCGGCAAAGTTTCGTGCATTACACACACGCAGCTTATGAGTTGGCCACTCGAACGCTCAGTTTGCGCCCTTACCGTACAAAATGTATAAAAATTGTCGGCCGCAGCTTGAAGTGGCCACGTAGTGACTTTGCTATGACCGCCACCAGTGGCCTAGTGTACGACGGCTCTTATCGATGAGTAACAAAATCGGAATCGAAAAGGGATTGACTCAATGAAACAATCTTCTTAGATTCATCTCCAAAATAAACATAAAAGTACTAAATGGGACAGAATTTGTTGCAGAAGATTATGCTTACTCTTCGAATCTTAAAAGACAAGCTATTAAATATAGTTCAACAGGAACACAATATAAAGGAAGTATATATTTAATAACACTCGATTATATCAAATTGACAAACATTAGCGATATGAATTTAAATAAAAAAAAGGGAAATATTTTTATCGTTCTATTGTACTTAATAGCAGCAAATGGATTAGGCGACGGTTATTATTTGAAAACAATTAATTCATAAAGCCCTTATTTTTACCTAATTAAGGCAACAATTAAATTATTCTTTGTTTACGTTACCTTTGTGATCCGACGGCAGTTTTTTTTTTAAATTTCAAGGGCGGTCATTAGATGAAAACTAGTTTCGCGACGTCGCTGCTCATACAAACCGGTATTTTATGCTCGGAACAATAAATTTGGCCAAGATTTTCATGTTCTTTTTATTACATTTACCATTAAAACTATATTGTTATTAAGGCGAAGAAAAACAAAAACATTTTTATTATAATTTGATATAAAAACTGTATGGTTATTAATGCGCAGGAAGACCACAATTTTTATGTAGTCTATTTACATTGAATTTTATATCTATATTAAACACTTATTTTCTTTATTTTAATTTTTATGTAAATAAAATAATGAAATAAAAAATCAGCAAGCTTAAGAAGTACAACAAAAAAAATCTTTAAAGCGATTGATCCTGCAGGCCATCTCTAAACCTTTCTGCAACGACATATATGGATGTGTTTTAAGGTCCTTAATTTAAAAAATATAGCTGCCTCAAAGCTCGAAAACTTATCTTTAAACTTTTCGAACTTAAAATTTCGAAAAATGGTTGACTTTATGGACCATTCCACAAACTTTTTTCTATTTTCGAGTCTTTTAAAACGTACCTAGCAGTAAATTATTGAATTTGAGTTTATTAAAAGTTTCTTCAAGAGAATCTTAAGAGCTTTTTTTAAATTCTCCTAGATCAAAAATATAGCTTTAATATGTTTTTAGCTTTTCGATTTTATAGATTTAAATTTATTCAAATAAAACGCTTTTGTTTTTAATTTACAAACTAACATATGTCTTGAATGCGTTGTTAGATTTTAATTTGCTTTACATTATTCTACGCAATTAGTTAAACAAAGTAAGGTAACAGATATCAAACATCGCTCCAAAATAATTTCTAGAAATGATATTTCTCGGAGAAACCAACCGATTTTAACGTAGTTTGCAACTATCTACGTTGTTTTCTAAGGAGAAGAGCTACTTAGATTTTGAACCCTCTCAGTAAAATAGATATATTCGAAAATAATAGTTTTTGATAAATTTTCTCGAATAATATCTCTTCAACAAATCAACCGATTTTGATGCAGTTTGCGGCAGTTGATATACCTGTTTGAGAGAAAAGCTGTTTAGGTTTTGGTATCGATGTGTAGAGTAGTTTAAAAGTTATATCAAAAAAAACTTGTATCTGTAAATTTAATATTTTAAAAACTTCAAAATTTACTCGGTGAAACTAATTCGAAATAACTGGAAGTTGAGTGGACGGGAAACAGCTCCTTTTCTATTTTCTCTGTCAACAATTAGCTAAACAATTAACCTATTTTGATTGATTTATTACACAGTTTGTACGTCATTAACCCACTTAGATTTTGAAATTTATAGGTCAAAAAATTATAGAAAATATTTTAAAACAAAAAAAAATTGAAAAATCAAAGTTTTTACTTTTGATTAACTTCGAGTATCGATCACAAAAATCAGAAGAAATGGTTTTTTTGATATCTTAAATGACAAGAAAAGGACCTCTTATCCATTCCAAACCGATGTGCTAAATCAAAATATTAGCGAGCGCAAAGACTTCCTTTGTAATATAAGCAAAGCTCTGCGGTGAATTCATATTACCAACACACTGCATAACAATTCTAAATAAATGTACACACACCATTTACCCTCACACTCAGATCAAACAAAACATTATTGTGTTTATTGGACCCTTGTGGGTTGATAAGTTACAATTTTTCTTTTTTTCAATATAAGTATTTTTATAAAACGTTTGTATTCTTAAAGCCTTAGGGATAGATTAGATAAAATGGCTTTTCATAGAATTAAATATGTAGTTTAGTTTTTATATATGAACAAACATAAAAAAGTGTCCGTGAGACATTTTTGGGTTGTTAAAGGTTAATGGTGAATTTTTATGATTTATTTTTGATATTGGTTACGACAGATTCAGGTACCCAATGCAAATTAATTGTTAATTAACCTGCGAATCATTGAGTTACCTTAAACATACATAAATATTACAATAAGTACTTATATATTTATTTTCAATTACAATATTATTATGAAACGATAGACCAATAACTAATCTAATGTAAGGTGTATGATAATGCGATAAGGAAGGCGCGAGCGCAGGTAGAGTCGGGTCATTGGCGCTCATTTTTATTTGGCATTCTGACCTCTAGCTATGAATATAGCCTCGCCTAAAAATAAATATTGTAGTCTCATCAGGAAATGACAAACTCATAGGCGATCGAGAACATTACCGGAAAACTCACCTTACAACATTTACTTATTTATTTGTTATATTAAAAGCTATGTCTTTTAGTATTTAAGACTGCATCATTCTTCTTTATCTATATCATCATTTCACAATTACATCAAACTGTCATTCGTATTCAGATATCAGCTATGTAGTACACAAAAACATTTTTTTCCTCAATATATTAAGTAATTTTTCTGTAAATTTCTGTCGGATTACTTCGCTCATTTTAATGATTAAAGAATCTTACGGATTTTAATGAACTAAAAAAAAAGTAACCTGGACAGAGATATGGATGGAATATGGTTTCATATCTAACATTTTAATAATAAGTATTCGTAATGGGGTATTTAACAATTGTTGATTTATTGCTAATATGTCTGAGAAAAACATAAAAAAAAAACAGGTTAAGTAAGAATAAACTAAAACAAAAATATGAGAAAATAATAAATACTCGAAAAAACTTCAGTGAAAAAAATACACATATATTTTAAACGAAAAGAATTAAATAAAATAAAAACTATTGCTGCTGTACCAACAAAGAATAAAGGAGCAGTAAAATATTAGGCTCATCACACTAATAAGATCAATTTCGTTGGTTTTTTAATCTCCGAACTCAAAAATATAATTGTAATACGTTCTGAGCCCTTAGAGTTCATAAATCTACACATATTAAAAAAATGTTTTTTTTTACTCTCGAACTCATTATTAAACTTTAATCTGCTTCCTGGCATTTAACGCAGTTTCCGTAACAGAAAAAGATTACCGAGTACTCAACATAAATCTATCAAGTTATATTGAAAAAAAAAAACCTTTATTTTCCGTTAATGATATCTCTCAAAAAACCAGCCGATTTTGATGCAATTAACAACCGTTGATGTTGTTTTTTATGGCGAAATTATGAAAAAAAATGTACAATTTTAAATAATTTCGTGCACTTTTAAACTTGCCGCTTCCTTAGACTTTTTCATCATTGTTACGAAAATAATTTTTAAAATATTGAACATACAACAAGAACACTTCAAATCATTTTTATTCTTCTCTAAGCAATAAATGAATTGAGCTTTTAACCGAAATTCGGTTCAATTGTCAATTAGTTTGGGCTGTATATTGGCATACCAGTCAATTAGTTTACTCTTTTAAACATATAGATTACATAATAGCTAGAATAGGTAGTGTTATCTATATTACCATATTGTAGTATCTGTCTATACATACATGTTTTTTGTCGAACTCTGTATTAAATATTCGATTTGTGATTCAATATTGCCTATTCTACCAATTTAAGATTCATGTATGTCTGTCAAAAAAAAATATAATTGCGCAAATGATCAGTTATATACGATTTCGATAATGGGTCTGTCTGTTTGTAGAGACTAAGTTTCGTAACGGATGAATAGATTTCAATCAAATATTTAATAAAAGTAAATTACTTCCCGGAATATGAAATATGATACTGTTTATTTTACTATTTACTACAGCTAATATATGAAACTGTAAATACGACGTTTTATTAAAATTTAGTCATAAATATTTATTCCATGACATTCCTAATCTTATACTTAATAATTTTTAAATTTTTATTACCACCGTTAGTTGATAACGTGTCCGTTAATTTGTCAATTATAATCTCCGAAAAGGATAAACTAACAAAATATAACAAACATTGAAAAATATGATTACATGTTTTTTTTTTAATTATGTTATAAAAATTATACTGTTCTTTCTTACATCAGAAAAACTAACAAAGATTCTTGTTTAAAAATTTTCAGTTGTTGAATGAACAAATTTTTTATAGACAAATAGACTAATTAAATATTATTCTTATTTTATGTTTAAAAAAAATATCCCTTGAAGTTTTTCTTTTATTTTAGGAAATTAATAGTAATCACATGGTTCGAGGTCGAGGTTTTAAAGCGGTATTTCTAGACCTAACTTTCCAAATAATTAGTTATTTATCTAACGGTATGTTGTGAGGCGTTGTCATGACAAAATAAAATCCTAGTGCTGGATCGTTTTTTTTTTTATTTGAAACCTTTTGTAAAATAACAGACAAACAATTGTTACTATACCAATCTACAAGAACTGTTTTTGTATCTTCTAAAACAATTGTAGAATAATGACCAGTCATTCCGAAGAAAGAGTTCACCATCTTTTTTCCGATGCTTCGACCTCTTTTTGCCTTAGGAAGCAATTCCTCGACAGGAAACATCCACTGAACAGACTGTCTTTTGACTTCGGGATCATTACAGTAAATCCAGCTTTCCTCACCTGTAACCATGTCGCATTTGAGTCACCACCAGCAAATCTTTGCATCATTTCACGACACCAAATAACACGACGAGTTTTTGAGCTTCGGTCAAAATAGAAGGTATCCACCGAGTGTAAAAACTAAATGTTCATGGAGGATTTTGTACACTAGATTCATGTCGATGCCTAATTTGTCCAAATCTGCTGCTAGATCACTCTTTTGTCAGTCACTATGACGAGCCGCACAAAATTGATGTTGCCTTCGATGGTCGCAGTAGAAAGATATTCCTCATGTAGATCATCAGTCAGAATAGTGTGACCACGTTCGAACTCGTTTAACCAGTTATAAACAGTGGCAAGGGATAGAGCTTCATTATGAAAGGCCAACCGACGTCTGTTATAACTTTTTTGTTAGTTTAAATAGCAACGGAAATCGTAAAAAATATAGCTCGAATATTTACTCGTTTTAAATTAATGTGGACGTTAGACAAACAATTTTTTTATTACTGTCATTTGTAAAAACAAATGACAAATGTATTCAATATTCATAATAAAGTTGGCAAAGAGTTCCATTTTCTAAATTTAATTAATTTTTTTTTTATTTTACAATTTCTCAGTGGTCAATTGTATAAATTTTAAGTGTTGTCTACGTATATTATTGATGTTAGTAATAGAAAGTTCTATCACCTTTACCCGTCATTGTACTTGTATTATGTATACTAATAACGTACCAGTCATACATTAACTTAGTACATATATGTCATATACGGTTGCAAGTTGTTTTAGCGGTCGATGTACTTACAATGAGTTGTATTCGAGAGGATACAAAGAACACAATTGATTTTAATTTAACTTTAAAAACAGCTTTTGTTCCCTCAAAAAAAATTTTGTTCGTCATGGGTTTTTCTTAACGTTCTACATTGTTGTCAGTCAGTTTTTTTTTAATATCTGTGCCTAATGAGATGTCAATGACAGATACGTTCATCAGAAAGACATATGATTGTTTTTACTAATGAACAAACAATCAGTATATAAAAAATTACATTTTTTTTTTTTTAATGATTACGCGAGCCAGGGTATGAGCAAAACTTAGCATACACTAAAACCTGGTCAGACAACGTACTTTAGTACTAAAAGAAAGCACATATAACGTAGGAGTCCGCAAGTTATAAGGGCATAAACGGAAAAATAGACAAACAAAAGGGTAGATGAGATGTAAGGATATACAAATGAAACTGTTGGTTCTTAAGTTTTGGTATGAAATATTGTAGGTATTGTAAGTATAAATATTGAAAGTTTCAATATTGTAAGAGTGCCTTAACAAACTCACAGGCAGACAACGCACAGCCTAAACTATTGCAAAACAAAAAATTGGGGTCGACTTTAGAACTTCCTTCTTTTTGAAGTCGGTTGAAAAAAATGACCATTATTAATACATTATCATGTTACTACAAAGCATACCACGTAATAATATTATTGAAATACAGAACACTGGTCATATTCTACGTAATAAATATTCGTGAATCTTTAATTTTTTATTGCAAGTTCGTCTTAATAAGAAGATAGGTAGTATTGCAGACTTTTCATTAGACCTATTGAGTATTTAGTATGGAGGAACAAACGTTTATACCTCATTACCACATAGTTTAAGCGACATAGCCAACGCACACTGGGAAAGCTCTGAAGCTTCGCGTTTTTCGCAACTTGCTCTAACAAACATCACCGCAGATCAGCCGATTTACAACAAACACCTATAAATTGACACACAAGCCTTCCTCGTAAATCATTCAAACTTTTAACGAAGACCGTATTACAATCCCTAACAGCGAACTTCGAGAGCAACATTCACATACAGACAGACTTTAATTTGTAATATGTAATTTTAAGATAATCAGCTCTAAATAAGACACGGATTCCTCATATGTCGTCTTCCATGGATCTATTTATATTTGCATTGTCACTTATAACCTATACGTTAACAGCTCCGAACCAGTCGGTGAGACAAAGCTGAAGGAAAATTCTTTTCTTTTATTCGGCCAGCGCACGGCATTACACACACGGCGCGCCGTGTTCGTACGCGCCGCTCGCTTATAAGCCGAGCGCGAATTCGAGATCGGCTATTGTGCAACGAGCGGCTGCGCAGAGATCATTGGGTGTCAATCGGTGGTGGAGTTTGGTTAAGATGAGAAAAATATCAAGGATAGGACTATCTGTCGTTCTGTTCTGTTGTATCGGCGTTCACAGCGGTTATGTGCGTGAGTATTAAAGTGAAATAATAATAATAATGTAAACTCACGCCTATTTCCCGGAAGGGTAGGCAGAGACTATAAATTTCTACATGGTACGATCTTTACCTATCTCTCTTGCCACAAAGAGAAATATTTTTAAAGTACAACATCAACAATGACTTTTCGAAACACGCGATTAAGATATTTAAACGAAATGTAATTAAATTACTAACTAACATTAGAAGGCTCAATCTGAAATTTAGCTAAGTCTGCTATCACCAGTAACATTCAACACTTTTCAACTGGTTATGGTAGACATTTTTTTTCAATTTTGCGTCTTGTCTATAAATAAGGGTCCTGATTAACCGGTACAGATTAACTCGTGCCTGTACATCTATCTGTCTATAGGTCTGTCGTTCCGTCTGTCACAAACTATTTTCTCTGAACCCGCTGCACGAAAAAATTTGCAATTAGATACATATATCGAGTTGGACGATCCAATCATTAACATACAGCGTGAATTTTAGGGATTAATTTTTGGAGGTCAATTAGATTACAAAAAAAAATCATCAAGCACATAATTTAACATATCATATGAACTAATATGATATGTTAAATTATAATAAAAATATCTTACAATAAATACAAACATATTATTTTTATTATTTTTAAATACATAGCGTAAAAGATATTAAAGAAAATACGAAAACTCTTCTTCATCTCCAAAATCACCAAACCTAAAATTTTTAATGTAAAATTGATGTAGGACTACACGTAGAATTTACAGAAAAACCTCAACGAGACCTTGTTTTTCAGTTCGCACTGCAAAACATAAAACAGCAGTGAAGAATAAAGTACGAGTCGTTTAATTTCAACGACTGTTAGGACGATGATGACGGAACCTTCTCCTTTCCGATCCCAATCGCACTGGGTCATTTTTTAGTACACACATCCACAAAAAGAATTATGGATTTTTTTAACATCGCAAGGAATTTATTATAATAGATAAACTACAGTACACTCATTTAATATTAAAGTGGGATTCTATTTGTCGAAAATTTATATGGATTTGTTTTAATTTGGTTTTAATTAGATGCACATAACTATGTGCGTCGTGTTCCATGATTATCGATGTGTTTTTGCGCATATGTTGTTAATAATAGAAGAAAAACATGCACGTGATCGAAAATTAAAGATCGATCCTTGGCAAAACTGGAGTTGGAATTTGAATGAAATGAAGGAATCCCATTATATGTTCTATCAGGCGAAACCGCGGGTAAATTGAAATCATAGGAAAAGATAATCATTGTTAAGTTTAAAATTATTGTTAAATTTAGATTATCTTTTTCTCTGAGCCGCTACCCGGTCGCTCAGCTGAGCGTAAATTTAATTCATGGATAACGGCTAGTATTGAACGATAAAGTTATTAACTAAATAAACAAATGCCAATAGTTCATAAAAAAGAAACGAAAGCGATCACGGCATCGTTCTTTTAAAACGATAACAGACAATTTTTTATACATCTCAAAATACATGTTTGACTCAAAAAAAGTATTTCCAACACACGCAATAGCCAGCCATCGCAGTGACCGAGTGATAGATCCTTATCGCAGAAAAATCAAAAAGGAACGCTAGAATCAGTATTTATTTTTCAAAGATCAAGGGCAGCCGGTGAATAAAAACCGGTTTGTCGTCGCTTTTACGGACCAGACTTTTTTAGGGTCCCGGGATATTTTTTATTGTTGTTTACGAACAGCACAAGTATTAATATCATTTTTTTTTATGAGGTCAAAATTAAATTATCACTCCGTCGGTCGGTATAATCTGAACTTCGGCATGGCGAATTAGCATGATGACATTATGTTTTTTTTTATTTAATAAATGTTGAAACGCATTTTTAACGTATTTTTAAAGCATTTTTAACGAATATTAAAAAAAAGATGAAATGACGCAATTAAGTCGGTCTGATGATACACCAGGGAGATAAATAGGTTTACCTACTTCCAGTTTACCATATCTATTAAAGATTGAGAATCGTAACTTCGCTATGAACGATCTGATAATATAAACAGGATAATTTGATAAATTGTCTACACCGGTGATGTAAGATGGAGGCGACTATGATAATTAGCCTGTATCGGTTTTTTTTCACTAAGCTTATCTCATATATTTTTAATGGCACGTCGCACTACTAAAACAATGCAATATAATAAAATACTTTCTTCAGATCGAATTTAAAAAAAAATATCGGTTAAAAATTGTACCGATTCAAGAAGACACACGATTCATAGCTTTGGATTTCGCCGTCAGCCGGAACGTCTAGTGCATCTCATTTCTGTGCTAGAAAACGAAGAAATGATAATATAATAAAACCTTTGATAATGTGAAAGATAAAATTCTAAGGCACGCTAAGGCTAATATAATACTCAATTTATAAATTTATTGAATAAAAATTAAGAACATTAACGATCGATCACTTTCGTAAATTATATTCACATATATTTTGTAGTCATTCAATAACAAAGCACGTGTCAAAGCGGTTAAAAGGCATTAAACAATATACAGAGGAGTTCGCATGCAAATCGGGTCTGATCTCCGACCCTATACTAAATCCGCAGTCTAGAATTTGTGAATAAAATTAGCGGATATAATGAACTTCGAGTTGTGCATTATTTAGCTGAAAGATCATTTCGTACAAACTTAAAATTTTACCGTTTTCATTCTTTTCTCTGACACGCTTAAAGTATAACTTCAATGAAACACAATCATGTGCACTTCATTGATAGCGTCGATAATTCTACAATTTATAGTCCATTTACCTATATATCGTGGGAACACTATACCCACGTTAAAATTGGAAATCTCGAAGACGTCTTCTTAGCAGTGACACGCAATCGGTTCCAAGGCTGTAGAATAATACCACCGACTTCGGAATCGGGTAATTTTTTAAATTTGGAATATTGCAATCAAATAATAAACAAGAACGGCTTCGATTATAAATTTCGTCTATTCCGTCGTACATCCATCATCATCGTCCGCAGCTCTCGTTGCGCCGGCCGCAAGGCTGTCGCCCGGACGCGTTCGGCGTTCGCATGCGTGTCACAAGCCTGCGGCATTGGCTCACGGGCGTGGACGGGATACTTAAGCTGTTGAGTAACCGGCTCTTCCATGATCTATTATATCATTATCTATGACAACGTCGTCTATACATATATTTGTCATATATATGATTTTAGGTAGAATGTGTAGAATCAAAATGTCATATGTACACTATGACGTTCAAAGAAGAAAATCAAGTCGTTCATCAGACGGCGGCGTTTTGAGGTCCTAGTTAACTATTGTCACTTATTTTCGCGATAACGTCCGGATGTTTGTATTCTCTCTCTCTCTCTCTCTCTCTCTCTTTCTATCTCTTTATGTGTTGTGTGTCTGTGTGCGTGTTTGTATTTGTGTGTATGTGTTGTTATGGAAAAAATGAAAGTTATTGAAGACTTGCGCACACATATGCATAAACCCTTTATACTTAGGAATTATGCAAATTCAGCTTGATCGGTTAGAAAATTTTAAATTACCATTAATAATAATTTTTTGCACTTTTGTATTACTAAAAATAAGGGTTTCAAAAAGTTTTTTAATACTATCAAAATGTTTAATTTATTGTTTCCAAACCATGAACAACTTCGATTCTCAGATAATTTTATCGATTACGGGCAACCCTAATAAAATCGATTAACCTCGTCGAGAGATATGCTTAATGAAAAATTCCCTAAAATTCGTTTCAATCCTTTCTGAAATTGGTTACATTTGAACTTTTTTCTTTTGATGCTAAAGACATGTACGTAATACTAGCTTCAGTCGCGGTTTTGCTAGCATTAACATAGAAAATGAATGCCTCCACCTTTTTATATCGAGTAATCTCTGTGATAAAGAACGCGATTTTGGTCCCTTTCCCGATTTAAATTCCACTTCAAGTATCTCTAGCTGAATTTCAATTCTCGATTCTGCTGATACCGATCGTAGATGTAGATCGCTCTCAATTTCAATACCGGTTCAGTTGTCTATTTCAATTCACGTCCCGCGCTCATATCCGATTCTAAGTTCGCTCCTGATTCTGAACTCGGTATCGCTCTCGGAATTTCCGAGAAGATTGAGATATGTATTTCTTTATTTGCAACAAATACTAACTTTTGGACCCTAACATGAATATTAAAGTTACTTTTATAAAAGCTATCAACCCTCACTTTAGCCCCTTTAAGGTCCAATTTTAAAAATACCGAAGTACTTATTTTTATAGAAGAGCAAAATCATCAATTTTCACAACTTAACATTAACTTCCATAGACACTTTCATTCCTTCTTCACCCTCTCCAGCGATGGAATTGACAAAAACCTATGAAAAAAATATGAAAGATATTTATAAAATGTTTTTTTTTTTGTAATTTCTAAATTATTGAACGTATCGATTTCAAATTATAATAATTAGGTTTATTTCTAATGTACCTGCGTTCAATGCTGTATACTTGATGGAAATTGATAGGTTCATTGCTGCGATGGATATTGTGAACGAAAAATTTTCAAAAAGTGTTTCTTCGTATAAGGTTTTTAAAAAGTCGCCTTTTCAATCGAACGTCTTCAATTTTAATGAAATTGAATAAATTAGTCAAGGGACAACATTGTTACAAAGTTAAAAAAAATCAAGCAATTTTTTTTTTTTCATGAATTATCGATTCTTAAAATATAAATACAATTTAAAAGAACGTTTCTTTTTGGAAAAACTTCTTCAATTTGATAGACATCAAATATATAACAAGTTTGAGCTCGTAAATTTAAGCGATATCGGTCACGAGCTTTCCGAGCTCGAAAGCATATTGTTCAAAGTAAGACAGGAAATTGTGTTTTGAAACTGGCCTACAAGGTCAACCGTTGTCTAGATATTTTTGTTTAATACCTACGCCTCATGATGTACCATTTGAAGAGGCTAACTCAATTTATTCAAAAAACACGTTATACAAATTGTTATAATTCAGCATCCGTAGAAAGATCGAAGCGGGAACTATACGAAGAAATATGATCAATAATTATATATATGAAATAGTTCAGTGAAAAAAAAGATAGTTGAGAGGATTGCCTTGGATAAAATATTATGTATACGAAGAGCTGGCCTTTGTGAAATCATTGCATATTTATAAAACACTAACTTACACCCGCCGCTCCGCCCGCGTGGACATACAACGAATTCTTTCATTTATTACATCGACCGATAATGTTATCGACCACGAGAGCGATCTTGGTCGCCTTGTCTGTTCCATACCAGAAGTACCCACACCGATTCTTACATCGAAAGCATAAGTAATACCACAATCTTTTTTTATTATGGCACTTACGCTTTTGATTCTGATCTCCGACCCCGCTCGCAATTCCGATCTCGAACCGATGTCGAACTTGGACCCCTCCTGAATGTTATTTTAGCAACAACCAACCGGCACAAGTAAAGAATTCGTTCTGCGATCACACAAGCAAAGCCGGGATTAAATGTTTATATCTTTAGACATTGCGGGCTATATGTTATTCTAACGTATAAGCTAAGTTGATGTAAAGTTTCAATTAATCAAAGTCGTTAAAGCGTGATTGAGCATCCGAAGAATCCAAACAGTCGAAAATACAAACTTTCACATTCATAATATTGAAAGTATTCTACATAAATAGCTAAGAGTTAAAAACTTACAGCCTGTCGTTGACAATTTCTGTTTTTAAATGTGAAGCGATTACGTTTTTCTCGCACTGACCATGAGGTCGTGAGTAAACAAAATAAAAATTAAATATATGTTACAAAAGGAAACATTGAATTGCAAAAATAATTAAATTGTTTCCTTGAATTAGTCTACATTATCGTAAAAGTATATGAAGACTACAAGCAATTTTTTGTACTCATATTTGAAACTGCTTGTGTGTGTGTCACACCAAAAAGTGTCCAAGTAATATACGGTCATAATAGGTTTGACACTGTAGTTTCCAAAAAAAATGAGAGACTTTTGAGTTACTAAAACGACCTGTGCAAGATTGCTTACGATATTTGTATATACAGAACCATCAGCGTGCTGGGTCGACGGACACTTGATTATTTTTTTTTATTATTCATACGGAGCTATATGTTTAATTTATTATTTACTCATAATACGTAGAATTTTTATTATTTTTTAATAGTCGCTTTTCTGATTTATGTCACAAACAAATTTCGGCGTCACCCAAGGGTTACGGCTGTGATGTACCTTCAACATTACCTATACAAATAGACACAATGAAACAAACACCTTGTTTTTCTGTATCTACATGTATACCTACCTTATAATAGGCAACATTTTTTTTTTGTCACAAGTTTTTCAACCTTTGCTGTACATAAACACGAACAAGGAAGTGGAAGGGCAAAATAAATATTATTTAACACACGAATATTAATTTTATTGTTTTTGCCTACATTTGTTTCCGTGACTGAAATAGATTATGTTTTTCGCCACTATTTTTGCTCCTCGCGTTAATTAACTAAGATATCTTTTTTATATCTTTATAATTTATAACATATCATATCTTATTCTGAGGCACGTTTTTGAGGCAGCTTTAGGAGATGGCAACGCGTACTAGGTTTTAATAAATTTTATTATTGTATTATATAATTGTTAGTAGTTGTCAGTCGAATTATAAAATTTTCACAGACGGAACAATGGCTTTAATGTGGTGATCGACTTTTATGAAATATATCACATCGAATGTATTTCATAATTCGACATTTGTGTTATTAACCTATAAGTTATAGGTATGCAGAGTGAACTTTCTACAACAATTTGTTAATGTCAAACAAAGACATGTTGGTTTCTATAATATAGTGCGAAGGCTCTATAAAAGTTTGTTAGTGTTATACAAAAACATTTTACGTCGTCCTGACCATTTTATAACCCTACATTCGATATTCGTTTAAAAAACATAAAACGTGATAAATTATAATTTTCATTATAAATATCTTAATGTTAAAATGACATATTTTATTAGGTCGTGTGAAAGCTAATACCTTTGTCAAATTAGAACGCGTTATATTCCATAAATTATGGAGTTTGTAACACACGAACGTGATGTAGCACGGTTATGAGTTTTGTTTTATTTATAATGTAACGCAACAATAATAAATATTTTCTTGTAAATAAGTGAGATGATATAAAATATGAATAAGATTTATTGAAATTCCTATCTTTTTAGTCAATACGATCTCATAGTCTCAAAGTTATGTTCCTACTGTGCCTAACAATAACTTAATATTAAAAAAAAAGAAGTTTATTGGTGACAATTTCATATAAAAGTCATAAATATAAGTTACATCAGTTATTTATGAGTTATATAGATAGTACATCGACGAACATTTCGAAGCTTCGGCGTTTAAAGGTATTTTCAAACTAGGGTTGTAGGCCAAATTGAACAATTTATTAATTGTGACTTTATTGCAAATTTTTCATTTTTACAGAATAAGGACAATATTTGTTTTAACTAAAATTTTGTGTGTCTTCTTCATTGCACATTAATGCAGTTTATAAATCGATATTCTATTAAAATAAAAAATCTTTCCATTGATTTTAGAGTGGATGTTTTATAAGACGAAGTTTTTAATAAGACGCAAACACTATATTTATTTAAATTATTCATAATGTGAATGAAATATTCATTAAAAAAGGTATATTTCGCTTTAAAATTATTGAAATAAAAATCATACAGCTCTTAATTATGCTATATGATTTTAAATTTCATATATCATCAACAATGAATCGAGTCTCTTGGAGATGGTGTAATAGTATCAATGTTAACGTGTCACTCCTAAATTGCATCGGAGGTATAATATATATTTTCCTGTGGCACATCTGCATACACCTACGAGGTGTATGCCAATAAATAATTGGATATTCTTTACTCAATAGTTTGATACTGGCAAGTCAAACACCATCGCAAATACTGGTTAGGTTAGGTTAATAAATAATAATAAATTGAAATACATAACATAATTGAATTCGAATACTTTTTTCCTTAAAATGCTAATTTTTTGAAAATCTGGTGGGATTTGCTTGTGACGATTGAACTCAGTCGACGTGATTTTCGCGCTATGATTTATTATGATTACAAAAAGATTTAAAGCCCCAAGAATGTTCTGAAGTTTTGGTCCGCTTGTTTATGAGCAACAGTTTTTTTAATTGGCTCGCTGAGTTTTAATGAGGACGGAGAAGATTTGAAGACAAAGCAAGGACGGCCTGTCCTCGCTTCGTTCATTCACTTGATTTTTTTAATTCAAAAAATGTGTCTAACCTCCCTCAACCACCATCGACTTAGCACAGTGCTATTTTTACTTGTTTACAAAATCATAGAAAAAATGAAAGGCAAGAAATTTAAGAGCAAAGAAGATGTACTGGCTACCATGGAAATTTCTGAAGTATTTAAAAAAGAGTGATCAGATATACTTTTTAAGTAGTTTAAACGTATAGAAAAGTGTGTATATCTTCTGGGTGAATAATTTGAAAAGATAGATATTAGCAAAGAATAATAAATATTAAAATTGTTGAAAATCTAATTTCTATGAAGCATCCACAATACGAGTATACTACTTACATTATATATGCGAGAAAGTTTGTTTGTTTGGATGTTTGTTCTATAGTCGTGGCTGAAGAACTCTATTGAGTTCTGTTAATTACAACATCTTATTATGTAATTTGTATTACGGACGTAAAATTACACCTTTTATCTGAATGTTTTTAATGGGTTAAGGAAACAATTACCAGTGACTTTCCAAAAGGAGTGATTTTCTTCGTTCCATCTCAATAGCTTTCAATGTTTCTTCGACTATCCATGAACGATAATACATCTATAAAAGTGAATAAAAAAATTAAAAAGTAATGCACTTAAGTCTTTAAACGAAATTAAAGTGGATAAGCTGTGACCAAAAACCAAAAATCTGTGAAGGCACTAAAATTATATATACTTGAAAAAAGTTACCGGTTTTTGAGTTAGACATTTTACTATAGCACTACTGAGATACCAGAGCAGTTCTGGCTCAGTAGTTAAAAGGGTTCCCTTCCCTCGTACTTTCATCTTTCCTTCCTTCCCTCCCTCCCTCAGCCCTTCCTCCCTACCTTAATTTCTTCCTGACTTCCTTACTTACTTCCTTTCTTTCTTGCTTCCTTTCTTCCTTCGTTCCTTCCTTCTTTGCTTGCTTTCTTCCTTCCTCACTTCTTTCCTTACACACCATTGTACTGACAAGGTATCGTTTAATACAAACCACGAGCGAATTGAACAATTAGTTTTTAACTTAAATTAAACCACACGCTCCGTGCCTCAGAGAGTACGTTAAGGTGTAGATCTATGGTTAGCAGCCACTTAAACGTACACCGCACCGCCACGCCAACCACGTTTGAGGCTGTTTTTTTTTTCTTTTTAATAATATAAAATAATTCTTCAATTTTTCATTTCAGCGCCATACATAACCCCTTGCAACCTGAAAAGTGATTTCGAAAACTGCGCCCGGAAGCAAATAGAAGTAGCCTTACCATACTTTACCAAAGGAATACCAGAGTCGAATGTGCCTTCACTGGACCCTATCGATTTGGACGACATCAAAATAGACGGCCAAGGTTTGAAACTTCTGTTCACCGACGCCAAACTTTACGGCGTCAGTAACAGCAAACTCACTGATTTCAAGTGAGTACTCACGTTAATTTTGACGTAAATCAGAATATTTTCAGAAATATTTTAATTTGTTTCTAAACACCATTAAGACTGTTGACAAATCAAAATCGTAAATAAACCCATTGCAGGAGAACAGTATTTCATATTTGTATAGACGTGTTAAGTGACGTTGTTTGAAATCATAACAAATAATGACCTATGTATCTGATATTATTGCATTAAAAATAAAAACACAATGCAAAAATAAATCAATGATAACAGGATATTTAAACAAAACTGTGATAAAGGAATGAAATAATTCGGCGATATAAATATTTGTGTGGGTCGTGTTTGATTTACCATCGATTCTATAATTCAGTTTTAATTTTATTGTGAAGATTAAACTATGGATATAGTTCATTTCACGGATCAGGTTTCTGGCAAATATTTTTTTTTGCCAGCGCAGTGTTATTTCTATTTCATTAGCTATCGCACTGTTACGAGCTATTTTTTAAGTGTCAATGAATTAATTACAAGGCACTTTTCCCTATTCCTGCTTATAAATTTTTTGTCTCATTTAAAATATATATATATATGAATCATATCAAAACTATATATCATGCTTTTTTTTATAAAATAATCCCGTATGTACATTTATTTTAAATTAGTGCATTATCTAATACATTTATCCGAATTTTCAAAGTAAATATAGACGATGAATCGTTCATGTTGGCTTTCAAAACGAATATGTCATTGACCGCAAAATACAAAGTGGACGGGCGGATACTGGTCCTGCCTATTCAAGGAGAAGGCAATGCGAAGATTTTAGTGCGTGAGTGCAATTTTATATCTGTAACTCTACTTACATTTGTTGTACTGAAAACGAAGTGGCTACTGTGGTGTAATACACATCGAGAATGGTAAAATTCTATAAAATTGCAACGATTTTGAAGTTCGATACCAGTATTGTAAAACTCACAAGTGATTTTTTACACTTAGAAACATTGATTTTTTACGTCAAAGTAATCCTTAACAACAATTTCGTTATGGTGTACCAAAAAAGGAAGGAAGATACTCCAATTCGTAGTATTAATTTAGAATTTAAATATGTAAATTCGGAAGAGGTTATCATAACACTTAAAACGTAAAATATGAAGACAGCTGCTGACCTTTAAGGACTTTCTATTATGACTGTAAACTTGCATTGAGGCACACTTGGCGTTTATTTTTAATAACTGACTTAATGAAGGTGTATTTGCTGATGATGAAAAAAAGCAAAATAATTATCTTATTTAAGGGCGGTAGTTCATCAAACTCCTACAACATTAGGCCTCTGTCTATACATCTATTAAATTTTTCGAAAGATTAATTAAACATATTTATAGTAATAAATTAATATCTAAAAAACAGTTCTATTTTACGCAAAGTCGCTCAACAATCGATGCTGGCGTTGAGCTTGTGCAACATATTTTTTAAAGCCTAGGAAGATTCACGAGATGTATTTGGAGTATTTTGCAATCTCTTTCAGGCATTCGATTGTGTTTATAAAGAAACTCTGATCAGGAAATACGTCACTATCCAGTTACAAGCCAGGCACTTGGGCTTCTGAAATTGTATTTCAGTAATAGAGTTAAAAGTTTCATGTCAATGTTATGAGATTTTTAGGATCTGTAAGGTGTACTACCAGGATCAATTTTTGGTCCGTTTCTGTTTCTAATTTATATAAACGACTTACCTAACCTTATTAAAGGTGTTCATGAGATAGTACTGTTTACAGATAATATCTCCTTATTCTTTAAAGTTGAAAGTCAACAATCCACTCATGACGAGGTGAACAATACTATATTTAAAGTAGAAAAATAGTTCACTGCTAATAAAATAGCCTACTTCATAATAAAGTGAAGGTAATATGTTTAATATTCTCACTTTGAAATGTAAGATATGGATTAGGAACTATTTCACTACCAAGCGAAGAATTGGAGTTTGTTAATATTACCACTTTCCTGGGAATTAATCTAGGTGACAAGCTTCAACGGGGTCCTCAAACCTGTAAGTTAGCAAAAAGACTTAGATCTGCCACCTATGCAGTTAAGAAAATAGGAAATTTATCATACATAGAAACAGCTAGATTAGTTTATCTTAGTTGATTCCAAAACATGCCATATAACATCATAATGTTATACGGCATGTTGGTCTGGGAACATGCCACGGATATTCATAGAATTTTCAAGCTGCGGAAGCGAGCCCTTTGCATAATATACGAACCTCAACCTCATGTATCTTTTAGAAGGAAGCTTAAGGAGACTTGAATCCGAACTTTGTCGTTTTAATTCATATATGAAAATTTTTACACGATCATAAAAGAATATAAATGTCTTATAAAAAAAGCGATAGAACTAAACTCAGTACCAGAAATAAAATAAAGTGTGCAAATCGTTAGTCGGCTATGCAAAGTCACAAATTCATTTAAGGAAGTCTGTGTGCGTATATTCAATAAAGTTCCTATGGAGTCCGGATATATAAGATTTACCATTTGATGAATTTAAGACCATTATTAAACCAGCACTCGATAAATATACATGATAAAAAAAGACAAATATACATGAAAATAACCAGTTAGATTTTTTACCGGACTATTTCATTCGCCGATTATTTAGTGTTTATTTTGACTACGTAAGATAAAATTAGAGAATAGCTTACCCCAGAAATAAATTTCTTGTTCTTCTTGAAAGAAAACTCCTTCCGAAAGAGTGGTGAAGTGTAAATACGCAAAAACTTATGGTGTATTTTAAGTGTTACTTTATAACCTATCTATTAGAAGTAATTTGAATTAAGTACATGTTAGTAGATGAAAGGTAAGAGGTACATATTTTCGCTATTATAAATTTCTACTGTTGTACTTAAACGATATACGCTATATACGAGCGGTAGTGGTTCAGTGGTTGAAAGTATTGACTCCCAATCAGAAGGTTCAGAGTTCGATCTTGAAAAATGAAATATTAGAACCACTTGGCTTGCGCTTCAGGAACACGTTAAGCCGACAGTCCAGTACGTTGTTATCGCATTGGTGATGATATTAACAAAGAAATTTAAAAGAGTATTATTTTTGAAAGTTTTTATTCACAATTGTAAAGGCTTAGTGTATAAATTACTTAATTTTGTTTCCTTAACCACGTTCTTGTATAAATTTAAATTCGCTATTCTGACATCGAGACGTCGCTTCCGTCTTCAGCCGTTGTCACGCTACACCATAAATATAAAACAATGGATAGGTATCGAATCACGTTCCGGGCTTTAGCATCCAATGGCCATGTCGTGAATCATGTTACAGTGTTTGACGCACATATTTATCAGCGAACCTGATCGAAATAACTGAATAACTAATAGCAGCGACGGTCTAGTAGTTAGCGCGTCCGCGTGTGACCCGCAAAATTTATTTTATCTAACGCAACAACCTTGTGTTGGCATACCATGAAAAACGGAAAAACCTCTGGCAGTCCAGTTCATTTATGAAAAATTATTGTATTTAAAAAAAAATTATAAGTGTTTAATAAAAATAGTGACCGAAATAAACTCAATGGCAAAATAAACATAAACTGTGTTTACAAGTTAATCGACTATACGGTCACAAATTCATTTAGGTGTCTCTTTGTGCGCTTGTTCAACAGGGTGTTGAATATACAAGATTTACGCTTATATAAATTTAAGAGCATTATTGAACAATCATCCCGTTTAAAAAGGGTATTATACAATTTCCAAATATTTAAAAAACAAATATCCATGGACATAAGAGTGGCTCAAATTCTTATCGGGCTGTTACATTCATCAGTACTTTTGTGGGTATCTCGTTTATGTACAATAAAATTAGAAAAGTGCTACCCTTAAGTTTCTTGCTCATTCTTCTTAAGGGAGAACTGCCTTCCGAACGAGTGGCGAAGTGTAAATTCGCAAAAAAATATGACGTATTTAGATTTATTTTATAAACTATGAAATAAAGATATTTCAATTTGAATTTGGAGTTATAAAAAAAATAAAATAACTGTATAATTCGTCCCAATCACCAGCGTACAGAGGACGTTTGATTTATTCATTCTCGTTTCCCGGATTTTGTCATCCTATTGCTGAGCGGTACCTTCCCATAGTCTTCTTATATCAGATCTAAATCTTAAGCCCACCACGGCAGCCCGGAAGAGGGGCGGGGGGGCCACTGACGATCGTTGTCAACAATGCGGTTACCAAAGTCTGCGATCGAAGGCTTGGCTGACTCTGCGAGGCATAGGGGTCAACTTACCTTAGAACCCCATTTAGTCAATGGACAGGATTCATATATAACTTTATATTTCTTCAACAACATATTTTAAGTGTAAAATATAATTAAGCTTATACTGTAATACAAAAATGAACCTAACTTTAACATATAAAATTTATAGCACGTAGAGATGTATAAGTTAAAAATTCTCTCAAATTCTCCAGTTCAACTCAAATAGCGTAACTTACCTAATTAATGCACTGTATTTTTATTTTTAATAACAAACTAATGGCTCTAAATTACATTAGTTTTAATTGGCTGATATTCGGCAGTAAAATTAGTAATAATGGAGAAGGAAATCCACGGGGTTAAGCGACAAATAAAATCGAAAAAGCGATATTTTAACCTCTGATTATTCCGTTCGCAGGAAATTTAGACGTTACAGTGAAATCCAAACTGCAGAGGCACAACGACGACGCCGGGGAACATTTGAAGCTGTCGTCCCCGTCCTACACTTACAACATGGAACGCACTAAATTCGAGTTCGAGAACCTGTTCAATGGAAACAAAGCTTTATGTAAGTGTTCAATTTTAAATTCATATATTTTTGGTTTTCCTTTTTCTTTACAACATATTCATAACTTCAGATATAACTAATATTTTACGAGAAATCATTACTTAATTTATCGTATTTCTTCAAAAATAACATAAAGGCTCTTTGTAAAAATTAAATGCGCTTAGTTGAAAAGCGTCCCAAAGAGCGATCTTTACCTCGGTAAAAAATTTTTTTTCACAATCATTTTTTGTGTTCTGCAACATTCATTTATCATACTGATATCCTCCTACACCACGTGACTGCACGATAATATAGTTATTTTTAAGCTATTGCATAGCTTTTATCGCGGGTTTTGAGTGCGGCGACCGAACCAAGAAATTCCGTAACGAAAATAAAACCTAACACCCTCCACTCCTCCTGTCATGTAGCTCGGCCGAGCGTTCGCTTAACTTGTATGTATATGGTACGACTATACGAAGCTCGCACGGATGGAGACGAGCTGCTCCGAAATCGGACGAATACGTAAGCAACTGTTTGTGAGAAAGTATATAGGTGTATAGGTATCTATCATATCTTTATAATGCCGCACTCACCGCATGTGGCCCGTAAATATACATATGTAGGTATATATGTATACATTGGTGTACCTATGTACAACATGGGTACATGTTGTACATATGTTGGTGCAGCAGTGGCTGGTGAATAGCTATACGCGTAAAATTTCTGTATAAAGAGTTTTAAATATGTATAAACAAAGTACATTTATTAATGAAGAAAGTGATGAAAAACTTGAATTAACATTAAAGAAAAAAAAATACTGCATAAATAAATAAATAATTATAATTGCATAAGTTGATAAAAAATGCTATGCAATAGCTTTACCGCGGCAGTCCCCGAGTGCCACACGTTTAATTTTTTTAAAGCTTTTACTGAATTGCAATCTTGACTGGAAAAAAATGCCAATCCAAAAGCTTTTATTCCACAAAGATGTACAAGATCTACAGCAATTCGTTTCGAAAACATGTTAAACAAGAAATACACACACATAAACACACACGTACGAACCATGGCCACTCCATCGAAAAAGTGCTCTGACATAAAGTTTTATTCCACTTCCAGTGACATTTAATATCATTCTATCATTCTTCATTCCACCACTCCTATCATTCTATCATTTACAAATAGATATTATATATTAGTGATTGATTATTAATTTCTATAGTTTATATAATTTTTTAAATATCTTCTATTTCACGCAGCTGATGCGACGCACACCTTCGCAAACGATAACTGGAAGCAGATCATGGATGACCTGGCGCCGCCCGTCGTCAAGCAGATCGTGCGCACGGGCATCAAAGCTATCAACAAGTTCCTTCTTAGTGTCACGACAGACCAAATACTTATTTCAAATTAAATTTTTTATATACATTTTGTCTATTATTTTATTTTTCTAACCATTCTTTAGCTAAGTTTATTACAGTTTCAATGATATTTTCTCGTTTAATCATACCCTATTTCGTTTTAATTTGTGAAATACAATTTACGTCTCTATCAAATTAAAAATACTGACGACCTACTAAAAAAATTTTTTAAATCATCCAAAAACATTTATTACTGTAGGTAAATTCAGTTGCTTCAGTCTCAGCCACAAAATTAACCAGTCATAAATACTAATTAATGCCACATGGAATACGATTAATGAAAAAATCAAAAATTTTGGAAAATCCAAAAGTGCACGCCTCATAGCGGTCGTTCAATTTTTACATGTACTATATATATTGGTACGAATGTTTATTATGAGTAACGTGAAAGTACATTATGAGTAAGGTGAAAAAATTTTAAATTCAAAAAAACAAAAAATAGCTTGATTTTTATAAGCCGAGAGTAGTGCACTACCTCAGCGCTCCACTTATGAAGCGTGCAATAATAAGTTTTCATTATTTTCGTACCATCATTAAATTAATATAGACCGATTGTCATAATATTTTTCATACAATGATTTGCATTTCAGAAAACGTATATAAATAATTTCAAGTCGATACAATTTATCGTTATACGTTCACCCGTTCTCAGGACAAAAATTGGAGCTGTATTACTGAAGTCAAAATTATGTTTTGTTGTCTAACCTAATATTTTGAACAAAATTATTAGTTGTTTTTATCGACTTCGAAAATATAACGACTTCAAAAATATATTCTCAATTCGACTGTATTTTTTCATCGAACTAAAATACATACGTGTATAATTTTTCTGGTTGACTCTGTTAATCACTATTCTAACACCAGATCGATACTTTTGAGTAATTGTATTTTTGTCGCGGTAAATATATGCATATTTTCATATGGCGATTCGTCAAGTTTGCATGTGAACCAGAAGATTTTGTATTTTGAATCCTAACTGCAGGCGAATTGATCATAAGAGTTTGTAATATAAGTCAAGCCTACGATCTCGGAAATGGTCATCGCATTACTGACACCGACAGAAGCGACAACAACAAACAACAACAATAACAGTTTCAAGGTGCATGTTGAAGGTCATGGAGGTCAAGACCCAAGCCCATTAATCTGAAACAAAAGGTTTACGGAAGGGTGTGCTTCAGCACTGCCGTGATACGAATGAGACACGACAAACATCATCGGGTAGGGTACAGTTAACTCGAAAATCATCACGACAACCGACACATCCACGGCTGGGTGGAATTGAACTAATATTGACAACAATAATACTTTAATATCACAATAAGTTGCTTAAAGTAAATTAATTAGACGCTATCACTGGTCGATTGTATGACCACACGTCCAGTGTCGTTGACGGTCGTGGTCGTGGTGCCGGACCCCTCGCTGTCGTCGCTGCTCCTCCTCGTGTTCGCCCTGAAGCTCGCCGCTAATGTCCCGCGCCGCGCGGCAGCGAAAGCGTCGACTGTCATACGGGAGAAGCACAACAGCCTCTTGCGCGCGAGCAGCACTGTGGCCAGCACCACGACGAGGACTAACAGGCCTCCGATCACGCCGAATACACCGGCGCGGGCGCGTCCACTGCGTCCTGGGATGTTAAAAGCCAATAACATTAGTGCTATTTGCGAATTTAAATATTGGAACACCCTAGGAAACCAAAAATCTAGAATATAATGCAAGAGGGCAACTAGGAGAGTGCATAGAGCTAAGTAACATTAATAAGTGTGAAGAATCGAATAAAGCTAAAGCGAGTGAACTTCGTTTTAGTCGCTTCGTTAGAGAAAAACCCCAAAGAACCCCCAGCATCGCAACACCTTTTTCTTCGGAGGTTACAATACGTACACATATACACACATATATTCTGCAGGTGCTTCCTGAAATTAATTGAAATTTACAACTGTATGAAGTTTAAATGATGGGTACTACTGAGTAGTACCATAATGCATACACATTATGGCACTACTCATCAGAAATTAAAAAATAATAATATAAAGTAATATGTGCACAAATATATGTTTGGATGGATATTGGATAATGGATCAATAATTGCATTATCATTATCGACTACTAAAAATTGTGGATGTCTAAAAATTTATAATCAATCTTTTTGGCAATAATTTTTGTTGAACTTAATCATAAAGTTTTATTGCTGTGATTTTTTCCGCATTTCTAAAGCGTGTGGTGTAAAATACAGAGTTTCAAGGGTTAAAAATTAAAGATTTTGGAAAATAATAAACCGCAAAATATATACTTCAGAGAAAATAATCGTTTAAGAAACTTTATTATATTTCAAAATGTTTATCCAAAGTTATCTCGTTCAAGAGAATGCTCAAAAAGAAATTCCATCCCTCAATTTTATACATGATACGCTACTTTTAAATTGCTATCTTTTCTTTATCTCATCTCACAAGTGTATGTTGGCTTACGCAAAACACTTGCAAATAAAACTTCAACAAAATCAATAAAACAATAGTCGAATATAAGACGGTTGTATATGGACGGACGGACGACTGAAAACTAGAAATTAGTTTGTAAAAATGATTTTGACATTTGCAAACAGTCATGAAGTTGAACCAACCTGCTTCGACGGTTAACTCTACGTGGTCCCTGGACTCAGCGGTCTGACCGGCTATCACCGCGGCGCAAGTCCACACGCCTTCGTCCTCTTCGTACACGTCGCGTATGCTCAGAGAACAATCACCATAGTCCAAACTTCTTCCTTCCGTGAAGTAGTAACGACCCATTATGGCGCTGCCGTAAGGAAATAAACAATCTCCTTTAAGAAAGTTTGCTATATCTTATTACTTTAAAAGAGGAATTTATTCAGATTTATGCATTGGCAACACATAAGCTGTATCGATTTTACATTACAATATAAATATGAGAAATGAACAAATCTATTTTTGTATTGTTAATATTGTGCCATATCAGCTATCATGCTATACTATAAGAATTTTCATTTTCTTCTGAGACGCATAACTTTAAATTTACACACACACGATGCACGAATTAATAAATACCAATATTTAAAAAAGTAATGTAAATTTGATTGCTGCGAAACGAAAATACGTTTTTTTACATATTTCTTTCATTGTTCGACTCAAAAATTAACTAAGTCGAGATAAACTCCCGCGAGACATGAAATACCCACGTGAAGCCAGACGAACGTGCGTAATCAAGCGATCTAACCTTCGGAGATCCAGAACTTTCCGGTTATAATTAAAAAGATTAGAATAATTATCACATTTCGTTTTTATCAATTGTAATCTGATCGAGATACGATTTTGTTTGGCTGCCAGTCTACTGATAAACACGGATCGTGTCTGCGTTTTATGACGTAATCGTTTTAATGGAGATAATTTTTGAAGTCTAAGTAAATAATTGACGTTTTGAATATTTATTATATTCAGTGGTCTTACAACGCACACTCAATGTTATAATATATTATATTCAAATTAACAATAAACAGATTTTTAACTCTATATATATATCTAAAATAATAATAATACGTCTTATGTGATGTTCATTAAATAGAAATAGAACACTAAAGCCGCGTACGGATGGTCACGCATACCCTGGCATGCACCATCCGTACGTGTTGCTACCCAAATACATTCGTTGTAAGCCGCGTACGGGCTGTGCGTTCCAGAGTATGCGTAACCAAACCACGTGTACTTGGAACGCACAGTGCGTACAGAATATTACATTTAGATGACACTTGACTTTTTTTTTGGAAAAGAAGCTAGAATTTAATAAATACATTAATTTAATGTTCAAAGTACTTACTTTTCCGCCGTCACCGACGAATCAATGTTGATCCCGACGTTATTCGGCGACAGAAATCTACAGTAATCCAAAGGCTTGCGACCACCGGAACTGTGGCAGTAAATCGTGGCGTTTTCTCCGTCGTATGAGGTCACTTGCAACTGGTTCGCCGCCAGAGGTCCCGTGACTCTGACCTCGAAGTTCTCGGTGAATTCGACCCCAGCGGAGTTCCTCGACCCCATATGGCACGTCCATATACCCGTATCGTTCGGTTTTATTTTAGAAAAACTGATACTACAATCGCCTAATTGAAGGCTTTCTCCTGAATACCTAAAAATTTGTGTGATCAAATAAAGATGCATGAAGCCATACTTATAGATATGTACGTTTTTCTATTTTAAACTTATACCTCCATAACCCAAACTTACTCAAACTTAATATATTTATCTCAGTAATTTAGTATCTTTCGCTCCATAATGACCATAACTAAATTTATAGTAGGTACCCACGTCTATGTAAGTATCAAATATTAAAGCGTGCATACTTGTTTATGACCTTAAAAAAATATTCACGTGGACTTCTATATACCAATACATAATGAAATTTTTTAATCAAACACTTGGCATACATTTGTAGCGTCACGAGGACACTACAAGCAAAGTGCAACAGCAAAGAAATTATTTCTTTTCCGCTACAGCCTAAGAACTGGAAAAAATGAATTGAATGTCTTGATAAAAAAAAACAAATGACTCAATCTTTGCAAAAATTAAAAAAAAACATTTGTGAAAGTTTTCATGAAATAGGATCAGATGTCATAAATGCTTTTTGAAATGTTTTATTTCGTCATTTATAACTAACTTTACTATTTCTAAATACTTCATTGTTAACAAGTAACATTTCCAATTTATTATAAAACATCTGAATAGTCGAAAAATTTAATTTAACGACCATCACATAATCGAAATGGGAACGATTTGTTTATTAGATGGCACTTACACGTACGTTTATTTACCACTAGTCGCCGCTGCTCCGTCCACGTGGACATACAATGAATCCCTTCATTTTGTATATTGACCGTTCACACTATTACAGTTACAATGCCGATCACTATTCTGTTCTCGATTTTGATTCCGAGTCTGTTCTCTATGCTAATTTGTCGCGCTCTAGATTCCGTTCGCGGTCCCGCTTTTGATTCCGAAGTCGGTCACTATCTAAGTAGTTTACGATTCCGATCCTGTTCTCGATTTTGATTCCGAGTCTGTTCTCTATGCCAATCTTTCGCGCTCTAAATTCCGATCACGGTCCCGCTTTTCATTCCAAAGTCGGTCACGATCTAAATAGTTTCCGGTTCTGATCCTGGTCTCGATTCAGATCTCGGTGCTGTTTCTCATTTTGATTCCGGTCACAGTGTTAATTGTAGTTTTAGTCCCACAGTCGGTCGCTACCTCCATCCCGTTCTCTATTTCGGTCTCTACCGGTCTCAGCCCTCACGGGTCTGCCCGTTCGGAGAGGCATAATTAGTGGTCTATACTTTCCCCACCAAGCTGCACCGTAACATCACAGTCTCGGGTAGTTTTACTCAAGTTTTGAGATGCAACCTAACCCTCCCACTCTGACAGACACTAAAACACTGTTTATTTTTCACTTTTATCAAAACACTAAATATTTTTTCCATAGAAGCGCTTAAAAAGTGACGTTTCGTATTTTAACGCTTAAATAATAACGTTTCATGATTTAACTTAAATCCTATACACAACTTTCAACGCCCATTAAGGGTGGTATTTACAAAAACAACGGAAGACGTGTTTATTGATTTCCAATTAAAAGCCTAAATAATGAGTTTTCATTTTTTTAACTTATAAAAAGGTGAAAGTCTTATATGAACTTTCATTCCAAATTTCATCTCCATTTGCTGAACTACAAAGTGCAGCTAATATTTATATCTGGTTCAAAAGTACTCACCAATATAATTGTTCCTCATCAACTTGGGGCCCAGGAGTGAATTGGGTGCCGTTTGGATGTTGAAACCAACAGTAGGAGAGCGACTCGTGAGCCTGACAATCGATTGTCAAAATGTCATCGTTTTGAACAAAAATGCTCCTCAACTCTTCAGTACCCAGCTGTGCTACATCACGCTTGGATCTGCCTAAAAATTATAACATAATGAAATACTTAATTATCATTTAATGGTTTATACCTAAATTGGATGTTTAATGTCTTTGTAAAACAATTATTTAGTAAATTAAATTGAATAATTCAAAACAATGTCCTTTTAATATTACGAAGTTTTTAAATTCGACATTCATGTTGTGATCGCGTCACATTCGTGCAATAACCCAGCTACCCTATAATATTACTTCTATAACTAGAAGACGTGATGCTGATCAGCGCCTGCATAGAAGTCATCGGTTGATCCTCGTCTTGAACGCCCACAGAACAGCGCCATGTACCAAAATCTTGAGCTGATGGATTATCGATTGTGATGCCGCAATGCTTTGACATAAATCCGTCCCCGTAGTAACTAAAAGTAATGAGCAGAATTATGCAATCTAATTAACTACCCGCGTATTATATGTCGCATCGATGTACAAAATACAATAAGTAAGCTAGAGACAATATTTTCGTATGTTATAGATAATGAGGCATTTATAAACCAAGAAGAACATCCTAAGCTATGTACGAGCTTTTGGGCACATGGACCCGCAACCCTAGGGCACACTGAGTTTGGAACTCCTTTAGAAAGTTGGATTTCAAAAAGAGTTCCAAATCCAGTGTGCCCTAGGGTTTTATTCATTTTTTATTTGGATAAAAAATGAATAAAACCATCGGAATGTAATTTTATTTCCAAATCGAACAACGCTGATGGCATTTTGACTGAAGAATCGAAATGCCGTCCAAAAGCTCTAAAGGAAGTTTTAGGCCTCCATGTACCCTTATGAAAAGAATTTTTATGTAGTAGAACCATTCTGTGACCAACTTTGCTGGTACATAAGAACGGGCCGCCTCCGCCAATGAAGTACGACACGCTACAGAATACAGGCAGGCGGGAAATAGCAACTTCTGTTGTATTTCATCCAGTGAGTGAGAGCTCCGTTGGACCGCACTCCATTTTTCAGAGACACCATTCTTTCCTAAAATCTAATGTGGCCCACTCCCCTTTCTATCAGATATCCTAGTCCATCCTAAAAGGCCGACAACGCACTAGAAACTTCTCGGGAATTACGAATGGAGTATCCATTGGCGACAGTGCTCACTCGCTTTTTAGTAGCTGGTATGCTCGTGCACCTGGTAAAATGCCATAAAAAAAAACGGAAGTGCACACCAAGGTCATATGGACCAGAAGACAACCAGAAAACAATGGAGCACAAAATATTTCGGGGTCAAAAACATGATTCTGTCTATATGTTTAAGATAAATGCCCACATTTATTTAAATTATAAACACCCCATAGAATAGAATATAAACGTTCACGTTTAGTCTTACGTAACCAAAGAATCCACGTGGATACTTATTAGTTTCGCTGCATTATTCGTCGATCGGTCAATCTACCTTTTTACTAATACTAACTTCTAGCCATTTATAATTCATAAAATGCAAATTCTTGTTTTATTAAAAGCAAAATCCCTATTTAAACAAAACAATCCTTTACCATTGGACAATATTACCAATAGGGTCAATAGACAATTTGTGTAGATTATTTACAAAAAAAAATTCAAAACCCTCGGAGTAGCGTAGGTAAAAATTGTATGCCTTATTTTAAAGACGACGGTACCTCAGAAGGTACCGTCGTCTTAAAATACACCCATAAAATAATTCTATATGATTGAAAGTTTTAAAACTTTAATAATTACTGACTTCCTACAGAACTGTAGGCAATATGTCAAACTATTGGGCTGTACGTTTCTTGAATATGAAATTTCAAACCAAAGTATTTTCTAAATCACCACTATATTTGCTTGGCCATATTTGAACAAATGTCATTCGCTCAACGTTTCCAACGATTATTTATAATGAATTACGGAAATAAATTTATTACTAGTTATATGACTTAAACGATTAAAAAAAAAAGATATAATTATATAACTTCAAAACTTTATCGTTTTTTTGTAAAAATAATTGGGAAACACTCAAAAGTGTCTTTTGCGTAGATATAGACTATGTCTCAGAATAAGACACAGGATGCATTTTATATACTGACAACATGTATATTTTTGTGTACGTAACAGAAAATTAGAGTCATAAGACAGTAGAGTAATAAGAGATCATAAAATAAGATAATTATTGCTGCACTATAATTTACGCTACATCGAAACGTATTGGCCAGACATGCAGCTAGAACCACGAACCCGGTTTTTAAACTTCATCCAAATATATCGGATTTCGTGATATACAATAAATCGTACAGTCATTTCTACGCAATAATTATGCTACATTTCATAGTCATATGATCGTATTACGTAATTATTATCGATATAAATGAATTCTATTACAACACGCACAAACGATTCCAGATATGCATTTTCTTAAAGATATTGAATAAATTAATGGTCTACGTGTCGGACGATAAGATAATCAGTGTCTGCGCATATTGCAATTATTGAATTGTTTAAAGTAATTTAACACATGATCGTTTTTCTCTCGGTTCATATTATAACATTCAATCTCAAGCTTATATAACCGGTTAAGTTACAGTTGCATCTCAAAAAACATAAAGATTTCATTGTGACTCAAATGTAATAATAACAATTAACCCAAAAGTTTTTTTTTATTTAAACAAGAGTATGTCATATTAAGTGTACCACGATTTTTTTACAGTACATCTTTGAGTTTCGTAAAACAAAAAGAAAGAATGCTCAAATTACTCACTATTTATACCAAATATCTTTTTAAAAATGTTTAATCATTATAAGAAAAGAAATGTTGTTACCCAAAAGCCAATCCAACCCCACAAATTGTATAAAACTGAAAAAAAATATATGTATTGCCTATCTAAGGTAAATCGCTTGAAATCATTATACCGATATGTTAAAAAAAATAATAAAAAACATCATAATAATATATTGGAATGTTTATAAGAAACATGTTATGCGAAATCGAGAACAATTGCCGAAACCTATTTATTTAGCACATGCTACTTTCTACCAATCTATCCAATTGGTGAAGTGATTACTGGAGCAAATCTCTGTGCAACAGTCCACATGAATTAATGGAAAAATATATTCGTTGGTTGGAAAGGTTTGTAAGGAATTGGTTGCAGAAGCGACTCCCGCGTCAACAAGACAATCCGCCTGCGCACAGACCATATTTTCATCCCAACAAAGTCGAAGAATCACAGTAGAGTTGACACGGCGAACACAGCATTTACGCAGAAAAAGTAAAGCTAAGACATCCAAAAATGAAGACAGAATCTCGTGCCGTCAACGTGATCGGAGCCGTGGGCAAAAGCTAGTTGTGATGATATCGTAAAATAACAATAAACTACTTTCCTAGAACACGAATCGCTAAGACCGAAAGCTTTCGGCCACAAAAGGCGTCCATTAATCACGTGAGACGTTGTTATACACCGAAGCGGAACCATTAGCTTGTTTCGCATTTTCTTCTCGAGATATTAACTAACCATTCCAAAATATGGTGTTTATTCACTATCTTATCCTTATCGCTCCAATTTAATGGTCTGCTTTCTTCCGGCAAGAAACTCCTTTTACAGTGAAATTTGAAATCACAACGAACCGCAGATTCTTTCTACACCGGACTCCTTTCGATTGTTGCCAAACATTCATCACACTACTGCTAAAAGACATGTCCTCCTAGAATATCTTCACTTCAGATTGATGGGTGTCAGTGAAGCAAGGGAGATATGCAAAGATCGTAGCATGTGGAAGGCTATAACCTCTTCCTACCCTTCTGGGAAATAAGCGCGAAGCTTATATTATTATTATGATAAGCTTAGAACTTAACAGCCCTCCACACCGATCCAGCGCAGCTCGAGGGCCAACGGTCATCCTCGCCGGTTGATGACGACGGCCTGGACCGACCTTTTAAAACGTGGTCTACGAATCTACCCAATCGATCCAAGGTTACCTTTTAATTCATAGGCAACGCTCCATTGAGCCACCATCGCTCCTCCCGCTTCGCCAGTGTCTGGTGTCTGATGAGTTGTACAACAGAAAAATTTCATGGGTAACCTTACACGTGCCGTGAACAGCGATGTGTCTAAAGTACACTCGTTCGTTCGAGATACGCAAAATTTTATTGAATCAAATCAAATCAATCAGACAAATGATTTGTCGTATAACGTCGTATATGTCTAGCGACAAAAATTATTTCATTAATCGATTCGATTAGATAACATTGTACACATTAAATAATCTAATATAGGAGGCTATTACTAAGATAAAATTTATATTATTTCTGATTAAATATAGAAAAACGCGAATGCGCGTGCAAGCAACGGCTCCGTAGCCTATAAATTAGGAGTAGCTTAGCTTAAAAAAATTAAAACAAGGATTAAAAATTGAATCGCAATAAACATACTCCGATGCGATTCCACCACAACTTCGTATTCACAATTTTGTCATGAAATATGAAAATCGAGTCGGCTTTTATGTTACAAGCCTTAAAATAGTTGCCATATAAACTGTTCATAACGTATCGCTATTAACAGATTTTCTATTTTGAATTAATGAAACTTGGAGAAAAAAAGATAGAATTTGTCACAAATATTGGAATTAGTAGCTCATCAGACCCTGGTATACTCTATTGAAGTGTCCATTATTTCGAAGATTATAATGTATACTCACCTACGTACCCCGTCGCTGAGGCCGTCGGCGAGGTTGTAGCCCGTGGCCTGACTGGTGCGTTGGAACCGACAGAATGTCATGGTTTTCCGAGTGTGCAGTACATTGCAATACAAATTCAATTTGTTGCCCACTGTGTCGTGATGGAAGCCTACATCTAAATGTTCAGCTGCAATTTCAAACAATATTTACTTACGTCAGTATTAAAGCGATATTGCTTAGGGCATTATAATAAAGCGGTATTGTTTAAAGGGCGGTATAAAAAAATATTATTGCTTAGGGCAATGTATTAAAGCAGTTTTTTAGACCAGTATATTGACGTAATATTGATTGACACATTATTAAAATTTATAAAAAAAAAATTTTTTGAGTCAAAAAAATATAATGTTAATCATATACTTTTATTTTTTGTAAGAAGTTTTAATATATTGCGATTCATTAAAAAAAGGACCAAAAACATTACCAAATATTTTCATGCTTTTAATACGAAAACATAGATCATATTTTTGGCTTAGTTTTATCGTTTTTTATGTAACAAGAGCGGCCACGCTTCCAAACGTATTGGATTTATCCTGATTGTCTGTCTCCAAGACTTATTAACACGTCACTCAAAATGTCCACCGAGAGCCAGCTCATATCCACGCCGTTATATTTACTGTTATAGCGAAAATGATAAAGCAGGAAAATATGAAAAGAAAAATAGCATATCGCTTCACGCTCATATGATCCTATTTAATATACAATGATTTTCTGAAAGCATTATACGTTGCAGAATATGGATAAAGATTAGTTTTTCGACTGTTTATAGATATTTAAATGTAAACGAAAGTGCCTCAAAATAGAGTACACAAATAAAATTTGCTAATTTTGCACATATTGAGTTTAACAGCAGCGAACAAAACTATTAAAATTAATAAATAAATGTAACATTATATGCGCATACAAATTATTATATTTTAATAAATTTAAATATTATAGCTAGCGACAGTGACTTAGGGATTGAAAACATTGCCTTAAAAGCAGGAAGCACCGTGTTTGAATCCCGATCATGGGCGAACTGATCGATGATTTTTTAACATAAATCAAATTATATCACTAGTCTGTGCCTCGGATAGCACTTTTAAGTCGTCTGTGCAGGACGGTGCCACCGCATATGACGTTTTATAAGTAGCTCCCCCACCACAAAGTTGATCAATTATGCTAGTATAGAATTATGTTAGTGTCATCTTGGGTCAGGTTTTCTTTCCGAGCATGTAACCTAAAGTAGACATGATATCATAATGATATTACAATAATATTTATTATGGTGCTCTTGTTAACATTTGAAGGGTCGAATATTCAATATCCATTAAATATTTATATTATACTTTATGTAGGTATTGTTATCCACATTATTTTTGTAACAATTTTTACAGAATAGGGTCAATTTTGTGTTATACATGGATTTATATCGTAGATCATTCAGTGTTTCATTTTGTAGTAAGAAATAGAACGTGAAAATGATCTAATCTGATATCATAATTGCAATTTATAAATGATATCATATTCATATTCACTTATAAAAATAAATAAAGAAATTAGCGACTTCAACGCCATCTGTTGAGTTTTGATGACTAGCTTTAACAACTGGCGTTTAACAATAAGATTAGTCCGTAAATAGCATTGACCGGCCGGACCACCGTGGAGCCGAAAGGGTCGAGCCTCTTAGTCAAAAAGATTTTGGCGTGCCCTGTCTTAATTCGGCACTAGGTTAATAAAAAACTCGAACATACAACATTATACATATAATATAACCCAAACAAATGGTAACATATGTCATTTTTTTGTTGGAATGTTAAAATATATTTCAGTATTTTTTATGTATTGAAGGATATTTCTTTTTGTGCTTAGACTTGATAATAAACAATAAGAGCTATTACAATGCAATAAAATTAGTACTAAAATTATTATTATTCAGAAAACATCTTTTACCACATCATTGACAGTATCATTATGACAATTTTTGATCATGTTCTGAGGAATAAATGTAAGGAATGCAAAAGCGAAAATAAAAATTATAACTATTAGAATATATTGAATTTCTTTTATAATAAATGTTGTACTCACTCTCTACTGCCACTGTCCTCTCGACGTGCAGCTCAGAGACCTGTCCCGGCAGCCCCAATAAGATGTTCCACGTACCCTGAACCGCTCTCGATATCCTGTCCACTGTAATATGGCAATGGCCAGGAACCAAAGAACTCTGAGCGAAAGGTTGCGCTACCATACAATATTGATTTTGGAGACTTGTCAACGTCACGTGAGCATTTATCGAACCATCCTCTAAAGCTATCGGTGACAAAGCATATGACGTCACAGGGTCTGAAATAGAAAATCGGTCATCGTAATCTGTTAAGTAATAGAATTAATGAATGCGAAAACTTGTAATGATGCTTGGTTGTTTGTAATTAAATTAGATAGCATATACGCATATACTATTAATTTATATAAATATCGGGGTACGTTTTATCATTGTAAAAAAAATCTGAGCCAATTTAATCGGGACCGAAATCTTGCTCAGAAGCGAGATTGAAAACGAAAACGATTCCGTGATTATAATAGAAAATGGGTTCAGTGTGGAAACCAAGGACGGTACCGAAATTGAGAAACATCGCCTGACCGGAATCAACAGTGGAACCACCATTAAAAAGAAGACCACCAACGGAATCGATATCGCGAATGACATCGTTCGGCAGTGAGTGACATCGATCGATTTAGAAGGCGAAGCAATTCTATATCCACACAAGCGACGCCGTGGGCAAAAACTAGGTTCGGTTAATCAAAAATCAATGAGAATTATTGAGACAAAAATACGAATTGCACTCGTTGCAAGATGCAGATTTAATTGGCCGGGTGCCGTCCAGAAAAACCGAACTCAATTACTCTCTATTCTGGACTAAATTATTCTATAGATGAACATACTGAAAAGCGTATGCCATTGACTGAGACTTGAATTCTCTCTCTCTCTCTCCTTCTCTACTTTATACATCTCTTGATGGGGTACGACAATCAAGCTATTTCTCTCATTTGTAAATAAATAACCAAATTCTAACCTAATACTCGGATTTCACTGAATCCAGTCAGGGCATGTTCGTCGTTCGCGGAAGTGAGCCGCCAGCGACCTTCGTCCGCATGAGTGATATTCTTGATCTTGACGCCACATCCATCCCCCCAACTCTCGTATCTAGGGAACAATCAATAATCGTATCCACTCTGAAGTCCCACGATCTCAAAAAAAGATTGTGGGATTGTACGCCTCTGCAGTGGCACGATTAGCAATCTAACAACACGATTATTGTATCCATCGAGAACGTTAATCATATGATTTGATACAATGAATCTTGATACAATAATATTTTGGTACAATTTCGGAGAAAATTTCGGAGAAAATTTCAAGATTATTAAAAAAACATAATATTTATACGGCCTTTAAAACAAATAATAATTTGAAAACTTTATGTAACAATAAAGATAAATTACACAATAATAAAAAATCTGGAATTTATAAATTAACTTGTGATGACTGTAAATCAATATATATAGGACAAACCGGACGTTGCTTTGAAAAAGATATAAAGAACATATTTCGGCCTTTAAAATAATAAATCAGACAGATCCCATTTTGCTAAACATCTATTAGAAACCGGTCATAAGCTTAATAATGATCACAAATTCGATGTCTTGTATGTGTGTGAAGGGTTACGTTTGAATGTTTTGGAATCCTTCGAAATTTTAAAACATAAAGATAATAATAATATGCTCAACGACCAAATTGACGTTTATAAATCGCCATTATTGGACGCTTGCCTGTGACTACTTGGGTAATGTTGGTGATGGTTAGTCTGTGACATTTGACAAGTATGTCTATCGGTGGTGATCTGTGGCTGTCTTAATAATGTTTTCGTCGCTCTTTGACCATTGCATGACAGCGGCCTGTCTAACGAGGTTGTGTTGGTTGTTTTAACGCTCCTTGCACCCTGGTGAATGTGACTGTCGGCAATTTCCTGAAGATGTGCCTTGTTGGCATGAAACGTACGTAGAACTAAACAATTTAATAGTTGGCGGAATTAGATAATTATAATAATAAATAACACTTGCTTAGGTGTTCGATATCTGTCAATCCTCTGGAATCAATATTCAATCATTTGGATAGAGATTCGTAGTGGAGAGGCAGATTCGAGGGTCAGCGGTGGGTTGCATGCTGTATGTTAATGCATGTTGCAGGCAAGCGTCTATATTATTATAATCTCTATAAAAACAAATATTAAAAATATAGTAAAGTTAAAAACTAAACGGAAGGCCCCTTTTAATTTTTAAAGTTAAAAAGAGTCTCCATACAAGAAACATGTTTTATGGGCGTTTCTTATTCAATATTTATATTTTTTCGTGTTTTTAATTAAATATTTTTATAACATATTTAGTGTTTAATATTAGACTTTGATACGGAACTCTTCGTGTGCAAGTCTTAATTACACTTGACCGGTTTTTATTTTATTTCACCTCTCAAAATAATTAGACTCATATAAATGAAAACGTTAATTAAATATTAGCATGTCGTTAATCTAAAATGTTCGATTTTATAGAGTCAGTAGCAATTACACTACCCAGTGTTCTAAGTCATTATTTAAGTAAATACTAAGCAATATATTCATTAACATTTATGTCATACCTACTCGAAACAAACTTCTTATTTGTAATTATATCTAAAATGATACTAAAGACTAAAATTCATAGATAATTCTTTTGACAATTTAAATTTTTTTGTATGTCCGCAGATAATGAATAATAACTACCGTATATTGAGTTATATTTTTAGGGCCACAGAATGTCGTTGCAATTTTAAATATTTACAATTATGTATCGTTCTATTAGATAAATGTTTGTTTTGACCGACTCCAAGGTCAACGCACACGTGACCAAGGTGATCCCTTCGTATAATATTCGAAGCGTATGACCTCTACCGGATGTTCTACGTGAAAGTTACAATTTTTTGATTAAATACAGTTTTATGTTGTGTATAGTGTCAATGCCATATCTGTCTACAAATAGTGCAGAACACTTTCTAATCTTTTACGCCTTTGACGAGTTCTTGTATTATAGTTATGTTTTTACAGTATATTATTCCAGAATCTTTGGATGTTCCAAAAAAATATCAAGATTCTCTATTTCCCTGTAATTTTTCTTTGTTATAAGAAACGGAAATTTGTACCTGGAGTTCGTGGGAGAATCCATAGAAAATGTTTCGCCGAGAGCCGTTGTCACTGTGCATCTTTGCTGATTGACCACGTTTCTAGTGAGCTTTATAAGAGCTTCATGTCCAAGGGCTATGTTCAATATGTGAGGCCAGCCCAATCCGTGATTAGCCTCCAACTGTCTTTGAAAATGCAACTCTACCACCGGTATCGAACTGGAATATGTTGTATGAAGAAAACCTGCCATAAACGAAAACTTTTCAGTAATAAAATTGCTGATATTAAATAAAATTACATCAATGTTTTTCGATATCAGCATAAGAACGAAAACGAAATTTGCGTTGAAATGCATAAACATTTGAGAAATTGAATGTTATATTGGCGGGTTGCACCAAACCTAAAAAATAATTCTTAAATGTAATCCGAAAGATTGCCCGTAGGTGCCCTAGCTGTCAAATCTCACGTTTTTACCTTTGGTGTAACTCGCCATATGAATCCGGAAAATGCACCCCGGATTTCTTACATCCATTTTGTTACTAGTAAAAAAATCTGTAAAACGGGTTGACCCTACAGGCCATCCCTAAAACTTCCCGCTATGATATTTATCGATGTGTTTTCGAACTCGTCGAATTCAAAAATATAGTTGTCTCAAAGCTCAAAGACTTATATTTAATCTTTTCAAGCTTAAAATTTGAAATACAGTTGACCTTATAGACCATTGTTAAAACATTTTGTTACTTTCGAACTCGAAGTCTTCATAAATATATAGATTTTTAAGTTTCAACTCAAAAGATTCATATTTGTTTTATTTAAGATTTCCAATCTCAGTGATACAGTTTTAATACTTTTCCAAGTCTTCAAGCTCAAACATCTAGATTTATTTAAATAAAGTATTTTTTTCCTATTTTTAAACAAGATATCCATCGAACGATTTGTTCGATCTTAATTTGTTTTGCCGCATCCAATGCAGTTTTTTTTAAGCCAAAAAATTTGACGGATATCAAACATCAATTTGTTTTTTGTAAATTTCTGTTAATAATATGTCTCGAAGGGACCAGCCGATTTTGACGCAACTTGCAACGGTCGACGTTGTTTTGTAAGCAGAAGAACTAGTTAGATTTTTAAATTTATCAATAGAGTAGTATTTTTTTCAATTAGCAGATAGAAAAATTTCTTGTTGAGGGCAAGAATTTTTCACATTCTTAATTCACTCTACACAATTAAATAAATAAAACAAAACAAAATAATAAATAAAATAAAACAAAACAAAAGTTAAATAGGCGCTCATTATTTCATGCCGAACATTTATGTCTACGTTTCCTTGGAGCTGAAATCACGAAATGTAAGAAGCGATGTCTCGTCACATAAGTAAAGAAAAAATCTGATAATCAGTAATATGTAACTATGACTCATAAAAAAAATCTTAAATTCTTGGGATCTATATCTCGCAGTACCGAAAACAGTCAAAAATCATTAACTTTCGTAGGATGAAATATCCACATAATTAAATTGGTACGGAACCACCAAGCGGCAAATCCTATCTGGATTTACGCAGTGTTTTTTATAAATTTTTCCTATCAATGAAAACTTTAAACTTAGCTGAAATCTAATCTTTATATCGACAGGAAGACAAAAGGGTGGTATTAAATGTTCAAGTATAGAACTTTAAACATTGCACAGTGTATTTTACAGTAAATACTAGAAAGGGTCTAGAAAATACTAGGTAATTATTCGAACAATGTTTCCAAATCATATATCGAGAATACTCACAGAAGAATAAATTCACTGGAAATATAATGCTTGCTGTGTTCTTTATGTACATTGTCCTTGAACTTCCAAAATTTACTTAATTTATTCCAAAAGCCGTCTTTAAACAACCATTTCTACGTTTCGTACTGAAGTCGTACAGACATTAATTACAATGAATATTAATAGAAGCTCATTTAAATATTGATTAGGAAATGATAGTCTATCGTAGATAAAATACAGAATCGATAAACGGTCCAGACGTAACTCGGCTCATTAGTCATAATTATTGCAAGTCGCACTTGATGCATTGATTATTATAATATTCAATTATCTTACAGATAATTACACTATCTCTGTAATACGACAAAAGCTCACTCCTAAAACAAACAATATGTTCACTTTCAAGTAGATAGGCATACAATTTTAAACAGAATAACCATAAATATTTAATATCAACCCGACACAATAGGTTCCAAATCATGAAAGCTCAAGCCGGCAACGTCGGAAAACCCTAAAGGCCTTAGCCTTGCCGGCTTTTTTCATTCACAGGCCAAAAAGGTTACGGCTATTCTTATAAATTGTTCGCTTATTGTATCTTCGGTTGCTGTTGATTGACTGTCGAGCACGGCCACTAGACATTTTTGGGTAGGCACTAGGCACTTAAGGCACTTTGAAAATGTGTACAATACTTCTATTATGATATCTGTATACAAAAATTCAGGCCGGCTGAATGGTTGTGGGGCGTAACCGGACCCAAAATATTTAAAGTAGTAAAATTCTTTTGGCAAAAAATATTCTTGGAGTATTCTCGTAATATCTATTCTCGTAATACCTTTTAATTTAATACTTATGAAGTTGAATGATAAGAAAAGCCAGATTGTTTATTTGGGTATAAAACTTAGCCAGGTGTTTATAAAAATAATATTACTTTTTAGAAAACTAAAAAATATTATTATTTTTAGAGAACTAAAAAATGTTTTTGAGGAATATTGTAATTTTAACGTAGTAATATTAGTAACTAAAAGTAAACATTTTCAAAAATACACATCATTTTGCTGAAATATTCTACCCTTCAAAAGATCAAAAATATATAAATTTTTGATCTTTTTTGGGTTGAATTAATGGAGGAAACAGCGAATGAACAGCTCTATGGGTAAGTTGAAATGTTAGATATAGCGTTTATCGGTAGGTCTTCTAGTTGAACGGCGTAATTACCATTAGTCATTTTTCCAAAGAGAGATAATAAGAGCCTTAAAATATTGTTAAAAATAAAAATTATCGAACGGCACTATCTAATCTTGGAGTTCCTCATATAACCGGTTAGCGAGATGAATTTTTTTAAACTTTAGAAAAATCTGTTAGTGAGATTTATGGTTTTAAAGATCTGATAAATATTAATACAGCAAGATATCAAAAATTCTGCGCAACTTTACAAAGTTAACAACAAACAAGAGCTATTTAAAATATTATTAAAAAATTGTGACTCTTTCACTTTACCCCTTTATTATTTGGCATAATGGATATTTGCATTTTCCGAGTACCTTAACATCTGACAGAAATGGATGGCAATAAAATACAAATGCGTTTGAATTTCATTGGTATGACAGAAAATTCATGTAATTGATATTCCAAGCTCTTATTAATAAAAAAAAAACACGAAAATACTGACGAAAATATTACAACAGTTAAGTATAAAACATTCGATTGCATAATTGCATTTTTAATTTTATTACTTATTCAATATTTTTACAAACTTTACTGTTCATAGATAATGGAGAAAAAGTAGAGTATTCAAGTTATGATATTCACTGAAAATGAGGAAATAAATTCTGAGGCTGAACAAGGAAAAGTATTAATTACTAATATTTTCTTTTCTGCAATCTTATATTTGTATTCATTTACCTTTACAATCCGTTACATTTCTTGAAAGTTATTTATAACAATTAAATTATATCAAAATTACCTGTGAGTAGATAGAGAAAAATTTAATTTTTTGAATTATATTGGAGACCAAGAAATATATACGGAATATGATTTTTTAATCTATCACTGTAGCATGGCTACTAGGGCCCATAGCAACTCATGTATTCCTTTGTCAAATTCATACTTTTCAATTTCGTACTTCCCATTCGTTCAGTGGGATGGTAGAAGTTTCTTTATTTGACATAGTATATTTCTTAATTTTGTCTAACTTATTTATCTTATTCTAATACACTTGAATTTATATTGTTTTATTATAATTTTTATATTTATATTAACTTTAATTATTACATTTGTAACAAATTTACAATCTTAGATTTATATACAATTTTATCCTACCATTTTTGAACTTATTTTCCAATCACTTATTTCTATTTTTAAGTCTATATTTCATTTTCTAAATAATGCTATACTTTTATCGTTACTTCGCTTTTCCTTTTACATTTTCAATAGCCTCCGTTTCCACAGTAAAATTTTCTACGGTCTTCCGCGTTTTCCATAATTTTCAGGAAGTGCCGCATTGCAACTCGGACGTCCAACTCCACTTTCAGTGCCGCATGCTCCCGAAGGAATATATCACATTCCTTGAGTAAGTGCAGCACATCCTGGATTTTCGTATGGTCACAGGCGCAATACGGCGAGTCCTTTAGTTTGAACCTCAACAGGTACTGTGCAACCCTGCCGTGACCCGTTAGAGTTTGCGCCAATTGAGACGTCATGTCGATTTGTCATGAGGAGGAGCTTACACGCTTATTCCACCCGGGGAAAGAAGCATTTGATGATTTCACCCGTGCTTCTTTCATCAGACCTGTAGGCACTAAATATGTTGACCAGCCCATCTTCACCTTTTTTATCCTCTGTATCGCTCTCAGATAGAGAAATCGAGTCGGAGTGTCGAATACCTAGTCTCTTCTCCATCCCGCCATTTCATCAAGGCCATTTGCCTTTATATGACTACTGTCGGTATAGATGTACGGACCCTCTATGGCGAGACGGTCCAAGGTATGAGAGTCCAATTCCTCGAGCCGCTCAAATCCTATTTCGAGTCCGTATGCACGGCGAGATAATTCGCAGAGATATAAGGGTTTCTTAAGCTCACGGTCGAGAAAAGAATCTCCCAAGTGTACCACGCGTCACCTCATACAGTCAAACAGTTTCTCTCAATCTGATATCAAGAGAAAGCAGCTTCGAGAGGATCAGCGCGGAGTGGAAGGAGACCGTCCGATGAGCTCGGCATGCTTTAAGAGCAACACTGCATTGTAATGGTAAGCATCTTTCACATGTCGAGCTTCTTCGTCGCCGGTGCCGAAGCTCACGAAGCGTACAATACTATTGGCTCCATCACGGCAATATATATGGTCCTCAAATCTCCAGAGTCACACCCCACGGAACCTTGACTGTTCCGGCTATTCATTTATATATATTTATAACCTTCTTATAAGCTTTGACAACAAACGGAATGAACATCGCTTCCTATCTATCGTCAAACCGAAGAGACGTGTTTCGCTAACCAGGCTTATCTGCTAAGCATTCATGTGCACCACCGGGCCGTCGTAGTTAAGTTTTCTGATCACCACCATCGAATTTGTTTTTGACGGCATGAACCTCATCTTGTTTTTGACTCCCCAGCAGTTTATGTGAGCTAATCCCTGGTTGGCATCCTCCTCCACTGACGAGGTCGACTGGCCGAAGAACATGAGGACCACATCATCCGCGAACGCCTGCAAATATACACCAAGTTCCCCGAACTTTTGGAGTAAGGAATCCAGAATGAGATTTTAGAAGGGTGGACCGACTATAAAGCCCTGTATGCAACCCTTGGAAGTGCTCCTGCATTCCCCTCCAGCGTATCCCATAACTATTTATCGGTCTCGTAGGTAACTTTGCGCCGTGGCGTAGACATACTGGGCATGTGTATACGAACAGCTGGGCTTTCAACGCAGGCCATCTTTTTGAGGCTTAGTCGTTATAGATATATGTCATTAGATCACAGAGAGCGTCCTCCGTCCCGCACTGCAGCGTGAAACCATACTGCATCACTTGCAGTTTTGGCATGCCATTGGAGGCGCCCGACCATCATGCTTTCCAAGGTTTTGCCCAGTGTCGTATATACATTATTGTTTAACATGTACACGATATATTAAACCATTTTACATTTATAGATCAATATATAAAAACTCCAGAATAAATAAAAACACTATGATCGAAAATCTTGAACTATAGGACTACGCCAAAAATTTCACTAACAACGACATTGGCCTTGTAAGCCGTTTTAGTGAGATTCAAAATCGCACCGCAGCGTCCTTCAATCGGAAGAGCTGCTGATAAACGCGATCTCTCACACTTCAACTTACCAATAGAGCTCTTCGTTCGCACTTACAACATTCTTGATCATCCGACAGTTAGAATTTCTCACCAAAATAACCTGTCTTTTTGAAAATGTTTATTTTTAATTACCAATATTACTACTTATGATAAAATATCAAAGTTCCTCAAATACGTTTTTAAGACCTTTCTATCAAAAATCATTAGGTAAATACCTAGCTAAGCTTTAGACCCAATGGAATAATCTGATTTTTTTTTATTTTTCAACTCCATAAATATTAAATTGAAAGGTAATTACACTTTCAGAATATCTCAAGAATATTTTTTACGGAAAGATTTTAACTACTTTAAAAATTTTGGAATCAATTACGCCCTACTACACTTCAGCCAGGTCTACATTTTTGTGTTTAGATATCGTAAGAAAAAGAAGTATTGCACAAATTTTTGCGGTGCCCGAAATACCTATTCAAAAATGTCTAACGGCCCTCCATCTCCATCGCCAGACACTTGCATGTTTGTACTGGCGGTTTACATGGCCATACGTGAGGCCTTATGTTTTTTATTACATTACATTTGTTTGAAATACCGGCCAAGCGCATATCGGGCCACGCGTAGTGTAGGGCTCCGTAGTAATTCGTCACAATATGCGGACTTCGAAGGAGACTTTTTTGTTTATATGATTTTATATTCTCATATTTATACATGGTTCGTAATTTACTACCTGTTCGTGTATTTACTACCTGTTTTACACAACAACGTCATTGAAAGAAGAGTTATGAGTTCAAAAAATGCATGTTCTTAAGAGAGCATCCGGCCGAATACCAAAATTTTTAAAAAATCTTAATGTTAACTTTAAATACTATTTTAATTCACACAACAAATGCATACAATCACCATATTTTTATTTTACAACAACAATATATACTCGTGCCGGAAATGAATACCAATCTCTCTGCACTAAGAAGCAACAAAAGGGTTTCGTTTGTTTTCATACTTAGACAAGATTCGCTTTAGAAAAACATTTTAACTGTATACATTGCTACAGGAGACTGGAAGATAAATTTTAGCAAACCTTGTAAATTCAGTTATTGTGTGGCGCAGGGTGTCCCAACCTTTTTCTGCGTCGAGTCTCCCCGAATCATAAGTAATATTTTCATGCCCCCTTTAATTTTCATTTCGATTTCGGCACTCGTCGAACCTCGTCGGTTCTGCAGTGACGGACGACACGACCGATATCGCGGCTTAGAACATCTGTATCTGCTGTAGTCGCATCAACGAATGCGATATTATCTCTATGATTCTATATCTATTATCTATGCCTTAACCTGCGTCAAATTGGCTTTTATCATAGAACGCCGAGCCTTCCGCGACCCCCTTGCCATCTCTCTACGCCCCGCTAGAGGCGCTCGCTGCCAGTTGGCTGCCCACCAAATACAAGGGTCTCGATCGCGACCAATCTGCAATGACTTTAAACGAAAATAGTCTCACACGCAATTGAGTTTTTTTTTCTTGATAAATGCGACTGATTATTGTTGTTTTCATTTGCTACCTCATTAAGGAAACCCCGGCCGGATATCTGATATCCGGCAGAACAGCTATCCGTTTCATCTCCGATTATTTGTTTTTGATGTATAATAGTAGTGTTTAATTCTAACAATAAAACAAAACGTAGAAAAATTCCAAAAATGGGTCCTAGTACAAATTTCAATTTAATTTTCAAATAAACACTTTGTTTACGACTGTCTCATTGATTTTTTTTATTATAAATAACTGAAAACTTTATAAGAACTGTAGTCTCTCGCACGAATCAACCGATTTTGATCTTGTTTGCGGTATTTAAGGCAGTTTTTTCAAAACCTAAAAATATGACAAGAGTTCCAAAAATCTACGTAACTACAGTTCTAAGTTATTAACCGACTTCAAAAAAAAAAGGAGAAGCTTCTCAATTCGACGGTATTTTTTTTATTATATTTGTTACCTCAGAATTTTCGACTGGGTGAACCGATTTCGATGATCCTTTTTTTATTTGAAAGCTAGTGCTACCCGTGTCGTTCCATTTCAATTTAGTTCAGTTCTAACAATGGCATCCATGAGAAAATCATATAAATCTTAAATTTGTATTAAGTGTGTGCGCGAAAAATGAACGAATAACTTAATATCATGTCAACCTATTTCGATGATTTTTTTTTCATTAAAAAGAATGTACTTCAAGGGTAGTTTGATGAGATTTTGGTTAGGTTCTGATTATGGGATCCACGACAAAGTAACGGAACTCTTCAATTCTTAGAAGCAAATTAAAAATACTCGGCCGAATCTTTTATAGGCTATCCGGATATTTGTGTCACCTACCGTAACGGTCATTAGGGTCAAGTAATTGTCGTAGTTGAATATAATGATCAATTGAATTCCTTAATGGCTTACAGCAAGGGTGCGATCTATGAGCAGCATGTTTAGTAAATCTACCCATATTTAGACAATTTAGTGTACTTTAGATTCACTAAAAATCAAAAATTGACATAAATTTTAACAAAAAAAAAACTATAAACTATGAAAAATATTAGACTACTTAAAAGTCAATCAAATTATTACGTTAATATAATGTAGTTACAATTATTGTTATTTTTGGAGTCGGTGTCAGCCAAGGAAGCGCTACAATATATCTAGCAATAGACACCGACTCCAGACATCGGCTTCAAAATAGCGTCCGTTCAGATCAATACATCGCTGCATTCGATGGAACCACTGAAAGAATCAATTTTCATATGTAACCACTGCTTCCTCGGCGTCCGTTACCACTTTCCTCGAAGTTTTTCTTTTATTTTAGGAAATAAAAATATATCGCATTGTACGAGGTCGGGACTGTAAGGCAAGTGAGCCAGTATTTATACATCTAACTTCCCCAATTACTTTGTCCAAAAGTGTTATTATTCCAACTATAACTTAGCATATAAATTTTTCAAAGTCATGTACCTACCTTTCAAAATATTGAAACTTTAGTAATGAAAATACATATAACATTTTGAATAAATAACATAGAAATAAAATACCGAATATTTAATTCACCAAAATAGCACTAAATACCTTTGCTATATCCAGATCTAAAAATTTCACTTGTCGGCGTACTAAAGAGAAGAGGATCAATGGAATAAAAGTTATAAGACAAAAGGATTACATGAGAAACAGGCTGTAACTCTACTCCTACGAATGCAAGTGCCAGCTCTGTGCATACAAAAAAAATGTATCATTTCAATGAATGCAGCAGAGAACTTCTCATTGGGGAAGATTATGCGGTCACAATATGAAACTAAACACACTAACGACAGCTATTAACGCAGGTCGTAGGTTAGGTTACATAGTAGACAGAAATTGAATTGATAATATTAATAGATTACGTAGCTTTTCATTGGTCTTACCGCACTTAACGTTCACAAGAATTCATATATACGGAATACAAATTATTACACAGAATCATTAACAAACAAAACTGGTTATTGTCAATAACAATACCATAATTCTTGTTACACATTCACTTCATAACAATAGTTGATATTGTAATGATTGTTATGTAATTATTATAAAAGTCATGGTCATTATTTTAAAATAATAAGTTTTTAGAGGTCGGACTATTTGGTCGTTTGAGATCCGTCTTCAATTTTTTTCATACGAAATATTAAATTAAAAATAAAGACAAATACGAATTGAATTTGTGTGCAGAGTTCACTATAATGAACGCATTATCTACCACATTCTTACAATATACTGATACTTTGTTTGGAAATAATTAAAACAGCTACAAATGTAAATTTATACACACAATATTTCGAGATTTACCATGTTATTTTTAGACCATAGACTTCTTATAGTTCCCATAAACTATAAGTAAACAACTATTTTCAGTATTTTTTTTTTAATTTTAGACTCAGTAGTTTGAGGTAGAAGAAATGGGCATTTTTTTTCTATTCTCTTAAATAAAACTGTATACTTTGAATTCATAAAATATATATATTAGACACCGTTACATCAAACTCTTATATCTGAGATTTCACATGATATTGTTAGGAAAACCTTTTTTTTTAATTTTCTAATTTGCACTCAAAAGTGAACCAAACATTCAAAATAAATTTATTTATTTCCATGTTTGGGTCACAGAAATTCATAGTCAACTTAGATCCAGTAGATTCAGAGCAAATTAACTATGACAGACGGTCAGACAGACACTTGAGTGTTTCTATAAGGATTCCGTTTTTTTTTTATTAAAACATACGAAACTCTAAAACACAGTTTTTTTATTAAAATATATAAAACTAAAACACAACCAATATGGGCATCGGCCTCCCGCATCCAGGATTATGTACTAACTAATTTAAAGGCACATAACCAATATTGCAAATGTAAGTAACATTTTTTCACGACCGTTTTTTCTTTAATGTGTAATGCTCAAAAGCAAAGCAATACTTTTTCATAAAGAAACCCTATCGCAGTCCATTCTACGGCTCCTATGCTATGAGGTAAACAATAAACATCAAAAATATAAAATGTATTTCATGACTTACACAAATACCTCACTTCAATATAAAGGGCCATTCATAAACTGTCACATAAATTGTAAGGTTTTTGACCCAAAGCCGTCCTTGTTACAGGTGGTAACACGTAAATGAAAACAGCAGTTTTTACATTTTTTTTTCTTCAAAAGACTTTAAATATTGGACAAAACAAAAGACATAAACCTTTTTTCGTTTTCGTATTTCGGATTTGACGTTATAAAACTTTTGACCTGCTCCTTGTCGCGCATTGTCACATTTCGTTTACAAACAGCTTCCAAAAACGTGTGAAGTAATTTATGGATGGCCCCTAATGTGATGTACAAAAATTTAATTTAAATAGTTATTTGCATAGCTTATAATCATAATTATAAAATCATGTAAAATGGGAAATATAAAACAAAAATACCACAGGTCAATTCATCTTAGCATTTAATATTAAGCTTAAATAAATGCAGATTGATAATTATTATATTGACCTAACTGTCAGTTATTTTCTATATTAAATAAGAGCTTGTCGCATATTTTAGTTTTCACTGGAAGCACTGGTATGACATCATCTGCTTCTTTCATCTGACATGTCGGCATCTGGAAATATAAAAAAAAATGAGTGCAAAAATAATTTAAATTATCATCGTCCTACACCATATTAAACTGTAGATAGAAGAACTAGAAAAAATATCAATCCACTTTGATTACATTATTCTTCATTCATTCTAATGAATTTTTGGTTATACTGAATTGCCAATTCATTGTTTAATATCAATTATGCTACGTTAAAACCAAACTTAGCAAGAACTTAAAACTAACTTGTGCAGTATATAAACCACCTACACATGCCTGCATAGTAAAAACTTTTTATAATATATATAATAATATAAACTCACACCTATTTCCCAGAAAAGAGGCATAGATTATAGATTTCCACATGGTACGATCTTTGTATATCTCTCTTGCTTCACAGAAGAAAACTTTTAACATTTCACATTTAATGGAACTCTTAAGTTCTAACACAGTGGGTATCTAATTACAAATAATTTTTGAATGGGAAATATAGTACAATTTCACAAGGACTTAATTTGAACCACAGCTATTTCTTTATAAATTTTGGTAAATTGGGACATATCACTTTTCTACCTTCTATAAAATATTATTGTACATGCAACAGTAAATTTTATATTATTACCATGCATTTAATAATACAAAAAGAAATTGCAAGTACTGAGAACGCAGTGAATAATATCAATTTATATTTCATACAAAAGAAATGCCTATAATGAGGTAATATGTTTATAAAAAACAATTGTTATAAGCAGAAAGCTGTATCTGACATATAGCATATAAATAATAAATACATTTATTTATAAAGATATACAGCAGTGTGTTTCAAACTCTCAGTTGCAAAGTTAACGCTAACTGTTAAAGTTAAAAACTAAATATCTCAAAACAAACACCATATTCATGATTTGTGACATTAATTTAATGTCACAAATTAAGAATAATTTAGTCAACTGCTGATTGTAAAGTTAAACCAACCTATTTTGACATATTTAGATTTTAACTTTAACAGTTAATTATTTCAAGTACGAGTTTGAAGCACACATACGTTACTTCTAATTTAAAAATAAAAATGGTATAAAAATAATTACGTTCAGATCCTTGGAAAACGCTTCTTTTGAAGTATATTCTCTAAGTACATAATTTGTATCTAACATGTGAAACATTCTGGTTTCATTAGCTCTGACCATCACATCGTCCACTCTTAAAAAGTATCTCAATAGAACATACCAATAAGATGGCATTACCCTCTGAAAATATTAATATATTGATTAATAAATAATATCCAACTCAATATGTTGACTAAACAAAATCACAGCCTATTATTGTAAATCAAAGCATGACATGATTCCGAATTTAATTTTCATATTTTGGTAAATGTTTTCATATTTAAAACGACAATACCCAACATTCATATTGAATTCAACATTCATTTACTAACATATAAAAATATATACTGTCAATATGTCAAAAGTTGTAAATTATTAATGAGATAAACCACAGATTGGATTATGAATAGTTCAATTTGTAAAATGTTAATTACTGAGCAGTAATTAAATATAAATAAACATTTTATTAGTCCATTAAATCTTACCTAAGATAAAGTATCTACTAAAATTATAAAGAAATTGTAGAAATAATTTAAAAAAAAATTATTGGCAATAAATTGTTAAAATATTTTTGTTAAATTTGTTTTACTTAAATCTCAATATAATATTTTGATCAGGCCATGCGCTCAACAACATTCAGCAAATGCATCACTAGAACATCTCTACTTTGCATCGGTTCCAGTGCTTTATTTATGACAATAACATCACCGCATCATCAATGTCCATCCATTCTACAATGTGAACGTTATTCTTGATGTGGCATATAGCTTCTTGACCTCATCTAGAATATACACTTAAACTATAATCACTTTTCAATTTGGGAATCAAATCCATAAAGTTTGTAATGAAGATTCGTAGGCTTTTCAATATGAAGTTCTTCCGCATTTTTATGGTTTATGTAAAAATCATGAAATCTCCCCCCAGCCGGAAGATGAATATGAGATATTCAACCCCTCAAATGCCTTATGTAATTTTTCAATGCCCACTAAGGTACTTGCTCAACAATTTGAAGTTCATGACATTCATTAAAAGTACATCCTGATGAGTTTTCCTATCAAACTTACATAAATTTCTTTATTCCAGAATGTCATTCGCAAATGAAAAAACATAAACTTTAAGTAAGTAAAAATTACTCTTATCATATGTGAAACCTTTAAACAACAATGAGCTCACAATTTCTTATTAGGTTTAGAATAACATAAATGGATACCAAATGATTATTTCTGGCTACCTCTTATTGAAAACAATAATGTGAAGTGATACAGAAACAAAAAGATATTTGTATGTATATATTATATAATAAATTAATAATGAAATTTTGAATCGTGTTTGCCAATATTTTTTTGGAAAATATAATCTATCTGTAATAGGCGCATTCATTCATTACTCATGGCTGCGAATATGCCTATATAAAATCCAATGGATAAAAACACATACACAATAAATAAACACAGACAAATGGAACAGGGGCATGCTACTGCAGAAATTCTCTATTGAAACTATAGGCATCCTAAATAAATTTTTGTTAGCATTTTATTAGTATTTTTTGACCAATTGCTTTTCACTATTTTTACATATTTTTTTGGAATCCACTTATAAACTTTCAAACAATGATCATGTGCATCATCATGTATCTTTTCAAGTATGGTTTTTGTTCATGTACAATGGTCACATCATTATTATTTTTAAGATTTCACTTAGCTTGCGTCACTCATGCAAATATAAAAATTGTAGCAATACCAGATATGTCTCTACCCATTAAATAATTTAAAAGTTACAGTGGCATGGCGAAACGCACACACATTTTTATGAACCCTAAAAACATAACTCTTTTTGGGCAACTTTAATACCAATAATAATATGAACTCACACCTATTTCCCAGAAGGGTAGGCAGAGACTATAAATTTCCACATGATATGATATTTGCATATCTCTCTTGCCTCATTGACATCCATCAATCTTTTCATGCAAGCTCGTCGGTTTCGGGTGCTTAAAATTTGGCCCTTTTTTTAATATGCCACCAATATGGTCTGCATAAGGTTTTCTAGGGTGACCCTTGTCAACCTTTCCATCACCATTTACAATACAATATAATAGAGCGTGAATAGATACACATCAATATACTCACTATTTTCACAGATAGTTTAGAAATGCCATGATCGTGCAGCTCATCTTCAAACAATGTTAAATCGTGATAGAACAATATCTGATCCCTTTGTTTTAACAATTCGATGTTTATATTTTCGTTTGTGCTCTCCACAATTATGTTATCAGAAAGTGTGCCTTTGTAGTCTGTGGAAAAAGTCCAATCAAATGTTTTCTTCAATTTTTCTGCATCAGGCCTGAAATAATTATGTTTAGATGATAAAAAGAGGTATTTCAAACAAACTAAAACAATCTACCATCATATTTTCTTTCAAATGACTTTGCTAAAAATATGAAAACAAATGACCAATGTTAGTAACATTTTATATTGTTATTAGTACAAAATATGAAAATTTTATAAAATAAACTTGACTTTAAATAAAGTTACTTTATGTTTGCCATTGTACAAAGAATTGAACAAAAGAGATTATTCATAATTATGAATTATCATCTACAGCTCCACCTATTAAATAAACAAACGCCCATTCAAATAAATTTCTGTTCACATTTACTTTTAAACTATTGTAATTTATTTTGGTGCTCTTTGTCGGTATTATGCATTTTCACTTCCAAAAAAATTACTTACCTGCTTTCTTGCCAAGCACCAGCACAAGCAACCTCAATAGCCTCCACAGTGTTAGCCACACCTTTCAACGCATCCAATGGACTGAAAACAATTTTGGAACCACCTTTATGGTTTAGACTCAAGATATTTTTAGGAAATACCATATCAGGGAAATGAGGAATCACAAGTTCTTTGCAGTACCTGAAAAAATAAGAAGAGATACATTATTTTTTTGTATAATACTGAAATCCACATAAAAAAAAAAACAATATGAAAGGCTATGGTTTACAAAATTACATTTTTTGTCAAAACATATTTCTATAATTTAGTCCAATAATTACTTAAAGCTCTATAATGTGCAGAGTGAAAATGTTAATATCCTCACCCCACAACTTTAAAAATCTTCAATCTGTTTTCTATTAGTTATTGGTATGATATATGTTAATATTGATAGACAATTGTTTATAAATATTAACATACATCTAACATACATTCATAAAATAAGAAACAGAGTGCAATGTGATTCTTATTTTATAAGTCTTTCATACACAAGCTATTTATTATATAAAAATAAATTAACACCTGCTTATAAATATTATGTTGTCCAAAACAATGAATTGACAAAATTGTTTATAAGTAGGAAAAAAATCACCAACACAACTTTATGAACTTAAATATACCAATGAAAAATACTTAATACTAAAAAATGTTAAATATTGTAGTACTTCATTGTTCAAAGTTCATATTGTATTAAATTAAATAAATGCATTTTTACCTTATTTTTCTCATTTTATTTTCTATGTTATTTTAAAATGTTATAACATTCAATCTGCTCAAAGGTGCACTATAAGAAAACATCAAAGCATAACACTTATTGATGTTTGCATATAGCACCACATTTAATGCATTTAATATTTCTCTTTGTGTACTTTTTTTTATTATTAAATATGTTTTCACGACACATTATATTCTAAATAATTATAAAACACTCCCTATAAAGTACAGTTTATGAGAATGCCTTATATAAAAATTATTATATGTTTTCATACATAGAAAAGTCTGATGATTAAGTTTTTCTACACAAAATGAGCACCTGCAACAATTTTATTGCAAAAGAGCTTAATAATATAGATTATAAACTTATTATGAGAAACTTTGTAAAGGTGATATCTACTTGGAAACCAAAGTCGAAGTGAAAGAAAATTTTAGAAGTAATCAAGTCATTGCCTAGAGTGTAAAAACTTCAAAGAAAAAATCATAATAATACTGAAAATATTTGCTGACAACCAACCTGATTCTTTATTTAGATATTTCAAGTTATTACTAGGTGTGTAATAATTAATTGGTGTGGAAAAATATTCAGAGTATAGTAGATATTAGGATGTTTATAATTGTGTAATATTTACCTACAATATTCACAAAATTGACCGTCATCACGATCGCAGACGACTTTGGTGGAACATACGCTTGGCAATATACGGCTAACTTCATACGATATATGCCACGGGCCAAAATCAATAGATTGAGAATTTGCCTTTAACATGCCTGAATCAACTCGAGTTACCTGCAGATTTGTAAGCAACGTAAGTGATCACGTTAATATACTTTTCCTCTGTATTATAAAAGTTATTACTTAATAGTATCGCAAAGACGATAAACGGAATACATGCCTCAGAATTATACATTTTGAAGTTGTTAGAAATTAAAACAGGGTATGAAGTAAAAAAAAACTACACCAAATTAATACCACAATGTCATAGATAATACATTAAATGGTTGTTCACAATTCCAAACAAAATTCATCAACTTTACTTGACATAAATTTAGATTGAAAACATTGTAAGAAAATGTCACTGTCACTCTACGAGTCATATACCAGACCAAAAAAAGTGTATTCAAAAAAAATATTGTAATAGTTGAACACGATAGGGATTTTAAAAATTGTGTATTGCATTTATTACAAATTTTTAATAAGAATGTTTCCTTATCTTGAAGAATTTGATGTTGACAACTGTTTCACTTTATCCTTTTATTTTTTGTGGCTATATCTTCTATCTATTTTGCATAATAATTTCTACTAATCTATTTTTAAAGTGAAAACTTCTTTAGGCAAGTTGGATGGAATGTAATATACATAAAAATATATAGTGGGGTTGTAATTTAATAACATTCGTGACCAACGCGGTGGTCAAGTGTACTGTACGTCATTTAAATTGTGCTTTTGGTTAATTGTTTTTGTAAAATGCTCAAGTGTATGATTACTGTACAGTAAAAACTGAGTATGAAATATATTAACATTTTCATATAGAAAATGAATCAAACATGCAATGAATCAAGCATATATGTGTTCAGTTAGTCGTTGCGATCCGTCACCTTCGGTCCAGTTTTCTGGACCCCGTTTAGTTTAGTGTGTAACTGTATGTGCAGTGTTCCTTCGAGCGGCGTTCCGTGTGTTGTGATCCGCGCGTATTTGAGTATGTGCGGTACCGCGCAATGTTCACCGTGCGTTAACAGTCAAGCTAATTGCTTCCGTCCCGTGTGTTCACTTTGGCTATTGTGTTGTCTACACGCCGAGCTTTCGTCCAGTTTCTGCGCTTAGGGTGTGCTCTCGTAGGATCGCGCTATCAATATCCAATCACGTTTTAGTTATTTCGCGTGTTTTACACACATAAACGATTCATCGTTGACTACTTAAAAGCGACTCGCATTTATCAGATCAGGTCGCTCCTGATCTGACAAATTCGAGCGTTTATCCCCAAGTGAGGGTGAATAAACGCTTGACCGTCGGCGGTCAGCAGTCGCTCTCAGCACTCGATATCGGTGTCCGATCCAATTCCGATTTAATATCAGTACGTTACTTTACTTTTTTTTTTGTTTCCCACTTGCGACGTGGAGCGGGTAAAAAATGTCTATCCCGCACACCCTCGCGCCCGTACGCGTGGGTAGTGTGGGGCTGAAACCCACTCAAAAGTCCCCCTGAAGGTAAAATCGATGGTTCGGCTATGCTATGTAGTCAAACGACTGGTCGGACGACTATGCTAGCTTCGCCGTGCGCGGCCGGACGGCACGTGTGAGTGCCGACGGCGCGTAACATGCCCTATAGACGACTCCTGAAGGTTGTCGTCTCGGCATAGGATGTCACCGGAAACCGTCACGGGTCGGTTTCCGTTCTTCCTGCTCGGCCGGGAGCGGTCAGCGGCGGTCCGCGGAGTACAGAGAGGGCGGAGCCTTGCGGAACTCCTGCTCTGATTAATCGTCTAGTCGAGTGAGTACGCTCATGCCTAAATGTGAAATGTCTGTTTGAGAGGAAATTTTGATAATGAGTATGAGACGATCTGGCACTTGGAGGGAATATAATTTATACACCAGACCTGCGCGCCATACTCTGTCGAAGGCCTTAGCTACGTCAAAAAAGACAGTTACGGTTTTCTGTTTGGTTTTAAAGCCCTCCGAGACATATTCTACTAAGCGAAGGACTTGTTGCGGACACGAATGAGCTGGGCGAAAACCGAACTGTTCGTCAATTTTAAGGCCTTTTCCGAAAAGGTGATTACTGAGACAAGTTTTAAGAACTCTCTCGAATAGTTTGGCCAGATCGCTCAGGAGACTGATCGGTCTGTAACTGGCAGGGAGGTCGCGAGGTTTCCCTGGCTGGCTTACTTTACGTTTTTACATAATGTTTATAAGTCATTTTTAAATTTTAATTCAGTGATTTTTCAGGCCTATACCCCTCAACCGAAATCATTAGTTTTTAACCGTTATTCGCGGTTTTTACTGTCCCATTTTATTATACATTTACAAGTGTCGTATGTGGGTTATTTTATTTCACATTGTAATAAATATTTTGTTTGTTATTATGTCTCTTCCCGGGGCACCCTTTTATCTATGACGTTATTACGTTGTGGTAACCCGGAAGGATTTTAAACGATATTACACACCGTTGACACCTCCGTGTGCCTTCTACCCGCTTCAAGATAAAGCTGTAAAAGGCTTCGGGCCAACGGCAGGGCCGTATTATGCTTCAGGGGGATTTTAATCCATGCAAGTCGGGCACACTCCGTGCGCCCGGGCACATAGACTGCTTGTAATGATATTTTTCCTCCTTCCCCGTCACAAAGAAAGTAATACAAAAAATATATATGTGTTCAAATTTAGCACTAAGATCAGCTTTATAAGTATATATAGGCGTTACTGACTATTCGACTTTTGACAAACTGAAAAACAATATTTTTGTATATTTCATACCTTTTATTTTTTTATACGTACGTAAATTTTACATTATAGACATTTGACACACTTGTTTGTGGAACAACTTTACCGTTTATGACTATTTCGCGATTATTCGTGTTTTGAGTACGTCATATAACACGCTTTGATTTGAATTTTTTTTTTAACTTTCTCATTATTTTGGCCATGCAAAATATTATTCACAACCCCTTAGAAATTATTGAAGGGAAACATCTTTTGGGATGGTGTAAATTTAATTTTATTAAACGAAAAAGTTAAAAATAACATTTTCAAAATTCAATCTAGATGTTTGAACTTGAAGTGTTTAAACATGTTAAGATTATATTTTTGAGCTCATGGAAACTTTAGAATCTAAAAAAATCGAAATATCAATAATTTGAACTCAAAGTCAATAATTTACTGCTAAATATATTTTTGAAATTTCAAGTTCTCCAGTAACAAAAAATTCCAGGAACGGACTGCAAGGTCAACCATTTTCGATTTTTTGAGCTTGAAAAGCTTAAATATTTGCTTAAAGAAAGTTTTAAGCTTTGAGACATATATATTTTTGAACTCGAAGAGCTGAAAAACACATCGATAAAAATCGTACTGGGAATTTTCAAAATGGCTTGCAGAGTCAACCTTTTTATAGATTATTTTCTTCAATAATATACCTTATTTGTTTTATTTGCTTTTTGAGGAGTTCGCCGTTGTCTTAAATGTCTATTAGAGTACGCGAAGTTATAATTTTGAGAAATCCTGACATAATACGGTGTTCGAATTTTAATATAGCAATTAGATTTTATATGTTATTCTTTAATATGCTAAGTATTTTAAATTGATTATGACATACTGGAATTATTGAAATCAACCACTAAACTTTAATCTAAGAACTAGGTAAAGAAATCTGTTTTGGATTAAAAATTCAATGTGGTTACTATCCCCTATAGTTCAATTAAAAACATGAGAATATATCAAAGTATTAGATTTTAGTAATCGATTTTAACTAAATTATTATAATTTCAATAATTTTCATATGGTTTCTAATGAAATAAAGAAACTTCATCAGCATTCAATAAACATAAGAATTATTTTATTTTAGAAAAGTGTCACTTTATAATACTGAAAATTATTCTATTTCAATCACGCGGGTATGTAAGTATTTTTTTTTAACCATAGGAAAAAGTTTTTTAACGGCTGACATCAATAAAAATAATCAAATCAATATGGCCGTCTGGCACCGGTTGGTTAGTTGTCTGTTTTGATAAAATCTAAATAAAGTGCAATAAACGAAATCATACAGAATCATCGTTTAATATTCTATTAATAACTTAAGACGCGTATTGTTACTGTAAATATTATGGAAGCACTTATACCAGTTATTAATAAGTTACAAGATGTTTTTAACACTGTCGGAGCTGATGCTATTCAGTTACCTCAAATAGTAGTCTTAGGAACTCAGGTAAATAATTTCATAGGATATAGTTGCATAATCATCAAGTTATACTGATTATAACCACAAAGGATGTAATAGATTAATTTAAAAATGTTATGTAAAATGTCAGTTCTTTGTCCCCATTTTGTAATAACCTATTTGTTCTCAAATTATTTGAAATTGTTTTTTTCATTTAATCACCTTTGAAAGTTTTCTTAATTGTTATTCTTGCCTGTTATCAAATAATCCCTTTCAACTGATTTATTGTGTTGTTTTAATTATAATTAAATTATTTCTTCTCACAGAGCTCAGGCAAGAGTTCTGTTATAGAGAGTCTGGTCGGGCGTTCTTTTTTACCTCGAGGACCCGGCATTGTTACACGAAGGCCTTTGATTTTGCAACTTGTATATAGCCCTAAGGACAGCAAAGAACATCGTTCTGCTGAAGAAGGTTTGTTTATTATCTTTTATATGCATATAAAAAAAATATTTTTTATGTTATATTTGAGAAGATGCATGACTAAAACTGAGTAATTTTGTTAATAACCAATAATTGTTTTTATATCCATTCAAATTAAATTGCTTTTATACAATCTGAAAATCTGATATAATCAGAAATTGAATTGTCATACTTTATCTAAAGCTTTAAACACTATTTATTAAATGCACATATTTTCTTCCATATTTTTAGTTTGTTCTTTATTAATTAAAAAAAAATTGTCTTCTAATCTTTTAAAAATTTTATTGATTAATATTGTACAGGAATGTAGCCATAAAATGTTATTATATATAATTACTTTTTCTAATATAACAATTATAGAAAATATTAGCGCAAGTGTCAGATATTTGTATATTTTAATGTAAAATTAATAATGGTAGTTTGGAAATTTTTCACTGAGTTCACAAATATGTGTATTAATTGTTCAAGACCTGATATGTTAGACATAATTACAGTCACACCAGTATTCATGAATGACACCATGCTCTTGTTGATGCTAGCATTTACTTGTGTCATTTTCTATGCAAAAAAATTGAAAACAGAAATGCATAGTGTGTTCATTAATATGGGTGTTAGTTACGATGCAATATCATATAACATATATTTTTTAATTTATTAGATATTTCAATACTATGACGACAGGATTTTTATTATTGGTGCTTTTCTAAAAGTTAATGTATAATGTTCTAACTAGTTTTATTTTCATTCAGGAAAATTTAGTTGAATATATTTATGGATTTTCTGCTCTACACATTTTTATTTCGAACGCTAAGTAATAAATATCAGATTTTATAAAAAAAATTTTGTCTTATTTGAATTTGATGAAAAGGATCACTTTTTGCTAAAACTAATTATTTGTTCAATTCATTTTGTATGCAATATAACTAATTACCATATAAATGGTTCTAGTCTAATAAAAGTATTTGCTAATGATAAACATTTTTTTTCCAGTTTATATTAAATAATGATCTTAAGGCATAAAAACTTTCTAGCCTAGGTGTAGTATTAAATAACTAATATATATAAAGTGATGTAATGTACAGAAAATGGTGCAACATAATGTCTTCACAAACTTACTAATAGTACAAATTTCGAACTTAAGTTTTGCCTGTTCATTATCTAACAAAGGAAAAACAAACCATAGTCTGAACATCCTGAGCTAGGCAATCAGTACATAAATAATTTTGTTACTTTTATATTATTAGTACATAAATAATTTTGTTACTTATGTATTATTAGTACAGTACAATACATGAAACTCTGCCTCTCTAAATTGCCTGTCAATAATGCCTTATACAGGTGCAACACTTTCCAACCTCTCCATCTCCCCTGTGTTCCTATTTAACGCCATTGCTATGCTTTTGTGGCTATCTTCACAGTGGCAGAGTTACATGCGTTGTACTGTATTCATGACGATTATTAAAATTTTTGGAAAAGGTTTGATTTATGCACCAATGTATTGCAATATTTAAACAGTACCTAAATCAAACAGATTATTTTACAGTGTACATAGTTGTAGTAGTATAGTAAAGCTTTTAGTAAATATTTTGACTTTCGATTATTGCTTTGATAGTAATTATTGAGGAAAAGACTACAGAGTTACCAACTTGGAATCCAATTGCAAAACTTTCCAAAAAATTAGCAGGTTTGTACATTTCTATCATTTTTTAACAAGTTGGGCATTATCATATCATAGGAAATCACTTAATCCAGATCTTCAAACATTTTATAAAAATTATATTACATTTTATCCTTCATCATATGAGTGATGTTCATATTTGAAATTCATAAAGTATGAATTTATATATAAATATTTCATCACTTATCTTCAAAGTTTTGTGAATTTAATGGATTAAAATGTGCTTATATATGTTTCTAACACTATGTAAGACACATATTTGTTTATTGTTGTCTTTTGTAATATCGGTCATCTATGTATAATAAAATAAAATTTCATATAAAAAACGGGCCAAATCCTAGTAGAACTCTGGCACGTGTGTTCTTTAGCAATATACAATACATTTTTTTGAAACTTATTTACCAAAATAATTTAGTTATTTTTCTATTCATTTTAATCCTATCTCACACTTGTTTTGTTTTAATCCATACTTTAATTTTAGTAAGTTTGATAAGTATGTTTCATATCACTTAGTATATTTATTATTTTCATGATAAAACTTAAACAAGAAATAGTTATAAAAAACAGGTTTACGGACTCTTTTTAATTTGTCATTATTATTTATTAGTATATCTGCCATAATAACATTCTATGAAAATTTTAGTAAGTTTAGAGCAGCCAGACCATCAATGGGTTGATATCAGGTGTCACAGGCTTAGTAATAGGGTTTCCTTATTACCTTTTGGAATGAGGAACCATAAATATTTATGTAATTTTAATTATTTACTATTTTGTATAATAATAATTATAAATATGACATATGCGCAAGTTATGTTCCTGATTAGATATTTAAATTCAATAGTTCAACAACAACAATATCAATTATTTGTGGCCTATTACGGACTACTAGGGACTATTTTAAATATCACTTTCTTCTTATAGAAATATTTTAATTCAAATTTATAAGTAAATTGTACAGTAAGAAAATAAAACTTTAAAAAAAATTTTGTACTCTATTGTTTTCTTGTCATTAGATTAGGAAATGAGATTTATAAATATTCTTTAAATACATAATGTTACACTTACAATTTTATAAGATATAATAACATGTGGAACATTGAGCTTTAGTTCTACTAATAAGTATTTAGTGCATACAGATAGGACTGATTTTTGATTACCATCATGCGTAATCAATGAATTTGTGTTGCTATTAATGCATATGTTTACAATCATAAATGTGTTGTAGTTGTCAATTAACAATGTCCGTCCAAAAAAGACTATTTTAGTGTGTATGTCCATATTAATCAACATAGCTTCCTTATTGTCAAACAACAAGATGAAACTGTTGACTCAGTTTGAGGGCTTATTCCTTGCTACTTCTGTGTTGACAGTTACGGTGTTGCTTGTAAAATGTAAATGCTGTTTGAATCAATTCTTCAAAATCGAATTGAATGTAAACATCTTAAAGATGAACAAAAAATAAAATTTATGTTGTCTGTTGTCATTGTGATTTATTTTATTTCCTAAATGAGAATAAATTTTGTTGATCAACAAATGAATAACAAAACTTAAGACACTAGTTTCTTAATGATGAGTACAATCTTTTTGGCAATCATTAGAGTTTGCAAATTGTCAAAATTGATCATATAGGTTTGCACCTTTTTAAAATGTATTTTAATCTACATTTTGGTAACTTTAGAAAGATGTACACTTTGCCCAACATGCATCAGTATGAAAAACTTAGCTGACAATACTCATTGGCAAAATAAAAATTTATCTTGTAAAATTCTTTATTATCTTTGTTCAAGGTACTGTCAGTTTAGAAGAATGGGGGAAGTTCTTGCACACAAAAGAAAAAATCTTCACAAGTTTCGATGCCATAAGAGAAGAAATAGAGCAAGAAACAAACAGAATGGCTGGTCACAACAAGGGAATTTGTCCAGAACCTATCAACTTGAAGATATATTCTACCAAAGTTGTCAATCTAACACTAGTCGATTTACCTGGTATCACCAAGGTAAGGATTATCAATTATATATACATATAACATAATAAATACTTTTGAGACATTGCTTGATGAAATTTGTCATGGATTTTTTGTGCTTGATTTTTTTCAGGCTTACGCATAAGTTAACATTTACTCTTTTCGATCTTAACAATGATTTAAAGTCTAACGCCAATCATTTACCTAATCCCAACCTTTCATTTTACCTTGTCACTCTCTATTTGCTAGAAATATCTAAATTATTCAAGTTTTGCTGCTTACTTCTAAACGTAGTAGCTTAATATGTAACTAGTTTTTCTTATGCCAAGCTATACAAGAAAAATTCAATCAATATCTGTACATAAATTTGTCACAACACAGCTATCTATATATCCAAACTTAAACATGGTGATCCTAAATAGATCTTGGTTTCAAAAGTCATTGAAAATTTAAAACAACACTAACTTAATAACTTTTTATTATTATTAATTATGATAATTTTGTGATTATTTGTTATCAATTCAAACCTATTAGTGCAGGAAGGTAAGCATCATCTACACAAATGTACTAATTAGATATACCCATCCTGTAGTAAAAATACTGTAAAATGTACAATTTTACAATACATTCTATTGTAATAGGTCATTACATTATTATACATTCTATATGTGTTGTTACTGTACCATTATAATTTAGACAGTATTTAGTATTTATTGTATGGTTACCTGTAATTGGCTTTTAAATAAGTGGACTTAATGGTTTTATGTCTCTACTTTTCTGCTCATTTTTTTAATAAAAGTGCTTATGGTCATACCATATTCAAATTGAATCACCTGCTGTCATATTTAAGGGAGTAATTTTTCTTCCGAGCTTGAGCATATCTTAAGAGAAGTCGTCAAAGATTTTAGATAGGTAACACTAAACAATAATAACTACCTATTAACTTTTTACCACATTTTCACACAGAGTTCTAGAGTCTGTAATAAATAACTTAGATTAGCTTAGCTAAAATAACCTAGTCAGCATACTTTGTTATTTTTCCAAAATTGAGAGATTATTTAATTCCATTTTAATTCACACATTGTTACCTAGAGAATAAGGAAATATATTCTTCTTGGCATTGTAGATGTAGTGGGTTTGTTGGAAATGAATTCAATGAATTTGCACTTTTTTATTCAGGATATTCTATCAGTTTTTGTATTTGGTAATAATAGGATTTTCACTTGCTAATTGTGACTGAAACTGTCAGCAATGGTTAATAATATTTTTGATATGATATGGTTTTCAGTTATAGGTCTCATTGTAAATTGTATCGTACCAAAAATAACATATGACAAAATAGTGCGTTTATGAATTGCTAACAGTTTCTAGGCAATGTTTACCAGAAAATCATAAAAGTTTTATGTGTTATTCATAAAATGCATATTTATGTTCACATACTTTAATTAAAATTCTGATGTAGAAAATTGCTAAGATGTAATGTTTATTTTTGGCTGGATGAATGCATTGAATTGAAAAAATAACACTTTTCGATACAAAAAAGCACAAGCACGTTACTTGTGCTTTTTTGTACCGAAATTTATTTTTCAAGTGAAATATGAAATAAATTCACTATTGCTCTTATATGATTAAATTATTTGCTTCATATTTAAAATAAAAAATGCAATATATTAGAAAGTAATAATTTAATGAAGACAAGAAAATAAATCTGGATTTGTTTTAATTGTAGATTCAGAAGTTTTTGTGATTGATTTTACACATAGGGTAACATATTTTGATTGATTATGCTGACATATCATTAATTCATAGTTGAAAAAATATTTTGTATGCGCGTGAGGAGTTATACTTCTTTGGCATCATTAAAAAATAGTTTTTAATTGCATGCAAATAATTAATTAAAATAAAATAATAAAAGGACTGGAAAAGGATAGTCAACACAGTCAATAAAGTTCAGCTTAAATTTTAAAAGTTAAATAAATTACTATTTATTTTCTTACATTAAGTGTAACATAAATTCTCTCATTATTTGAAATTCAAATTCGAGGTGGGCAGCTTCAACCTGTTAATTTTGTGTGACATTGATGCGCGCGCATCTTAAAATTTCACTCTCATCATTTTTTCATAACGCGCCTAAAGAAGTATAACTTCAATAAATTTATTGCAGGTGCCTATAGGTGATCAGCCAGAAGATATAGAAACCCAAATTAGGAATCTCATCATAAAATATATATCTAATCCCAACTCCATAATCCTAGCCGTAACCGCTGCTAATACCGACATGGCTACAAGTGAGGCAATCAAAATGGCCAAAGAAGTAGATCCCGATGGCAGAAGAACACTGGCTGTGGTTACCAAACTTGATCTCATGGATGCTGGTATTTAATTACATCGTTTTATAAGTATTCAATGGCAACTTACAATAAATAATGCTGATTAATGTTTATTTATAATCTAATAAATCATGTATATTCATATATATTACCTAAATGCAACTGCACACGATGTATATGTTTTGCTCTTTTCAGGCACAGATGCTATTGACATATTGTGCGGTCGAGTAATTCCTGTTAAATTAGGCATCATTGGTGTTGTGAATAGATCTCAACAAGACATTATAGATAAGAAGTCTATTACAGTTAGTCATTTGTTCTTATTTCTTGAAATAGCCTATAAATTTCTTGAATAGAAAATAAATAGACATATTCATTTTGAAAAGACTAAGAGAATATTAAAATGTTATACCAATTTGTCACTTATTTGAGATTATTTATTTTAGGATGCTCTAAAAGATGAAGCCACGTACCTTCAGAGAAAGTATCCCACTATAGCGACAAGGAATGGAACACCTTATTTAGCAAAAACACTAAATAGATTATTGATGCATCATATAAGAGACTGTCTCCCTGAACTCAAGGTATTTTTTACTTAACATAGTGTTGAAAAGCTTTAATGACGACAGTGTTTGCAGTGTTTATAAAATACAGAAAATATTTTTCTATTATACAGGTTAGAGTGAACGTAATGATATCTCAATTCCAATCTCTTTTGAATTCTTATGGGGAAGACGTATCAGATAAATCGCAGACACTTTTACAAATTATAACCAAGTTTGCTAGTGCTTATTGTTCAACTATCGAGGGTACTGCGAGGAATATAGAGACAACAGAACTATGTGGTGGTGCTAGAATATGTTATATTTTCCATGAGACATTTGGCAGAACTCTGGATTCCATACATCCTTTAGTTGGTTGGTTACATGTCAATATTTTAGTTATATCCAAAACGTCCTTTCTTCAAGAGGATCTAACAGATCAGTTTATTTTTTTTCTAGTAATTAATAAACTTTCATATTGATAAATTTATTAATTTGCTTGTATATAAATCTTGATAAACAAAAATGCATATTTAGAACTTAAGATTTGTGCCAAATTCAGATAAGAATATAATTATTGTATTATGTAAAACTATTTCAGGCTTAACAAGAATGGATATTCTGACAGCAATTCGTAATGCGACGGGACCCAGACCGGCGCTGTTCGTGCCTGAAGTGTCTTTTGAGTTACTTGTTAAAAGGCAGATAAGAAGACTCGAAGACCCCTCTTTAAGATGCGTTGAACTGGTATAAATTGTGTCATTTCTTTCTAGTTTTTGCCCACAGTTTAGTCCGGGAACTTATAAGGGATTATTGGACATGTAATTAATTTCTCATTTTCTGTATCGAGTAATTTTGCTATCAGTGATATCAATCTGATCCTGATTTTTATTTAAGTTCCAATTTTGCAGTTAGTTCCGATTCCATCTTGTTCTTCATACCAATCCTGCATCTTTTTTTTAATTTTGCGCTCTTCTTACATTCCAAATGTAACTACATAAATATTAGAAAAAATTATTTAAGTCGTGAAACATGCACGTGGAATTGTTTGTATAGACCTAATAACATTTGGTATATATGATTCTTTTAAATTTTTATAACACATGAAAAACGCTTTTAGCTTGAAATTCCCAAAGCCCCATATTTACCACCCTTAAAATCTACCATCCTAGGCTCCAGTCTACTCGGCCTACTAGTAAACTCGCCACTGGTATCAGCAGTTCTTTTACACAAGACACACACTTCATTTTTTATTGTTAGACCTGTAAAGTGTCTATTCATCCCATAAAAACGCAGTAGCTGAAACCTGAAAAGGATTGTTCCATGTTTGATTGCAAATGATCGCACTTATCGCTCTCGATTCTGATATCAATCCCGCTTTTAATATAAATTCTGGTTTCTTGTAAATTTTTGCACAAGAATGCATTAGTGAGAGATATAAGATATGACTATAATCAAATTATACTCATACTCTATTAGTACATTAAAATTCATTAGTTTATTTGGCAATTGTTGAGGTATGAAGAAACATACAAACTAACAGACAGAGAAACAAACAGAAAGTAGCCTATGTTTGTCTCCTGGTGTTCAAACCATAAGAGAACATAACACCAAAATATAACAGAGGTATATACATTTTTGCATTTATAATATTAGATGGATCAAATTGTGTATTTTTTTTTTCGACATAAGAGTATAAAGATCATTTGAGATAATGCATAAATAGCCATTTCAAATCAAAATGCAATCACACTTGAGTGAATATTTTTTCTATTAATGAATGTTATATTGAATTTAAATGTTTTCTGAGATATTTATGATTCTACTGTTTATCTTTTACTTTAGTACTGTTAATTACTCTGGTTTCTTATTTAATAATTTTCCTTTTCTTATAATAATAAGGTGCATGAAGAAATGCAACGTATAGTTCAACATTGTGGTACAGAAGTACAACAAGAGATGCTGAGGTTCCCAAGGCTTCATCAACGCATTGTGGATGTCGTCACGCAACTCCTACGCACTCGCTTACCAGCCACTAACGCAATGGTACATTTTGTTACCATATAATATGTTTCTTTCTTGTAGTTGACGTTATATAAATTTATTACCAAGATTTTCATGTATAGTTATTAATTTTTAGTTTTTTGATCTATTTTAAAAATTTAATATAATAATTCACAGGCAATAAATGGAAACTTTTATTGTTATCTGTTTCTGTTATAAAGGAACAGATCAAATATGAGAAGCTGGTGGACACAAGCAGAGAAACAAATAATTTTCATATATCTCTTATTGCTGTCTTTTTTTGATTGAAAAATGAAATTTTAAATATTAAATTTTAGATAAGATTTGCACATTTTTGGTTCAAAATATAACACCATTAGAATGAAACATAAAATTATGCTAAAAAACTTTCTATGATTGAACATTGACTTGTCTACTTCTGTTAGCCAGCTCTTCATATTTGAACATATTTGACATATTTCTTTAACATGTTTTCCTTCATTGCTTGGAAATATAAATTTATCATCATTATTTATATTTTCCATTATGAAGTCCACAAATATTTTAATAGCGTATTTACTGTAATGTCTTAATCAAAAATATGGTATATGTATCATCGATGGGTTTGAATACGCGTCGAATACGGGTCTTTGCCCTAAGTGTGAAATACAACTAAACAATAAGTGAATCTTTGGAATTTATGTGAGAACAATTAAATGATTAATCCTTTAAAATCCTTACAAATTATATTAAGATAAATGAAATGTGTACTGAACCTTTTTCATACTGTCCATTTACTTTCAGGTGGAAAACCTAGTTGCCATAGAACTGGCATATATCAATACTAAACATCCCGACTTTCACCGAGAAGCAGCACTGGTTTCCGGTCTATTGAAGTCAACTGATGGAATTGTAGATGAAAACAGTCCCATGTACAGGCAGAAGACACCGCGGCCTGCACCATCACCGGTACACCAGGCCAAAGTAGCTATTTTCTACTTATAGGTAGTCCAGAATGCTGTGTTTTTGTGACTTACATTTTATTCAATTGAATGCTTCAATCAATTGCATAATTTTATGGATGAAATATGGTGTGTGGACATATATTTCTGTCTATAAGGTATCCTTACAATTTCTCTCCTTTGGTAGATTTATTCACACCATAATAATGTCCTGCTTTTCTTCATTAATACCATACTTCAATTCCTTTATGTTTCCATAATTTACATACTATGAGTAGTAATGAATTATCTTATTCATTCTTTAAATTCTTATGGATACAGCTATAAACATTCAAATAATCTTATCAGTTAGTACATTCTTATACAGACAGCGGCGGTCTGGGAGTGGTCATATAGGGGTTATGATCTTCGAAATTTGTTACACCGAATTAACAAACCTAAAAATAGGCAATTTGTAAAAGTTTTAAATATTTTATCAAAACAATGAAATCAAAAACAGGATAATTAGTGTTAACATAACCCTCTCTCCTCTCCAAAGTCTGGCTGCAACCGTGCCTGTATACAATTCCAAGATATTATTTGTCTTTGCGCTGGCATGTTAATCATTGTTACTAAATAATTGTTCATTCCAAATTTACTGTAATAATATAACACTAAATTTGTAGTATTTATAACTATTTGTATTTATTAATTTTAAAACTCCTTAATTTTTGCTTTTACATTTAAAATTTTAAAATTGAATACTATTTTTCTTCTGCAATTAATATCTTTGACTTCTAAATTCCAACAGGAATACTTTACCTTACTGAGATTTCAGTTTTGTTGTTTTCATAGTAAACTCACTACACTCATAATAAGAAGAGATTGAAATACTTTTATAAATGTGAGCCTTTCTTATAATATGACAATACATGATTTCAATATGAAGATATAAGATTTAAATGTAAATAAACCAAAATATAACATCTGGAATTGATTAAAAATAATTTAATTCAAGCTATTTGTTGGTCACAGATTACTGAACTCAAAATTCCCTTACTTACTTACTACCAGATAGGCCCAAGTGCAAATAATAACAAATTCAAAAATAGTGTAATTTAATATATTTAAAATATCATGTTTGTTGAGAAAATATCTAAGCTGACTAGGCGTGATGACTATAAGGAAAATCAAAGTAAATTTTTTTTTTTGAACAATACCATCAAAGATTCTGCTTCTTGTATGACAGTTTGTTATTAAGTAAGAATAGCATGTAATAATGTCACAGCCTACTAATGTCCTTTCTCTGTAATTGGCAATTCAAAGCAGTCATGACTCAGTCGCTTTTGTGGTTTTCATTACATTATACTGAAACAAAATAGCTTTAAGTACAAATAAAAAAAAAGTGAACCATTTCATTCAAAAGCCTATTTAAATAGTTCCACAATTCTTTGTAGTACATTTCATGATCTATGGTTTAAATCTGCTGGATCAGACAATCAATCCTCATGCTTGATAAGACATCTGTTGTTAATATATATATGTACATATTATTTCTTTATATTTATATTATTTCTTATGAGTATTGATGATGTTTAGAAATGCAAGTAGTAGAATAGTCCACAATCATTTGAACATGTATAAAAAAAGACACATTTTTAAAAAATTACTCATAGACTATTTATTTCTGTAATACAATAAAACTATACATAATAAATAAGAAATAAAATATGACTCATATCAACAATAATATTTACAAAACAATTGTGTAGTTGTAATAATATAAATTTGCTAATTAAATATGACTGTAATGAAATGAGTGTAAAGGTCGACGCGCATGAGCACCTTTTTAATTTTTTTGCTTCTGTCGCTGTCTCCTCATGAATATGATGACCTGTGCACAAAAACCAAAATGGTGGAAATTTTGTCACATTCATTTATTATTATTAGAAACCAAAAAAAAAATGCAAGATATGCAATTAGTTGTAAATGTCATACAGTGAAAAGCTGACATTAGAAAAACTTCAAACTTTGTTGGAAGAATTTAAAGCAATTCCCAAAGGAATGTGTGGTAAAGCCGTGTTATGACTAATTTGGTTGCAGTAGAAAAATGGTCTGGTGGACCTGCTCATTTTTCTCTCATATCTCTTACCACATTCCACAGAATACATGCATGAAGTAGCACCTTCCGTTATTATGTTTCATCCAGTGATTGAAAGTTCTGATGGTCCACTTCCCTCTCAATCAGATATCCTATTCCTTTTTGAAACGCTAGCAACACACTAGTGACTCCTTTTGGTTTGCAGGTGTTCTTGGGAGGCAGTGATTACCTACTCTCTGCCTTGTTTTGCATGCTTGTTTACCTCTTAAAATTCTGTAAAAAAATCACTGCTCTTAAATGAATCTCAAAATTTTTTATGAGTTTTCCAGAACAGTTATAGAACTGTCTGCTCTCTGTTTCATCCATCACTTTCTTATTGTCAATATCTTTGTCTGAATTTGACGTTTTGAATATATGTGCATGCAATGCCAATCACAATAGGTCACAGAGATTACATACTATGTATGTTGGCCGGCTACTGACCGTCCACCAACTTCTTTTTTGTCACCATACGCGCATTTGTATTGAAACTGATAGATTGCAATGAATGGCTGCAAATATCTTCCCAGCCTGTCCTGCAAATCCACAGCTAAAAATTTCTCCTGTGGTTGCGTCACAAAGCATGCGCGCACTTTCATACAAAACAGATAGATGTGGCATAATAGATTAAATTTTTGCAGCGACAAAAGTTGCTCGTATGCTCCGGCGCTATTTTATTTTTAATTTCTTATTTTAATGACACTCTATCGCCTTTGTAGATCTTTTTCCAACAAATGGGTGAAAGAGGGTCCATACTAGTTTACTTGGCAAATATATTGGAAATGAGTATGAAGGTAACTGCATTCAGATGCATGCATCATAAAAATCAATGCATTTTAATACATCTAATTATTAGAAATATATTGTATTGTCATGCATTAAAACAAGTGATCGTTAATAAACATAAAAAGCATTGTAAATAAAATCGGGGCTCTCTTTCATTTATTGTAATAATTCATTATATTTTCAAATTGTATCATATGTAGTATTTAGTATATTAAAACTGTGTAACTAATATTCGCTATGTAATATCTCGTCTAAGACATTTGTTTGCTGTTTTTGTGGTTACATGGAACTGTTAAATAAAAAAATGGCTACAATTAATTTGAGTATTATATCAATAATATCATGAAATGTCCATAATTGATAAACAATATTTATTCACATAAATTTCCAGAATGTCCCAGCGATCACAGATGGACAGGACAAATCACCACCTTATGCTGGAAGTGGAGAATCACCAGTCACTCCTCAGGTTGTAGAAAATAAAATTTAAATATTTATAATCTTTACAGTGCAATGCATGAAACTTTGCCGTTGTGAAGTCAGTCATTAAAAGTGTCGCAATGGCGTAATATTGGACCGCGGGTGGAAGAAGGAGGGGTTGGGAAGCGTTATATCTGTGCATTGCATCATTTTCATGCAATTTAGAGCGGCAGAGTTTCGAGCATCTCTACTAAATTTTGATATACATACTGTTCAGAAACAGAATTAGAATACATTTGAAAATAAATAAACATTTAATTCAACAATTCAATTTTTTATATCCAACTTTACTAATTATCTGTTATGAGAGTTAAATAACCATGAATAATACGAATAGGTATTTATACTACCATGATGTTAAATAGTTTTTAAAATTGTTCTGAGTTCATATTATTAATTATTTGCATGCTATACTTTTATATTACAAAAAGATTTTTTTTTTCAAAATATAGAATGTTATTGATATGGTATATTTTTTAATAATTTATGCAATAACTGCTTTACTGGACATTATGGGCTTTGAAAATAAATAAAAAAAAATTTATGGAATCCAAAAAATAAATAGCCCAAAATCATCTACAAATAATTCCGCGTTGGACGGCTAATGTCTTATATTGATAAATTTAATTGTTTAACTGATACCCAGAAAAACAAAAACTAGTTTTCATTATCTGTAGATAGATATTAACTGATTTTTTATAGCATAGTTGAGCAAACAGACAGATGGGTCATCAGAGAACTAGATAGTCACCGCCGCCAATGGACACTCTAGAAGAGGTACTACTGTGTTGTCAGCCTCCTGGAAAATGAAAGGATATCTAATGGTGGGAGATCAGGCTGATGGAAGCGAGGGAGGGGAGTGGGCCACCGGAACTCTCACTCATTAGACGATAAGAAACAGCGTAAGCTAGTACTTCATGTCCGTATTCTGTGAGAGTATAATATTTCACCGCTCAAGCTGGCCCATTTTTGTGCTGCAACCACGTTGGCTACAGTATGACTACCACAGTAATCCTCATACTGTACTCAAAAATAGATTTGCTATAAAGTTTAATTCAAAATATTGCACTACATCAATAGAATATTGCATTTGAACACTTTAATGATCAAAAACAAAAATTGCATAATAATATACATACCAGGTAATGTTTAAATCAAGCCGAATCATAAACATCAAAACATTGTTGAATTGACTCCTCAGAGTTATTGCTGTTTCACTATTCACTTAATATTCCATAGATGAATGGCACCGGCACTCCAGATGGGCGTGTCATGACGCCTCAGAAACCAGTCAACCTGCTCCCTGAAGTGCCGAACAACACATCACGGAAGCTGTCAGACCGAGAGCAGCATGACTGTGATGTCATCGGTCAGATAATCTATTTATATTTTAGAATGTACAGGGATCCATGAAAATTGACTGATTAAAGATATCTAGAGTGAATGTGTGTGACGGAAAAGTCTGCAATGGGTGCCATAGAAAACCTTGCGCAGATTAAATTGGTAACATATTAAATAGTGATCAAATTTTAAGCACCCAAACTGACAAAATTACATGAAATCTAATGGATGTTAGTGAAGCATGGAATAAAAATTTAAACGATTTTGACTTTATATTGTTAATATTTATAACTGTTTCTTTGGTTCGCTTGAGCGTAATATCACAATGGCAAGTTATTTTTTATCAGAAATTTGTTTGTGGACATTATTATATCATTTATTTTTTATATTGATAAATGATATGTCTTGATTAATTATTCAGGTAAATATTGAATGTATCTATACTCACTATCCAGTGTATGATGATAACTGCATAGATATTTTTTTAGAACTGCGAAATATGTGATCTGAATGTTCCTTATTATTTCTCAACACGAAAGAACAAAATTCTACCCTGTGAAGTTAGTCACGAAAGGGGTTGGGAAGCGTTGTACCTGTGCAATGAATCATTGGCAGGTAATTCAGAGCAGCAGTTTCTTATGTGTACTGTAGTATGTAGACAGTCTTTTATCTAATACAGATAAAGCTAAAATCTTATTGTTTTTAATGGCTTTGCTTTTCTGGTATCAGTAATTATGATTAATGAAAATTATTTCAATTTATCTGTACTAATAAGGTAATCTATGAAACTACTAAACTGATACTAAAAAGAAAATTATGAATAGTAAACTACACTATCTCTAGGTGTACTATATTTTATTTTGTGTGTGTTTTTATATATGTATTCCCATTTCATCAGTTCGTGCATTAGTTGCATACAGTACATATACATCATCATGTCTAGACTACCATCTTCATATTATTTAATATTATGCAGGTACCAAAAAACATGTCTATATCTAACTGCATATTGACATGGACATTGCCGTAATTACTACATCTACATGAGTGAACGATATAATAATTATGAATGTTAATAGAGTGTTATAGTAATATCAGCACAAGTAAAGAATATTGATAGTATTTAATTCTATCGGAGTGAAAATCCAGAGCGCATATGCGATATAATGCATTATCAGAATCAAAGAGGGTATTGGATCATTATGGAACATACGATCGAAATTGAAATTTACGAGACTGGCATTGAATTGAGGTAAGGTCTGAGGTTGAAATTGAGAATCAGACTAGAAAAGATCTTTTGATTTAAAAAGTGATGAAACATGTTCCACGTCCAAGCAGATGAAATCGTGGGTAATAGCTATTTACAATAAAAACTATTAAGGGTTGGATTGTAATGAATGATATAAGAACGTGTTTTTTTTTCTATAACAGTATTTGCATGATACATATTTACAAATGCTACTAGTTAAAATTATTAATTAAATATGAAGTATTTTATTATTATTGTAGTGTTATTATAGCTATACAGTTTTAACATATAAGCAAATATTAGAAGAGGGTTTTAAAAATATCTAAGGATGTAACGGGGCGGGAAGGGATGCATTTTCATGGTAGTACCAATAATTTCAAAGTAAAATTTATGGGAATTAGTGGATGAGCCTTTCTTTACAAATAACAAAAAATATGCAAGGGTTTTTGAAAATTCAACACCTAAAAGGACAAAATGAGGTATGAAAGTTTGTATGGGAGTTATTTTAAATTTAGATTGTTTTTATATTTTTAGTCAAATTATGTGTAGAGAAATGTTAAATTCAATGCAACAATTAATCTGAATCGAGAAGAATATGAGGATCTGAATTGGAGCGGCTTGTAAATCAAAATTGAAGGCATAACCAGCATTAAAATTGAGAGCACAACTGGAATCAGAATGTAGAATGAGACAGAAATCAGAATCAATATGAAGTCAAAATATAAAGCATCAGGATCGGAATCATGATTGATACCACTCGAAAAAATGAAAGAATTGATTTTATGTTCATGTGAGCAAAGAGAGGGAAATACAAAAGGAGAGAGAGACACACACACAGAGAAAGAGAGGGACAGAAAGGGAGATTGTATATTGTATATAGTGGTGAATGGAAAATTCCTTTGGATAGGATTATCATAAAACACATTTATAGTAATGGTATTGCATTTATATATAGAATAATATTGTATAGAAAATTTCAATTAGTACTAAGATTTAATTACCCAGTATGTATTATATAAATTCATGTATGAAGTATTGCATTTTGTGTCAATGAAACTCAAAAATTTGGTATCAGGTGGACAGAACGAGACAGCAGGATACGTGAAACAAATAAATGGTTTGAACGTGAACCAACTGAGCCATATGGGTGACCTAGTCGGTGAGACATAAATTGGAAAATCAGCAAATTTCTAAATATAAAAGCTTAATCATCGTTTTTCAAATAAGTTTCTATTATTTAAATTGATTAATTAGTCTCAGAATAATTTGCTATGATCATCTCACTACTGCTAAGTTCTGGCCACCTGATAATTTTTTTCATTTGCACAAATAATAAAATCATTATTTGCTTTTGCTTGACTGTTCGTTCACATATTAATATTCGGCGTCAGATTTTTATCAATGCAATTCTAGGACTTAGACATCTGCAAAGTTATTTCATCCAAAGGCTTAAACCTTACGCCCTTAACATTATCCAATCCTGGTAATCCCAGTTTTAATGTGTTGATGTTCATTTGCAACACACGGCTTAACATATACTCGGAGACACTATGCAAGTGGTTTAATTTGTCTTAAAATAGTTATTAGGTAAGAATTGGACCTTTGATTACAAAAATAATGCATTAATCACTCTGCTACATCTCTCTTATTTACATTATTTATGTATGGTAACTCCAACCTCTGTCATATTTCTAATGTAATATAAAAGAATAGATTCATAGTTAAAAAAAAAATTGTTTTATAAGTGGGCAGGTACTACATTAAAAAGCAAAAACGAATTATCAAATCTGTTTTCTTTACCTATCATGAAAGAGTTTGAGTGTAAATCATGTCTATGGTAAAATAGATTGAGTGTTGAAATTGGGATCTATTTTTGGAATGATCTCATCGGATTTGAATTGTAGATGGACAATTTTTGAGATTAAAAACAGAAGCAAAATTGAGAGTGAAACCGATAATAATCATAAGTGAGAATAATAACTGACATCTACCAGTTATTATTGTCACTTATTTCCTATCTTTCATAATTCTGGTAACATCAGAACGAAATTATTCATTATGAATTATCAAAACTGAACAATAACTAAAATATGTACAGGTGCTTAAAAAACCTTATTCGACTTTATAAATCTACACACCTTACTTGTTAATATGTCATTAAAGTTTATTTTTTTTTAATCTAAATATATCATTTTCTAGCTGACATTTAACTTTTGATTATTTTCACACCTTCAGTGATTCTGGTATGAAGGTTGTGATGATGATCTCGCGATCTATTGATGCTAGGACCATTGAAATGAGACAATGTGTATCCATTCTTGAATATTAAAAAAAAACTTATCGATTGAAATGTACTACCTTACTTTACTTTGTGTTGTTGGATAAAAACACTAAAAGATAAATGCACTATGCTACAATTGCACATCCTAATATGTGTGATATTATAGCATTATTAAATTTTGAAATGTCTGACTATTTCCTAGTATAGTTATACATATACAACTTCCAAATTCAACATGTCTTTTTTTATTTAAAAATAATGTACATATCTTTTCTTTTTTTTTTTCATATTTTCTTTGTAGTTCATACAAATGATATTTAAGAAAATATATTATAAAATTTTATATTTCATCATTTGTTTATTACTAATGAATATTTTATTTCAGAACGCCTGATCAAGTCATATTTCTACATTGTTCGTAAGTCGATTCAGGATTCCGTCCCCAAAGCAGTGATGCATTTTTTGGTAAACTATGTCAAGGACAATCTCCAATCAGAATTGGTAACGCATCTCTACAAATCAGAGCACGCGGACGCGTTGCTCAACGAGTCCGAGCACATTGCGCAACGGCGTCGGGAAGCTGCCGACATGCTTAAGGTCAGTAACGTATATTCATGTGGTAGTAATAATAATTATAATTTATCATCAGTAATTACTGATAGTTTATATACAATTTTTGTTATATTCAAAAGCTACTTCATTAGCTTTCATGTTCATTTTATTTTGTTTTCATTTAAATTCTTTTTAAATGTCTCGTACACTGTCAACTGAGATTTTTATGAATGTACATAACTTAAAAGTATAGGCTAATTAATCATCTCAACTTTCAGTTTTACTACAAAATTAATCAGCTACGAAAACCTTCCAAATCTTAATTTAGGGGCATAACCCAAAAACCGATAGTCACTTAAACATAAAAAAGTGTAACAGTTTGTATGCTTATCATAGGCGTTGCAACGCGCCGGTCAGATCATCAGCGAAATACGCGAGACGCACATGTGGTGATGGGCCCGGGACGAGCCCGCGGCCGGCGACTAGGACGCCGCGTGGTGAACGCGCACACTCCGTCACGTCGGGCTTTTACATAAGAAGTCAGAGAAATATTGAGAGTCGCTTGTGGACATTAATAGTTAATTGTATTAAAACTCATAGTTTGACTAGTCAAGTGTTATCATTTGTGGGTAGTAAAGTTTGTTTACCATATCGTACCAAACATTTTAATGCTGAAGCTTCCTGGTGCTCAATATTAGCACATTTTGGCTAGGAAGAATTATTCATTGTTCTCGGTCTGCTAAGTGGTGTGAAACTTTTTTTAGCTTGTTTAGGATTCTTTGAACATTATGTACTCTTTCTAGCTGCTGATGTTTATAAGGTTTTTATTTACATTCACGTATTATTATATGCATACTCTTTAACTGTATCTTTTTATGATCATTTTTGGCAGAAAGGAAAGAGTATAAGTCAAATTTAAATTTCAGAGACAAAAAAAAATGTCTAATATACTTGTAAAATACTAAGTAATGCATTTTTGTGAATAACTCAGTTTCACGCCACAAGGGCTAAATAACGATAGCTTGAAAATGACATAATCGATAAGACCATTGATGCAATCAACACCAGGTTAAGAATCAATATTATTTAGGTATGCCCCGGAAACACTGACTGTAGATAAATTTTATAAGTAGGCATTTTTTATTATTTATTTGTCCATATTTGCTGTCACACCTCCATTTTAAATGCCTGAGCCTCTCTATTAAAGACTTGAACATTTTTTTTTCTACTTTTTCATTTTTAACAAACGCTGTTGAAATAAAATGGACCAGTGATGGCAAATCTGTGTGATATTAAATTAGTATAAAGTATCATTCATGCTTGGCTATGTATTTTGACAGTAACAATTTTATTTAAAATGAATTTTTGGTATAAAATCTAAAGCATTTATATATAATTTTATTTCCTAAATAGTTTTTTTTTTATTTAATTGATATATTTTGTAATATACATTTTCTTATACATCACATGTTGTGCCAATATTGTGATTAATAAATGTATTCTTTTCATTTGTCGAATGAACTTTAGCAATTCATCTACAGTATACCTTTTGCAAAATGCACAAAGGCTGATATTTTAACAGTAAAAAGTCCAGTTACCATTTCTGTAGTTGCTGTAGATGTAAGCGACATGTTGTGTATTCATAGACTTAAAAGAACCTTACAAAAGTATTCAAACTAATTGTTACACTTTTGCAATTATTGTTTGTTCGTCATTAAATTCATAATTGTCTATGTTGTCAATTCACTTTAATTAATAATAATTTAGTTGTTTTAGATTTAGAAACGTTAAAGAAATGGAAGTGTCGTCGATATTAATATAATTATTCTGTCACAAATCAATCAACATATGTACATTCGTCGTCGTACTTAAAAAATAGAAGCTTTTTGAAAATGCTTTTATAATGTGTGAATAAGCTTTGTGTTCACTTTAAGATTTAGGCAAAATAATTGAGTAAATAAAAACTTGCATATGCCAACAACACGGCTCAACTGTGTTCTTATATGCACATATATATTATATATGTATTTCATGGGCGTTCGAACAATTCTTCCCGAGGGAGTGCGTTAATAATAGACATTTTATTTCTATATCTTTTTTGGTGTATTTTCTCCTGGGATAGGAAAAACCGAAGGGGTGCAAGTGCACACCCCCTCCCGGCGCCCATAATGTAGTTTAATGAAGTGATACGTAGTTTTGCGCGCGAATATCAAGTTTGTCACGTCGTGCCGTGTCAATCATGTCGAAACAGGGCTAGACTAAGTTTCTTTCTTTTATTATTTTGTATTAAAAACGTACAATACATTTCACCTGGATTGTGCTTCTCCGCATTTTGTCTTTGGGTTCATATTTTGGGAAATACTTAGTTAATTTATACCATTGACTATTTTTACAAAGTATTTTTCTTTTGTAGATATTTCATGTAGAATAGTTATTTGATTTATTAATGTGTGCTGTCATTAGTCAACTATGTCTGTCTGTCGACGACTGTTAATTTATTTCATGAATGGGACTTCACTTAGGGAAATTAAATGATTCCACTGTTTATATCTTTTATTGTTACAAGCCAAGAAGTGATGTATATGCTTCATGTATTGAAAGAAACCAATTGAATGTTACGTGGAATAAAATTGTATTTAAAAGTCTGTTATATTAAACTAGATAGGCAAGAAGTTGCGTTTTAATTCACCTTCGGCGAATGTATTGATGGCAATTTATTGCTTCTACTAATAAAGATCAAGTAGTCGCACATGCATTCTTTTTAATGTTTTTTTTTTATAATGACAAATATCCCTAAGAGTCTGGGATTTGGCTTTATTCTGTATAATTGTATTAAATTTTATTGATTTTAGTAAGGACTATCTTATTTTCCAAACAAAATTATAATGTAAGTAAAGTTATCAAATCTATTGAAATGAGTTAGTCACAGTGTACCCTGCATGTTACTGTGAATTATTATAGTGAACCTGCAGGCATAATTGTAAGTACAAAGATGCTTGCAAGTTCACTATCATTATTTGTGTACAAAATAAATTAATGACTTAAACTGTTATCAATATTTAACTATAGTCAGTAATTCATTAATGAAGTTATATTTCTTTAGACTCGCAGATTGAAATGTTAGTACAAGAGTAGCATATAACAATAATGTAACAATAAAATTAGAGAATTGCTAATTATTTAATGTCCATACTCTACTAATACTCGTGTTACAGAAATATCTGAAGGCAGAAAGTTTAATACATGTCAATTAATTACTAAAGGAATATAGTGGGACAAGGAGGGGTAAGCAATTAGAAAAGTATGAAAACTGCGCGCCGACATGAAATGTAAATTAGCTAGTAGACCGAAAAAAGCGCTTCCTACCACCAGCAGCGTTAACAAAATAAAGTATGTATTACAGAGAGAATCTATCAGAAAAATATTAGACTCGCCCGTTCGCCGATAGGTGGAATGTCGTTCAAACGAAATGTAAGACGACACCGGCCGAAAATGATATTTTTCGAGTTGTATTCCTGTATTCCATTGTAATAGACCGGCGGAAAGTAAGGGAAATTAGGGTGCGAAAGGAAACAATAGCAACTGGTCCGTTGTCAGACGCGAAACGCTACACGCGCTTCTGCTCGACCCGTTGGCCTCTAAACTGTAAAGAAAAATTAACTCTGTTCGAGATCTAGTTGTAAGTTATACGTTTAGTGACCGTCCGATCACGTTGTCAACCGTCATCCGCACCTCGGTCCTGCTCGTGATTCTGATTAGTCTCAATATGAATCTCGGCTCTGCCTTCGATTCGAAAAGTTCGTACTATCGTTTTTTTTTTTAACTTTTTAATACCATTTCCTACCGTCCCGCGCGCGGCTAATCTATGTGTCAATGCAACGCACACTAACCAAAAACTTTATAAAGTAAACTGAAATGCTGATGTTTGCTGAAAAAAAAAAACTCAGCTTCTGTTACGTGTATGAAGTGCCTCCCCTAAAAATATTTATTTTGTTAAGACACCTACACTATTAATTTCATCAATGTAGGTTTTGTCGTTTCTGAATGAAACGCATGTGACATACGGATGGACGGACGGACATGACAAAAGTATAAGTATTCCGTTTTTGCCATTTTGCCTCGGAACCCTAAAAACAGCCGGAATTGATCAATAATGTGGTGTTTCACCATGATAGCGCCAGACCGCACACATATTTATCCACTCTGTAACTGAAAAAGTTTGGTCGAGAAGTGTCAATGCGTCCACCACAGCCCTGAACCTTGCACCCTCAGATTTTCATATGTTTCGATCTCTTCAGAATTCTTTAGGTAGTGTTAGGTTAACATCAAGACAGGATTGTTAAAACTACTTGTCACAGTTTTTTGATCAGAAGTCCCATAATTTCTATAGCAATTGGATTGTCACTACCTACAAAATGGTACATATATATTAAACACTATATAATGAAAATTATCTTGAATTTGTACATGAAATACACCCCCTTCCCCGACCTTATATCTAATAAAATCTCAACTTTAATATTTTTACGGTTTTTTTTGCCATTTCTTAACAGAACCGATACATGTCCGTGACATGGTATCAGTTCTGTTTTTAATGAAAATAAATGTTTATTAAATAAATAGTTACCATTTTCTGTAAAAAATTCGTCACATTTATTTTTTCCATTATGCTATATTTAGTTCTTGTTGTAATCTTGTCTTTAATGCATATTACTTGTACAAACTCGATGTTTCACCTCTACCAGGTGTCCCGTGACGTGTTTTTTATTATTATTTTCAACAACACAAACCCATACAAAGGTATAAAACTTACACTGCCTTTCTATGAACTCAAAATATATGATAGTATTTTTTTTGTTGACCTAAGGATCTGACTGTTGAATTTGTAGGGTGTACAAATTTAGTAGGAAAATTCATGTGAGAATCTCAAGCTTAATATTTGACGCAAATTTAACGATTCTTTGACGCTTTTGTACATTCCATAGCATTTTAGCAATAATATGCAAAAATTTTTATTAATCGTTTTAATAATAAAGTATGACAATGTTACAATTATATGGCAAATCATTAAAATACAAGCAGTTAATAACATACCCATTAGTGAAAAATCTTAATTTACATTAAAATGGCAATTTGTTGATAAAATAAGCGTAACATGATAAATTCATATGAATTCATCACCAATGGCAAAACAAATTATTCAACAAAAAAAAAAACAAAAAAGTTTCTTGGCAATATCAAGCAAAATGGCACAGAATACAACAGTTTCACAAATGCTAACAGACTTTTAGGGAACATACTCTTGGCAAAATTAATGCACGATCCTACAATTAACTTACATCTTTGAATAGTTTTCTCAACTAGAATCTTGTTAAGGTTTCCTTGAAAACCTCTACAAGTAAACTTGTAAATTCAAACTTATACATTATGATATAATACAGACTACATCTAAGCGATCAAGATTTACATAAACATTTAAAATATCTTATTTTTTTGGATATCATTCTAAAAGCTCACTATTTTTTAAATGTCATGGTACTTGCGTAAACCTTAACATATCATTAAAAATACTGTTCTATTCTATTTTTTTTTCAATATAAGAATACTAAAAAACAGGAAATAATTTTTGAGATCATCACCTCTCAAATACATACAGATGTAACGTTTGAAATATACCTTATACAAAGCATGAATAATTTTCCAGACTAATTTGTAACACATGCACAATGAATGCGACACTATCAAAAATATAGGCATTTCTCTATTTGTACTGTCTGATCCCGAGGCCGATGTAATCGCTTAATGCTAAGTATTACACATAGTCGGATAGAACAGTTTTAGCTTGCATTGTAAAAAAATAATTACTGATAACTTCATTATTTAATATAAGTTAATGCTCATTATCAGCTTCACCAGCAAAAGTGTATCAGAACTGTTATATTAGGCAAGAGCGCTAATTTCTCATTTCGATGTTATATCTTCGTCTAGCGCTGCAATACGAAATTTGCTGTGAGTTAAATATTTTAATTACAAATTGATTATAATATAACACATAATTATTTGGACACTGTGCAAATTTCTGTACAATAAAATAGAAAATAAATGTTTGTTCTGACAGAAAATATGTCAATAAAAAATTTAAAATAATGAGACAGTCATCATCATCAAATGCTATTTTTGCGTAAAACAACGATAAAATTGGCCCATTCATGCCAAAAACCTAGAAGTTTGTTTGGATAATAAAATGTAATATTAGATAATATAAAAGCAAATGTTTCAGATACAGTCACAATCCTTCAGTATAAAAATGAATAAATAACAACCCATTCTTATTTAGTATGCTTATTTTAGAATTAATTTTTGTCTAGTGTCTTCGATTTTATTATGGATAGATTGTATTTTGAATAGTCATAGTTAGAAACCATTTGTTAACATTTTTTGAAATAATCATTATTTTAAAAAATAATTTCAAATTAAGTAAAAACATCATACAATATTAGAAAGTAAAAATAGAGAGTTGTATCATAAACTGTAAATTAATATATACTTTGTTTTTTCATCTTTAGTAGAAAAATGGAAAACAAATAAAGTACAAGAAATAGCGGGAAATCTACTTCAAAGTAAACAATAAATTGTGCGTATACTAAAAATGACTTTTTTCTTTAATTTTTTTTATGAGATTTAATACTAAACTGTGATTTTACTGGAAGAAAAAACTATATACACATACACACGTGTACAGCTACACATGTGTTCAATTGTGTGTATTTAAAGTAACAAATAATTTATTATATAAAAAAATGCAATACATAATATAATGCAAATAGTCAATGTTCAAACTTTTTTGGGGATGTTTATTTTCTAAAATGAAAGAGTACAACATTATTCTTTGCCACTCGCAAATTTACAGTTATTATTTCGATCGTCCATTTCACATTTAATAATTAGATGGGACAGATAAAAATTTCACATTATAAACATTTCATATTAGACTTGTCTTTACGGCAGTTAATGTTGACCACTGTGTTAATACTATGTTTATGCCGCATCGTGTCGATGAGCCCGTGCCAGCGAGGAGTCGGCGGCGTCGTCAGACGGCGGTGACGCGGGGCGGCGCCCGCGCCCGGCGCTAGGGGGTGCCCTCGTCCAGCACGCGCCCCTCTTTGCACAGCCGCTCCAGCTGCCTTACGTAATACGTATTGAAGTTCAGCCTGTGCGCGCGCCGGTGACGTCGGTCGGAATGAAACAAATTATACAAGGATTTGAGAATAGAAATTAGAAAAACAAAAACGAAAGAGAATTACAAATGTGCGATCTATTTTTTTAAATAATGAAATAATATATATGCGCATAAAAATATCATCACTCTTAATGTTAAAGAATTTTTGTCTTTTCCTGTCCATTCAAAATTATTTTTGTGATACTAGTTATGGTATTGAGTTGTTTACAGAGATTGTAATTAACAATAGTTGAATTTATATAACTAAAATATTTAATCTCCAAAAGGCGGAGATTTAAAAATTGTATGGCCAAGAAATAAATATTTAAAACATGGCCGTGCAAAAACACAAACTATTGTATATTTATTAGTATTTAGTATTAGTAAAACTATGAAACTCTTTTTTCTAATGAAATGCAAAGTCGTAAATGGAGTTCAGTTGTGAAACTCTACAAACAACAAACCGAACAACACCTATGGTCTAACAATGCAACTAGCATCAGTGAAAAATTGTTGCTTCTTTGTTTCTTATATCTTTGTTTTGTATAATATATATATTATCCAAAATCAGAATTAGGTTCTCAATTTTGAAATAGCTCTTTTTGGAGGGCTTCAACTGTAAATAACCAAATATTAAATATATTAATCACTGCGATTTCATTCTAAAGGGAAGAAAGTTAAAATTCCTAATAAAACATAATATATAAAACCTGTTTATTATAGTCTAATGAAAAACGCTACTATGAAGTTGAATATTGTCATGAGAACGTCCATTGCCCTGTTTATTTATAACATAGACACAAAGGAAATATAACAGATGTCTAATAAATAAAAGGACTTTTGATCCCGTTTAGAAAAATAACACATTTTTTTTCTATCCTACGAAAGTATTTAAAAGTTTAAATAAAATCAAAATAAAAAGCATTTTTTTAAAATGATACACTGATTAAGATATGAAACTGTGTGACAGACTACGATTCATACAAGAATGTAGAGGAAAAGAGATAATTTCTACGCGTCCAACTATGATGCTAATATATTATGATACTAGTGTTATTCTCATAATAAAACACTTTGAATGGAAAGTTGTAATCCAAACTATCATAAAGCTATCAAGACAAATATAATTAAAAATTTAAATAGCACTCGTCAAGGAATCAAATCCACGATTTATGTTTTTTTGCGCGAGGGCTACACCCGCTAGTTGTCTTATAAGCGTTAAAATTTAATTCAACATGTAAATAGCAAACCTCGCGGATATATTCAGCAACTTGTTCGCGTTCTTCTTACGGGAAGACTGCTGTATGATGGCGAGCACCGATAGCAGGGCGGCCGTGAATCGCAGGCCGTAGCGGGCGACCGTCTCTTCGAAGGAGTCCGCCGACGAGCCGGAAGCAGCGGACGCAGCCGGTGGGTTGCCCGAACCGGCGCCCTCCAACGGCTTCTACGGGCCACCATTAGTATATTTAACTTCACCAGTAAACATAAAATTAACTAACGCAAAAACTGAAAATTAAATGTCACTACAGCTTCTTAAGGTACGTATTTAGATATGTCACTGTTCGGAATTTGTTATCCGATTTGCGAGTATATATTCTATATAATGTCCTACAATGTAAATAACCCATGCACTAAATAAAAAAAATATATAATCTTATTTATTTAAAACTTAAAAGTGAAAAAACAAAGTTACCCCAGTAAGTGAATTTTTCCACTACTAGAAAGCGTTGCCTCCTGCTCTGGAAATCGACTATTGTGCAAAAACTAACGTGTTTTTTGCTGCTCTTGGTGTCAATAATGCCGAATATCAATACAATTTTTGCAGTGTCAGGTGCAATGTTTTATCCCTAAAAGTTAAGTCGCTCATGTACAATGTGTTGCTTGATGTTTCAGAACTAATAATTACATTATCAATTATGTTGAAACAAAATTATTGTTTATTGAAAATCATAAATATTTTAAAGTGTAAATTAAATTAACGTAAAGTGATTGAATTATAATAATTTCTAATAAACTAATTTAATTAATAATAATACTTACAAAAGATAAGAGTGATAAATTCTACTAGGAAGAAAATTTGTAAATAGCACCTACATTAGCAGTATACGGATATTAATTTAATATTATATATATCTATAGTATATATTGTATTTATGCACTTACATTGTAGTATCATGTTTGTACACTTTTATTGTATATTTCTACATGGATATCTAATAAAATATATTTTTTCTAACTTATATAATAAACAATACATGACTGTCAAATTTTAGTTAAAATAGCTCTATTTTATAAGATCATAGGTCTTTTGAGTATATCATTGACGTATAAGGGAAATGGTGAAAAATTTCAAAGTTTAGATGTTGTTTTCATTATTTATTGGTTATTATTAACATGAATAACTTTTTGCAATAAAAATAAAAATCTGTACAAACATTTTCCCTAGTATATTTAGTATTTACACAATTAGAGAAATTTTCAACATTAATCAGTAAGATTATACTGTATTTACATTTTTTGCTGGCACATGGAATTATGGCTAAAAGTAATGTAAAACTATTTAAAAAACATGAAACAATAAAATAAGACATATTTAACATACACAATTGCATTTTACATTATCGTACAATGATTTTAATAAAGAAAGTGGCTGTTGTTTCATTTTATGAATAAACAATCATGTGAAACTAGTTATTAGTACAACAAAAGGGACGTAGTTGCAATAGCGACATCTATGATCTTTACTGCAAACTACATCGTACTTAATACTGTAAACAATATTCTGACTGTATTCATTATACCCCTTTTTATGGACAAAATAATATGGCGGATTAAGTCTATATGTGTTACACAACACTGAATAATATTAAATACCGCATAGATAAGATAATGCGACTTCTAGCAAATAAACAAAATCTCGTCTTTATTAGATCAATTTTGCCAAAGAAACTCGAATCAGTTGTCGCTTGAAGTCTGTTAATTACCTCATTTCTGATGCATATCCTCCTATAATTGTTTTTATTTCAAATTAAGTGGCTTGCACCTTAAGGTAACGTTTGCGCACAGCGGCTTGACGTGTTCGTTGAGGTGCGGAGCTATTGGTTTGATTTATATAAAACAGTCATGTGACAATTTGTCTGTGATCATGATTTAAAATCGGTGCCGGTTTTAAATCATGCTCTTGTCCACTCGGCTCCGTTGACTGTATCAGTATTTTCTCAGGATTTACGTACCTTTACGTACAGATCCGATTGTCGGCTGTTAATTGAGGTTGTACTCAAGTAATTTCCAAAGCTGTGTTCAATGTTATACTTATCATAAATTACGGATACAATGACAATTATTTATTTGAAAAAAATCTTTCTAAAAGGGATGAAATTAAGCATGTTTGCAAAAAAAAAAAAAAAATAGTATCCATCCGTTACAGTATCAAGCGCCATAAACAACATTATATGATAGCAAAACTAGTCGACGGATTATTTTAATAATGATTTACGATATTTCCCTCGATACGACAATGATATATCATAACTTTTACGATTAATTCATCAATCTATCACATACACATGAAGCTACATGAAGCTACACACTATCATTATGATATCACTACATTTTGCTGATTCGGTCGGTACCTCTGTCGGCTCGGACTCGTACGTAGATCCGATCATACAGTTTAATTCGGCGTCCACGAAATACTTGTGCATGTCCTTTTGGTCGATTAGCGTGTCGTGTCAGCGTTCAAAGGAGAAAAAAAAAAATCAAAATACAGACAGTACAGAAAGTAATAACTTATTAAAATAAACGGACAGGTAAAGCTAATTAAGATGAAAATTATTTATGATATAAATAATAACAGGCACTTTATATCCGAAACAAGCCTCATTTTAGACGCCCGAGCATAAATCAAAGTAATAACATGATAAAAGTTTAAACAAATCTTTCCTGTGGAAATAAATCTTATTAGACCTTCTTATACCATCACTTACGACCATTTTAAGCTAATTCATACGCTCGACACACGTTGAACAAACTTCTATATCCACTCGTTAAACGTTTAGAAATGATTGATATTATATACTTAATATTACTTAAATAAGATGATGCGTATTAATAAAAAATGATAAGACAATGTGTAATGTAAAAAAAGAAAATTAATACTGATAAGAAATTAGGAAAATCTTGCTATGCTTCGTTTTACCTGCTACTTGTACACAATGCTATATTTCTTCAGTTGAATACATAAGTAGGTTTTTAGGTAAACAACAATACAAATAGCTAAGCATAACGGTTACATTAACGTAAAATTAACAGGCTATTTCTTATTTCTCTTTTTTATCAGAATGTACATACACTAATACCATTTTTTTGCGTTCTTGACATTGCCATAATTCGATTAATGTGGCAGCTCAGATTTTATTGTTTGCAAGTATTACATCATCATCGTTCAACCTTCAGACAGTCGCATTGACTGAAAAAGACAAGTCCCGATACACCGAAGGAAGCGTAATTATGTAGCTTGGATTAGGAGTGAGGGGAAAGTAGAGCCGGCCGGTATTCGTGCAACTTTTAGCCAGAAACTGGAGTTGGAATAGATAATAAATACTATAATGTGTCAAATAAAATGGGAAGGGTATGTTCCTCCCGTTTCTCTTTCTTTCTTCGTTTGCTTCGCTTGGTGCAGGCTTTGACGTCCATTTCCGGGAGTTGGAACAGTTCATCTGAAGCCTTTTTAATTTCTACTGTACTCTGTGCTAATGTTGTTTATTCTTCTTGGTCCCTGTTGTAGAAACTACTGTTAAGCGAGTCTGCCGAGTGTGAATAACTTTTTATTTTAGAAGATCTTAAAGCAGAGTTGAGTAGATGATGTCGAGCACTTAAATAAATCCTTTCTCGTTTTTCTTCAGTCAATCTTTTATTGTTTATTTTCTCAGCTCGGTGAAGCAGTTTTAGCGTCCGTTAAGAAGTTGACAAAGTTCATCAACAGCCATTTAAGTTTCCGCTTTACTCTGTACTATGGTCGCCTCTTCTTCTTGGTTCCTGTTGTAGTAGCTCGGTTTACACAAATCTCTCAGGTGTAACTTAGGACGTCCCATTTTTCTTTCTGTTGCTTAAGGCGGTGTTCATTAGATGATATCGAGCTTTTGTTTTGAAAGAAATCCTTAATTCCTAATGTCTTTCTTCTGTTAATCTTTCATTCTTCTTTTTCTTCGTTTCGTGCATATTCTCAATGTCCGTTTTTGAGAATTGGTAAAGATCATTCACAATATTTGTAATATCTAGTTTGCTCTGTGATAATGTCATTCATTTTTCTTAGTTCCTGTAACAATAACTCCTGTCTTTCCTGAGCGAGTCTTTTGAATATAACTACATTTTTGTTGTAGTAGATCTAAAAGCGGTATCAAGTAAATGATGACGAGCTATTCTTAAAAAAAAAATCTTAATTAATTTCTTTAGTCGATCGATTCATTCTTTATTTCCTTCGCATGGTGCAGATTTGCAGTGTCTATTTCTGCGAATTGATAAGTTATTCCACAGCTTTTTTAGTCGCTACTTTGCTCTGTGCTATTCTTATTGTTCCTATTGTAATAAATACTTCGTGTCTCGTTTAAGCATGTCTCCCAAATATAATTAGCTTTCTGTTGTAATAATCTTAAAGCGGAGTTAAGTGGTGTTAAGCTTTCCTTAAAATAAATCCTTCTTTTTTAAATAATTTCTTTCTTCAACCTTGCATTCTTTATATTGTTTACTTTGTGCAGGACTTTCATTGTCCATTTGGAAATTCATGAAGCTTATTAGTAGCAATTTTAGTTTCTGATTCACTCTAATATAATGCGGTCCATACTTCTTCTTTATTCCTGTTCTGATAGATCACGTCTTGTTTACACGAGTCTCGAATGTCTAACTAGGGCGGCATCCAACTTCTCTTTCTGTTGTGGTAGATATTGAAATGGTGTTGAGTAGAGGGTGTCCAGTTCTTCTTAAAAAATCCTCCTTTTCTAATTTATTTATTCCTTTACTCTTTCATTCTTCATATTCTTCGCTTGGTTTCAAATCGTCAGTGACAGTTTCCCAGAGTTGATGAAGTTCATCACCAGCCTTTTTAATTACTTATTTTTTCTGAGCTAATGAAGTCCATTCTTCTTGGTTCTTTCTGTAATAGCTCACGTCTTATCTATATGAGTTTTCCATGTGTAAATAGTGCATCCAACTTTCCTTTTTGTTGTTGTAGATTCTAAAATGGTGTTAACAAGATGGCGCTCAGCTCTTCTAAAAAAATTCTTCTTTCCTAATTTGTTTCTTTCGTTACTATTACATTCCTCATACACTTCGCTTGGTTTGTAAAGTTCATCTGCAGTCCTTTTTAATTCGACTTCGCTCTGTGCTAGTGTTGTCTTCTTTCATTAATTCTTCCTGGTTCCTGACGTGTGATAGCCCGTGTCCTATTTGAGCGAGTCTCTCTCTAGTATGTAACTTTATGTTATAGTAGATAAGGACTAACGTCATTATGTGGTCATTTCGATTTTCTTGTACAAATGTGGTGAGGTCTATCTATCCTAACCATTTTGTCATCGAATGTTAGCCCGAATAATTTATTTACATGATATTAAAATATGTAGATGTCACCTTTTCTATCTCAGGTCAACGGTGCCGGTGGTAATTTTCGATCTAAATTTATTACGTATTGTTTATTACATGGCGTAAAAATCAATTTAAGGGACAATAAATCGGGTCAAACCTTAATTGCAGCACGATTCTTACTTAATCCAGTCATCGCATCAGAAATGTGGACGATGGCTGACCTGCTTCATCGAATCCGCGTGGAGCGGAATGTTCAAAAATTAATAATTTCGGCAAATTCAAGTGTTTGTTATGATAATACACACCCGTGTCATAATACTTGCAGGCAGTTTTGAACTCGATATTCACATACGACTATACACTACATTGAAAATATTAATTGAATAAGCTCTAATTGGTACACGAGTTTATCTGCCCGTATGCATTTGTGAATGTCACTGGATTGACGTGTATAACTTAAGTTTTGTGAATTGTTCGTATAAGTTTTTGTGCTATCAAAATATTTGACAAAATAAACTAAGATGTAATAGATGAAATTAATTTCTTAAGTTTGTTATTTTCAAGATATCGACGTCTTTTCATTAGAGTTCCGAGCCAAAATGACAAAAATGGAACCCTTATAGTTTCGTCATGTCTGTTCGTCCGTCCGTCCGTATGTCAGGCATTTTATTCAAAAACTACGAAACGTATATTGACGAAATTTATAGTGCACATATCTTGTATAAGCCGCTACTTAGTTTGGTGGCTAAATAACAAAAATGAATATTTCTAGGGGAGGGCACTCCATAAATGTAACAGAGGCTGAAAATTTTTTTCCAGCAAACATTAACGACTGCACATATTTTGACAGTTCTTTTAAAAACACTAAGGTTTTTAAAGATCTATTATCTGATTACTTGAATAATTTTGGAAATAATTGCTATGAAAGTCGCAGAAATTGTGTGTTTTCTAAACCCTATGTCCAAAAATACGAAAAAAATAAAAAAGGTAACGCTTAATAAAGACTTTCAACAAAAAATATTTCGAACATCGAATATACTTTTTTTGAATTATTGCTGAAAAACTGCGCTTTCTCAACAAAAGAACGTAAGTGCCATGAAGATACGTTCTTTTGATGATGCACTTTAGTTTACACTAGTTTAATGGTAATAGTCGTCATATCTACTTATTTTTATAGTTATAGGCGACTAATGTACTTGTAACTATTCAGCACAAACATGGAAAATGTGTAACGACGTACTTTTTTCATCTGTAGTGCATTTCTTTGTAATAATGCCTTCGGAACCCTATAATCAGTATGGTCCGAAATGATCTTGGCCAGCTTTTTTATTTATCACTATCATAGGAACCTTTTATAGACTGCCGTCCTTTAAATCCTACGGACGGCTATTCACATAAGTTTGTTAAAGCTGAATTTCGCAACTTATCCAAAAATGGAAAGTCATTATTTATTAACTTGGTGAAACATATTTTATTTTTCATTTCACGTGGAAATCGAGCAAAACTAACGTTATGTTTCACTGGGGCTGAAAGAAAAGTCAAGCCTATTTCTTCAAATATATTAGATATTAGAATTTTCTTCTCTTTAAATATATTAAAATCGTAAATTACACTATTTCTCACACGAATATTAAACAATCACAGTTTCAAAAGAATCAAACTGCAATCGACCGACCTGCATGAAGTGGCAGAACTGCACGCAGACCGTGGTGACCGCGGTGACCGTCTGCAGCAGGCCCGTGTCGTTGAGCATGCAGTCGAAGAGGCACGCCTCCAGGAAGTCGTTGTGGCGCTCTAGAACCTCGTCGACGTTGTTCACCTGAAAGGAGAATTAAACAATTGAACAGAATAATTTTGAAAAAGAGTATTCCTAATTTATTTTTGGACACATACCTATCCAATATAAGTATATATTTTGAAAATCATAAATCAGTCGGAAAATCAGGAAAGACTTTATTAAAGCTTTCTTTTAAAACTATGCTTCCAGTGGTATAATTTTGTGTTATTCCTATTTCACTCTCAAAAAAAAATCATTCTATTTTGTTTTTTGTATAAGTTTAACAATATAACGTAAATGAATTCGAACTTAACAATTTATAATTAATAAACGAAAATATTTCAAAGTAATCAAGACTAATAGTTGCCGTGAATCGGTTCTGATTCTAGTCGGGTATTATAGCTTTTATAAGGGACTAAGGGACTATCACCTTTATAAAAAAATTACTCGGAGGTCTCGGGAAAAAAATTAAAATTTTCATTCCTCTGACTCAGTATCCCTCCCACTTATATATTTTCCATACTGTACTGTTACATAATAGAAAAAGCCCGACACCGGTAATTATCCTCTCGCGAGGCAGAGTCAAAGACAAATCGAAACGAAAAAAAAACGCCGTTTCGCTGTTGTCCGTAGCCGTCTTGAGACATTAAAAATAAGATTTCATACTTATAACATCTGTCGAAGTCGTACACGGTCGATTTTTCCGTCAGTCGCATCCTATTCTTTTTCGATAAAGAACTTACAAAAGGAGCACGTTTCTTTTAAAACCTTTCGACTTCTACAATAGATAAAATTATACATAGAAATAAATACGATGAATTTTACTATCAATTCACATCACAGTAAATAGGTACATATCAGCTTTTGATGCAAGACAGTAAATGTACGCGGTAGGTGTGAAGATCGTTTTCCTTGAATTACGAGTACAAAGCAGCTGTATAACTTTACATCCATTAAATTGTCATGAGAACGATAATTTTAATTGTTATTCATCCTTTGGTAACCACCAAATTAATAATTCCGTGATGATACACGGATGAAGCAATTTGCTCCATATTTAGATTTGGTTCAGAGCTTCTTCTGCATTACAATGAGTAATGCAGCCTTGTGACGTCATCGCCGAGGAAAAGCAACGCCCACCGTTAACGAGAGACCGGCCCGCCCACCGCTCGCAAAAACACTTAGGTAAATACGAGGTACATACACTGAAACACCGGGCCGCGCACAAGGCTGAACAGCCTTGTGCGCGTTCGGGCAAGAAGTAGTCGAATATCGCAAGTCCTAAAAAGCTAGTACGATCTAAAGTATTTTTTTTTCTACGGAGCCCGTCGTTCCGTAACAAAATCGATTAAATTTAACGATTACAGGAACATTTAATTGGCCGCCTATCTGTCTGTCAGTCGGGTAGTCTTCTTCGGAAGCAATCTGATTAGCTTCCGTACGGAGTAATCACACGCAGCCATAGTCTACTATTGTTATAGTTGAGGACTTAATATTTACGATTACAGCCGAAGGGGTTTTGACATCCTTGGTTTTTAGTATGGTGAACATTCACAAAAACCAAGTTCTCGATGCCAAATTTTCAGGCCACAAGTCGTTTTCTAACCGACATCAACACGGTCCTTGTCTCTTGACAATCCGTCGACTGCTACAGCGCAATTAAGGGAAAGGTCCAGTCATCATTGGATATTACTGATAGATTAATAATAAACCTCAGTATTAAAAACGGTCATTTTAACAAAATAAAAACAAAGCACTACTTCTAAATTGCTCGTGATTTAAATAAAGCAGATCGTTAAACAAAAAATAATGGAAATACATGTCGACGTCAAAATGTAATTACATTTCGAGTTACGTAATCGAGATTATCATTAGTTACCTCTATCTTTAATATATTAAATAAATAAATACATATTCGTAATTATCCGGCGAATATTATTGATTTCACTGTATAAAATCTGCATAAATATGGAGATCTGCACAGAACAGATAAATCACGAAGACACTTTAAAACATTGTAGCAGTCATTTTATAAGGAGCTCTAGCTTGATGTTGCTCAGCGCAGGTCGTTAACTGCATTCTCCGGGTGAATAGATACGCTAAAACGCCGAAAGAAGTGCCCGGGCCGGCGAGTGAACCATTAAAAAATGATTAAGCTACTGAACCGTCGCTCTTAAATACCACTTAAGGGGACGCAAACAAAATGAGTCTCAACAAGGCCCGCTTTCACCGGCCGGGCATTTCTCGCTATCACAAACACGAGGTTGTTATCGGTCTTGGCTTCGCGCTCGCCCCGCGCACGGCGGATGTAATCGGATGTATCAGATCTATCTCGTTACGATCTGATATCAGTACATCGCAAGGTCTTCGCTGTTTCTCTGGTAAAAAAGTATACGTTTTTAAATTTGTTTTGCAGTTTTAAATCGATGAATTAAATGAATAAAAATGAATTGATTTAAATTAGTACCATTAAGATTTTCTTTTGATAATCTTATCTTCTTAACATATAAAAACTCTTTTAGCTATTTATATTACTTAAATAATTTTAAACACTGATTTTTTAGGGTTCTGCACCTCAAAAGTAAAAAAAAAAAGAAAGCTTACAAGATAACCACGTTGTCTGACCTTTTGCTTTTCAAGTCAAGACCCTTTTTCTCAGGAACGCGTGTAGGTATCAAGTTGAAATTAATACCAAACGCTTAATCTGACGTTCCTTGGGGCTCTTAAAAATCACTGTTGTAAGTCAAAGTAATAAAAAAATACACCCAAAATACGACCATTTATACCTTATATTTTGAAGCTCACAAGTGAATCAAAACCTGTACGTTAATTTCCATCGACTTAGAATTATGAAATTTGACAAGAAGGAAGATCTCATAGCACAAGTATAGGAAAAAATGGTTAATTTGTAGTTATATAAACGTACACTTGCATTTGGAGTATGGATTGTGATATAGAAAGAGAACATTTTTTATAAAAAAACTTAAAATTTTCGAAAATTCAGATGTTTAAAAAAAAAAAGAAAAATATTTAAAAAGGAGGAATAGTTTCGGATTTCCTGAGACCACTATCTCGCCAGTACCAGTATCGAAAACCGACAAAAAGCATCGAAACTCTTGATGGATGAAATATCTACAAATATAATTAAGTTTGTACGGAATCCACCGGGTGCGAGACCTATTCGCACTTGTCTTGTTTTTTCTTTCTTTCTGAGATTCATAAAATTAAAGTCACAATCACTGCTTCGGTTGTATAAAAAGCAATAATTTCATAGTTTTAAAAACTACGAGATTCACTAATATCATTTCGAAATACCCTTTCATTACATTCAGACTTTATCGTGCGATGTTCACAACAGTTTCGATTTCTCCTGTCACCGATATCTCGATTATCATACAAAGGCATGAAATTAAGTAGAGCAGTAAAATATGATTCACGTTTATGTTTTACTGATCGTCCGAGAAAAAAATTAAAACAAATACGGCTACCCAACCTATACATGCCGAATGAGACAATGATTTGGATCCTTTAGAAAATAGACATTTTTTTTTTTAATTTCATGAAACATTAAATTCTTCTCTCGCGTATGTTCTCATTAAACATAACCAATAATGTGACCAACAGAAAGCGGTTTCTAACTTCACCGCTAACTTGTGACCGATGACACGCGTGAAGACCGGTGAAGACCAACGAGGCCATGAAGTAATATATTCACACGAATATTTATTTATGTCATAAAAATATGTAATATACGTATAACAACGCTGATTTAGTCCACTCCACGTCTGTGTTCCGTACGGTCGACCCGCGACACTTCCTCCCACACGCCCCTCTTGCCTTGCGCGCGCGCACTCATTCGCGCAGCCCCGGGCGCCGCGGTCGCACATACTACAACCGAATACCTATTATGTTCACCCCATTGTGATGGAAAAGTGACCAGTGACCGTGTCTAACCTCATCTGTGATCATATGCATTGTCACCGTTGAACACAGTGAACAAACTTGAGGAGTGTTCACGCGGGTTCAAGGCCGACCGGTGTCCAGTGAACAGGTATTTGCAATACGCTAACATAGTGAAGGAAATTATTCTATTTCGAATCAGATTGTCATATCCTCCTTTCGTTAGGTATAAACACAATGTCCATATAAACGTTAACAAAGAATACTCCTCGATCGTAACACAAATTCTTTCCGAATCAAGTCAAATACGTCGTATTACGGATGTTTGCGATTTCTTCAAATTGTTGACGTCAGTAATTTTTTTATAACAATTTTACATGTCAGCAGATACAGCTACAACAAACTTGTATGTTTGTTAATCAAATAAAATTCTTAATAGGCTTATAGGTAAATTAAAGCCGTTGTAAATGCCAAACGAAGCATAAAATATTTCAAGACAAAGAACGGAACGTAAACGAGTAGTAAACGAAATCGATACAAGATGTTTGCAATATTAGTGCAGAATTAGCGATTTCTGAATTTAATGTACTATTTATTTAAACAATAACATTATTACTATTATTTACTTTGTAATTAAATTGGATATAAGAAAATCATTGTTACGATAATTCGACTGTTAAGTGTTTTAGCATTTCAGTCCATGGAACCACAGTTTTATCAACGCAAATATAATGCGAAAAGCATAAGGGCACGATATCATTTAGCCCTAAATAAGCAACAAAGAACTGTGAAAATAGTTTTTATTCAATATTAAGTGAATTTACACTCTTACTAGATAATAAAATACATGTACCACTATTCAGTGGTATATGAGAAATGAGAAACAAGGTTTGGCAAAATGCTTATACTTCAGACGTACCTATCATGTCGTTATAATGCCTGTTATTGCTGCCTTATACTTTACACATTAAAATTTACAATATTTTGCAATAACTACAATATTAAAACAAAATTACCATTTCAAAATATTAAACGTTCCAAAGATAATTAATATTTAGACCAAATTCTCGTCGCTCTATAATCCGGCAAGTCTTCATATTTAAAACGTAAATGTATCGAATTTAATTTCGTAACAATAAACACTTTATCCAAAAATAATGTCCATCTACAACAGACATGACCTTTGGATACCCATTAAAATGAAATATGCATTTCTCTTTACCAACGTTCGACCTCCCGTAAACTTGAGAGCTTCGATGAGCATCGACTCTGAAATACCTTCGTCTATATAAACATCGCTATCAAAATCTAGTGACTTCAAATCCTGCGAGGACCTGTCGAGTCCCGATCGCTGGTACGTTAGCTACGGGTCACCGAAAACAGATGCGGGCGCCGAGCCCGAGTTCGAGGCCGCGCTGACGTCACCGCAGGACTCGGCCGGCGGGAGCTGTAATTGATAAAGCTCCATCGACTCCGGCTCACGCGCTGCATCGCCGACCACTAGTCGTTGCGTCTCCGTGTCAAATAAACGCATTTCGCAATAATATTAGAATAGGGATATTCGCGCGGTTACCTTTGTGTCGGGTGTCACACACCCTTTAAGAACTATAATAAAAGGACAAATAACAACTTGTCACGACTCAACGGGATATGCAAATTACATGAACGCCGGCGCATTGAAAAACATCAGTGGCTGTTATCAAATAACACATTATTCGATAAGGTTACAAATCATTATATCAAATGCTAGAAAATTTAATTTTTGCAATAAAAATATAGTGTCGATAACAAACTAATGGAATAATATTTCTTGCTTGTTTATAGGAAATTTAAATATTGAAAATAACGAATCGCTTGATTTTGGTATTTATACTGAATGGACTATGGATATACATGTCTGGATGTTGGTAAATAGTGTCCATGTCTATTAATAATGAGTAATTATTATATAAAAATTATATTATTACTTAATAAAGAGTTCATATGTTCCCAAAAAATTAAATCAATCATCAGCATCGATGATGCTATTTATAGACTCAACGTCAAATCGAAAAATATACGATTCAGAATCAACAAATAAACATTAAAAAAAAAAACAGAATTAGTTATTATGTCCATTAAAATCCACAAAAAAAAAAATGTTTAGAACCTAGACAATAAGTCCGTTTAAGAGTTTCGATTACATTATGACGTGTGACATTTAAGAGGCTTTTTGTTTGGTCCCCAGGCAGGTGTCTTCCTTGTTTCTTTTCCTGGCCTGGATTTGTAGGCTGCGCTCTGTCTGAGAGTTAGGTACCATAGTTTGCACTACATTTAGTTTATTCAATTTGTGTAGAAGCTAGGCTTTGTAAGTCTTAGATGAAACCAGGCTTGTTTGTCTTATATGTACGTGTGTATGTCTTATGTAGGTCTTAAGTATGTAGGTTTCACCAAAAAAACAAATACTACTTAACATCCTTTTTCTGGTAACCAGCTCAATGTGCCAGAATTATTCTGATCGAATAATAAGATACATAAAAATTGTTAAACAGCACGACCTAATTGTATACTTATAACTCAATACTTTATTGTATTAGAGTTTATGCGAAACGCATTTTTAAAACAACTATACATTGCTAACATTATTGCTTGAAGTTACCTACTTGATGTTTTGAAGCTCGAGAAAATGAAAGCATTTATTTATATTCCGAGTCTTTCTTAGGAAGCTTTATAATCGGCGCGTAATTAAACAAACTAATACGCAAATTCAAGAACGACCGATTGCAACAATCCGCTTGACGGACGGCCGGCCGCCCCGCGCGACCCGCTCGAAAGCGCTCGCCGCTCCGTTCGATTCGTAGCTATTAACGGATGCTATCGTTCAATCACACATTCATTAGGCAAGAAGCTTTTACTTTTCATTATTAATCATGATAATCTTAATCTTAATTATCTCATTTCCATTTTCTGATTCATTCGATTCGTGCAATTTTAATATCTTTGATTTAATCGAATTATTAATTTAAATATTTTAAAAAATTAAAACATTTATACAGTTTTAGATTAATATATAACGTATTCTACATTGAAATATGCATACAATCAACCTAGAAGGAAATATATCTACTGTAATACCTATAGCGTTATCATGAATACAAAAAAAAATCTAAAAAATAAAATTAACTAGGTTGAAGCACATTTTTTTGACGGGAACAAAATCTTTCGCAATCAATAAAACTTCTAGCGGAAAAAGTCCGTTTGAATCGGTTTCAATATAATAAATACCATATATTATATACTATTTTTACATCAAGAGACTCGATGAAAAAATGGAATCCAAAACTTCATAAGATCGTACTCGTGCCTGTCTGTCTCTCTGTCACTATTTATCCTCTGAATTTACTAGAGGGAAAACGTTACTACATGCTGCATATCAGAGCTAGACGACCCAACGTGAAGGGCAAATAAAGGTATTTTGATAAACGCGGAGGGGAGCTCGAAGTGCCAATTTAAAAATGACAAAAAAAAACTTTGATCTTTAGAGTTTCTTTAGAGAAATACAAATACATTTTATTTGTAATCCCAAAACGCATAGTTTCAGATATTAAAGAGTTATTATCTTTTTACTAAAGTAGAGCATTACTTTTCTTTACTCCCGAAACCTAGCCTAAACCTTTGATAAATATACGTAATGTGTATTTTATAGTAAATCCAAAAATAACATCCTTACTTTCCTTACTTTAAATTCCCACGGGAAATACAAGACATTCGTGTAAAGACAATGTGTACGTAAAGTGTTACTAAATTTTGCCGAGGAGTAATGTAACTAGCACTCAGCTGGATTTTCATAGATGAGATTGTAGAACGTTGATGCATATCGCTAAAAGAACGATATTCAAATGAATTGCAGATTTTCACAATTTACAAGCATCTAGATATTCTACAATTTAAACAAGTCATGAAGACACTCTGTGGCTACGCTTAGTAGATATTTTTGGCCATGATTATAGGCGCTTGATGAAACACAGCTATCGCAGTCATGCAAAATAAATACAGAACGTTCATTATATTTTGATGCGTTGAATTTACCTCAAAACTGTCATTAAAAAAAATTAAAATATGAGTACAGGAAAACCTCTAATTAATAGCAATCTATTGGATAGAAGTTATATAGAACTCAATACTCATAGAAGTCGTTTTATTAGCGCTCGAAGAGGTTTGAATAATGCTAGTTCTAAGGCGAACATTAGCAATACATAAACTTTGATCTTGCGCATCGCTATAATTTCTGCCTAGTTACCCTTAGGCGTATCACGCTGAACCGTCACCTTTAGGTAACAGATTATAAATTACGATTTCGTCCGCATTTCCCGGTCCAGTACAGTAACAAAATTTAAATCATTTAGACTAGCGCTACTTTCAACAGTTTAAGTAATAAACAACTTTTCACTCAGCTCACACACTAATCATTTTCATTGACGTAGTAGATATTTTTTATTTATATTTAGAAATATCTAGGTTTCTGTGAACTGCATATAATTGACATTTTTTTTAATTTAAGTAATGATCATTTATCATGACAACTCTTGCCATAACCAGCTCTCGCCCGCTTCCGTCGCGGATTTCATAAGGTCTTGAGCGTTTGATGCACTTAATACAAATAAATAGCCTTATTTAAAACAAAGAAAACCTTATTTAACGTCATTCATTGTGCAAACAATAGAAAAGGAATAGGACTCCTGTGAACACGTAAACGTATAGCCATTCAAAGCCCAACAGAAAAAAAATCACAAACCAGTGACGAGCTATACGAAGGAAAAGTCGGGCGACGTCATTTTTAATATCAGAAAGGTATCGTTGAAAAGTAAAGCTGTACTACCACTGTATATCCGGTCAACGTCAAAAGTTACCGTCAATGGATCATAAATTATTAAGAAGCTACGTACAAGTAAAGCGGAAGGAACCATTTGCACAATGGGGACCACTGCCAAGTGTCTGGTACAGAATGAATGTTGACTTCATTGACCCACTCTCTATGGTAAAATATTTCTAATAATTGTTGATACCTTTTCTGCATCACCAGAAGTTTTTTTAATGTCAAATATAACTACCAGTAAAGCAATTGGAATGTTCAAAAAAGTTTATACACTATTTCTCATAAAATACTTCGTCAGTGACAATAGCCGCACCTGGATAAGTAATAAATTCCAACAATTTTGTATGAACACAGGTGTTGAGCAAAGCTTTACAGTACCTCATTTTCCAGCTATTAATGGTGTCGCAGAACCTTCCGTAGACACTTTTAACAGACATGTAAAAAGTAATGTTGAATAAAGTAATGAATTCGCTATTATTTTTATTTTACTCTCGAAGCACAGTACACAAAACAACGGGTACACTTATACTTATAAATAGTTAGGAACAGAAATCCGGACTAAATTTGTCTTGCTACGTCTCAACATAGATAAAGAAAGTATAGAAACAGAAGAACATAAGTAAGAAAAAAACTTTAAAGGGAATTAAATGATTAATTTTATAATAGAAAAAAATATTATCCTCAGCATAATAGATCGTAAGACTATAGAACAGATCGCAACAAAAGAACACAAGGTACAGTGTTAAAAGAATCAATTTTAGGGGTCACAATTTATAGATGTAAATCAAAGTTAAGAAACTAGTGTAGTTTTGCTAGATTTACCTATATTTAACACGTTTTTATTTGTACATCCAAATAAGTAGAAAGGAGAAGGATTGTACTGTGTTCAAAGTTCAAAAATATTTGGAAAATTCAAAAAAGCACGACACATAAGATTCGTTTAGTTTTAAATACAAAATATATCGTTGACTTATAAGTAAAACGTAAACGTTAAAAAGTTGCATTGTTTAATAACTGGCAAGAATAAAAAACCAAAACCAGCTAACTACTTCTAATGATATTTGCAAACGCCGAGCGGTATTACAATACTCACGATTGACGCTTTTAGTATCGCCGCCAATTTTACATAAGATGTAAAAAATGCCATGAATTTTAACAAATATCTTTTTTAAAAACAAAACGCACGGATTAGGCTAATGATATTCAATATGAAAATAGTTACAATGATTTTATACCGAACAAAAAAAAATACTAGTCCTGATATGTGAAGTTTTTCGGCTGTTATCGTGACAACATGCACGCGTAGCGACATACATTTATAATTATTTGTGGTATTTATACATGTTGTTTATTACTGCGTGACGTTGAAACTTTTAAAGTGGAGAAGAGTATAGCGATAATTTATAATATAATAAATTTATATAAGATAAATTATAATAAAAAAGCATTGGCCATAACCAGCTCTTGCCCACATCCACATGGGCAAGAGCTAACGTATGTTGAGCGTATGTTGCATTTAATTCGAAAAAATAATGAAAATCTGATTTAACATTTATCACTATAATGTAAGAATAAACCCCTGCAAACATGTAAGCACATTACCATTAAGAGCCCAACAAAAAGACATTACCATTCACATCTTCTAATTATTCCTATATATATTCGAAATGTAATTGATGATATATTATAAACCAGGTGAAGGATGCTTACTCTCGTATATTCACTGATTCTGTCATCTAACTACATCAAACTCTTTTTTTACGTTGAAACAGAACGTTAAAATAGTTTATTTTCTTACAGCGGTGTACTTCAAACTCTCATTTGAAATAATTAACTGTTAAAGTTAAAAACTAAACACGTCAAAATAAGTTGTCTTAACGTTACAATTAGAAATTGACTAAGTTAGTCTTAGAGATACTGACATGTGTGAGATTAAATTAATATCACAAAGATCAATATCTCTAAGATTACCGATATTTTTATATTTAGTTTTTAATTTTAACAGTTAGCAATTAACTATTGCAAATGAGATTTTGAGGCTCACCACTGTTACTGTCCCATTTTTTTTTTATTTTGATAATTGACAACCGCAAAGAAAATTAGTAATAGAGTCTTGATATCTACCAATTCTTATAAAAATGAAACAAAGCAAGATTAGTAATTTTAAAAGTACCGTTAGCAATAAAATATAAATAAAAATAATGCGAAAAACAATAAAGACAATTACGCGTGTAGAACATCAGTCTGATTCTTTTTAATCAATTAAAGAAGTTCAATTATTATTTCATAGAATCAAATGAACTGTATCCGCCGAAACGGCTCTTAAATGAAACAATGCCATCAATCATATGGACGAAACGTATTATGTAATTTTACCAATTGATGCCAAATTAAAAGTACAAAGGTATTATTTCAATGGAATTTTTTTTAGTGACCTTTAATTGTAGAGTACATATCATCGAATGTTAGACGTTTAGTATAACATTCAATGAATAACAACCTATGTACAGTATAACGCATGAAACTATCGTTTTGAATGTCTGCGAATGATGTAATGCGCAGCTTCAGCGCACCTTGATCCTTCCTTCTCCCCTGCGCTTATATTTACCGCTATTGCGACACTTTCGTGACTAACTTCACAACGGCAGAGTTTCGTGCGTTGTGCTATATGCTCTTTTTATCCGCTGTCACAGACAACGTACAACTATATTTATTTACAAGAAACCTTCTTACATTGGTCATTAGAATAACAATTGTTTTAAGTTAATCAACTGTTTCGTTATCATAATCTTGACGAGAACGATTTTCATGAACTACGCTTAATGCTCGACGCCTATCGCGCATGCGTCTCGGAATATGCATGCAACCTTTTCTAAGGTTACGCAATGTATTCGTTATTTACATATTTCATCGGCGCTATCGATAGTTAAACAGCGGCAACGGCAAATAATCGTCCACGGTGACGCCGCTCCACCCACGTTTGGCGTCCGGCGGCGGCGGCGGCGCCAAATAGGGGCAAGCACTTAGCGCGGCGAACGCGCGTCCTCGCATGTATTATCGGCTTCCGGACTGAACTATAGCCCTATAACTATACGAATAGTAGTATCGTGTATACCTTTATAGCAATAAAATCGGTCGAGTAAGAGGCCCTAAATGAGAATAATAAGCTTATGAAAAGGTCGAGGCTTTAAATGTTGTCTGTGGTCGTATTGCTTATGCTGGCCAGTTGATCCGATTTAGCCCAGGGCGATGGGCGTTCGAATCGCTTACGACTGCCACGTCAGGTTATTTCGTATTTTATGAAGATTTTGGACTTTGAATAAAATGGGCATAGTACGAAGATGCTTCGACTTAAAAAATGTGTATTATTTACGTGTATTTTACGAGAGGTGAACCTTCAACTCTCCTTCAGATATGTGTTATAGGCTATAAACGGATCAAACTATTAAAAAAAAGATAAACAATAATACTCATAAATAAAGAAAAAAAACTACTTACCGCATAGATAAAGTACATAACTGCATTATTGAACAATACAATGTTGAAACACAACAGTAAGTGCAAAGAAAGTGATCGGCTTTCTTCGTACTGAACAATAAAATTTTTCATGGGCCCGGCGGAAGGTTTTTCTAGAACAGCATCGGCCAGCGTGTCACGTGCGTAGCTAAGCCGAGAAAAGTGTCCGCCGGCGCAGGCGGCGCGACAAGAGGAGAAAATAAAATAATGAACGCGGCAAAAACTGTTAGTGACGGGCGCGGCGGGCGCCAACGGCATAGCTCACCAGCTCAAGGAAAATCTCGGTTTTGGACCGAAAGAAACGGTCCGGCGCAGCATCGGGTGTCGGATCTGAGATAACTTACGACGAGGCGTCAATATTTATCGAGTACATCGAGCGCCTGCCAACTTTTGTTTAGTTACAAATGCCTGCTAAAGGGCAGTGTGTAGTCTTATCGAAAAATCCAAATTTAATCTTTCCACGAGATAAAAAATAGACGCCTAAATAATTCAAACGGAAATATAACAAAATTTGACGATTCAACTTGTACGTCTCTGGCGGTTCAATTTTTTTTTGCGTTGTATAATTGTAGTTTCTGATACGTCCACAGCCGACGACCGCGCGGCCGACCAGCATCACCGTTTGAATTTCATTAATTCAAACGAGCATGTGAGTATCGTTTTTACGCTTCTCGAGATATGAAATGCGTTTGTTTTTTAGCTAAAACTGATCGGTTAATAATCTGTCCGTAGTCAGGATATGAACCCAGTACATTGTGATTCAAAGGCAACGCTCTTGACCAATAAGCTACTACCTCTCCACTGAACTTTCAATGAAGGTAGATCGTTTCTCAATAAGGAAATCAAGTAAATAGATTTGAAAAGAAAATTATAATATAATTAAAGTATCACAAAATAAATAAAAACAACTCATTAGGTAAATTAATATATAATGAAAGTATAACCTAGTTAATACTTAATAATTTTTTTTTATATCAATTTTGAGAAATGTCCTAATTAAACAACTTTAATTATTTTAGGTTTCCTCATTAATAATTATTCGTTAATAAGTTAATCAATGTTGTGGCTAGAAATGTTAAATCTAATTAAAAATAATTAACCCGTAATTTCTTATAATGTTATTCTCACAAATAATTGAATATCTATCAATTCGTACTGGCCTACCACGTCAACTTTCAGTCCTGAATATATCTTTACACGATTGCACGTAAATTCTTATTCTGATACGAATATCGTATATTCGACCTTCGTATCATTTCGTATGTTCTTGTTTTGTGCGCGTTAGTTCGTATATTTAATATACGTTCGTATATTCAATATACGAACTAACGCGTACAAAAGTTTATTTAGAAAATCAAAATGCAAAAATTTGTTATGCGGTAATATATATATTTTCACACCGTGTCCAGCTACTCGAAATTAGTCCATTACGTTTACGCGTATACATGATGTGTCTCTTATTACCACAAAATATATTGTAGCATTCTAATCGACCATTAGTAACCATAGTTTATTAAAGTATAGGTAAACGAACACTGATTTTGTGGGTCAATTAGAAAAATAAAAAAAACTATAGTGAAGTGCATCATACGATATATTATTACCAATGCGTAGTTCAAATGGTGTCAAAGAAAATATACGAAATCTGTTAGCATGCATTCTCGCACCTCATCTGATATCATTCATCACTGAGGATACGTAGAGGACAAAATACGAAATATAATTGGGGCTTCGGTTATGATTTAGAGTGAAACCTAAAAGAAAGTATTTAAATGCCTACGGGAAATGCAAAATGATTTTGAAGAGAACACAAACATGAAATGTGTTACTTAATAATTTCAATCGAGAACTAACAATATATAGTACCGAGCCCCTCCACGCAAATCTTAGTCGCAATTGACTGTTTTTATTCCATTTACTTACTTGTTTTCGTTATTTGCAATACTAGATCGTAAATAACAAATAACCCTAAAAGCGCTCGAAGTGGCACATAAAGTAAACACTAATCTATAATTAGACATTCTGCTTGTACATGCGACCATTAAACGACGGACGGCCGTGCGCCTGCGCACACGCCTACCTACCTCATCGAACAACTTGTAGCCAACACGATCTGGCGTCCTGCGTACTTTATTAGCCATTAATGAGACTGTCCACGTTTCAAAATGGTTATGATTAAACACGCTACTTCACCTAATATTTACACAACCTCTTAACGTCATGTCGGGCATAAAGTTTGAAAACGTTGCATTAATTTCACAGAAATTTTAAATAACATTTGAATTTTTAGAAGGTTACGAAATTAAAAAATACTATCCTAAGTGTAGATGTAGGTACAAATCTTAAAATATTTACATACATATACAGTTGTTCCACACAGACTAGTGGCGTGTAGATAAATACCCACTCGAAAGACCAAAACTATTTGTTCTTACTCATGACAACAATCCGATCCAATTCCAGTATGCATAAGGACTTATTTTGAAAGACGATTAACTCTGCGTGTTGATCCTTGAAACTTCTTACTACTTTCGTGTTCAAAGCACTCAAAGATAGTGTAGCATTAAATGATTGGGCTCATCACGCTCAAAAGATGGATTTCAGAGCTTTTTCAAGCTCTTCGAGCTCGAAAATATAGATTTAATACGTTTTGAGCTCTTCGAATTCAAAAATCTATTTATATAAAAAACGCATTTTTTATATATCTCAACTATATTCCAATTCCAATATTTTCAACGACCACTTTCGAATGTCCCAAACTGCGTTCTGATCCATCCAAAAGTTATGAAAGGTTTACATATACCCACCCACACGCACACGCAAACATATCCTGGCACACACACATACACACAAACCTAAAACGCACGCCGTACGTATTCCTAGCAACGTATTCAATACTCCTCGACGACTACTGCTTCAATTATAATAATACACAATAGAAATTAGCCCGCATTTCATTTTTCCAAGAAGCGATAAACACTCGCCAATGTTACACGCTAAGTCGCACGAGTTACCGGAAGGGTAATATTTATAAATTCACAAGCGAGAATGGAAGATGCGGTTAAGTTTTTGGAAATTTATGCGGTCATTTGAACACAGTGCTGCTGCAAACGAGCGCCGAATACTGCACCGCACTTACATGCTGGTCAATGAACTTCTTGGAACGGCAGCGCCAACATTTTGCTTAGGAATCGTTTTGTATGCATATTTATCATCTTGTTGCGTCATAAATAATGAATGTATTGCAAAATAATTGCGAACAGATGAATAATACTTAATATCATCATCAATGTAGTAACTGTTCCGCACACCGGTGTGTTTCGCTTTATTTCTTTCTTATAATGAAGTTTTGAAAAGTAAGTAAATTGTCTTTTCTTGTGGGTACTAAAGTTTTCTTGATATAAAAAAACCAATTTCGTGGCTATTTCTTGGCTCTTCGGTGGTTATTTCATCTTCCATTGTAACTAATGAGATTCCTTATTAATAAAGACCAGCTTAAGATTTAGGTATTAGTAACTATAAAGAAATAACTATTCGTATTTGCTTTAATTTCTCTTGAAATTTCGTTATAAAACTAACGCAGATGTAACATATTTTTCTCTATTTCCATATTGTCCAAGAAATGAAAAGGGATGATTCAGAATTCAAGCTGATATTTCACGAGTTCTCGGCCACACTTTTAACAATCTATTGCATAATTCACATTCAATCGAAAATTTCAGTATATCTCGTAGGAAGGTAGCGATGATAAATTCCTTTTGTTCCCTTTTAAGCTTGAAATATATTCAAGCGGTATCTACACATTACTTAATATATATTGCACCCATAGTTCATGTGCATATATGTGGAACGGAAGGCTTTAGTTGGGCAACTCGCCGGACGTGACGCAATAGGTAGCGATGACCGTTGCCCGACGGCAAATTGGCTGACGCTGTTTTCGTATCTTACACATATCCCGTCATAGGGGAGAACGCCGCTAAAGGTAAATTGCACAAACGTAGAATAATGAAAGGAAATCTTGTCAAGATTAAAAATCGCTGCAAATTTGCTCAATACCGCAGGGATATTTTAAAAATAGGTACATTCTAAACTAATTTTATTTTCCCCGCTAAAGCCAGTTATTTAGTTTAATATTACTAGAAATATTTTAATTTTCAACGTCGTTACAATCTACATTTAATAAACATTTATATTCATAACAAAATTTTTCTCTATTGTGAATCACAATTTATGTTAAAAATTGTAGAGGTGACATTGCAAAGAAATAACTCGATATGTAAAATGAATATAAAAAAAATAATGGTTGAAAAAAGCGACCTTGGTAAATACAAATTTCTCATTTAGATCGAGTACTTATTGAAAACCAAAATTTTATTCATTTCAAGGGGGGACAATACGATTATGTTAATAATAATAATAACAATCCTTTATTTGGCCCTCAAAAAAAAGAACACAAGTATAACGTTTAAAAATTAACGAAGACACAACATTTGCAAAAAGTATATGTTCTTATGATGTATGAATCATTCCAAAACGAAGTTTTTTCTAATACAGAGAGTAAAACGCGTACGGCAGGACATCTAAAATATATTATAGACGTTTGAAATTATGTTTAGTTACGTAAGTATCTGTCTAAATTATCAAACTATAATATTTAAAAAAATTAACAATATCAGTTTACTGATTTGCAAGTATAGCGCGAATGTACACACGTAACATATTGAATACGAATAGATATAACATAAAAAATAACAAATATTTACAAATAAAAAATAAACATACTCCAAATCGTTCATCTAGTCACGGCTTTCTTGCTCTCAGCATATTATGGTCTGTATCTAAAGCGAGATCACGATAGCAGATGATGGCACTGCGCAGTCGCGACGTAGGTACTTTTTTGGCTCGGCGCACGCACAACCTAACGCCGTAACTGATCCACGGTACCTCCAATATAATATGCGTATTTTACCCCAGACAACGAACTGAAGATTCTGTCATGTGGCTTATCAGACATAGCAATGTAGCTTTGGTTATGTATAGACTAAAGACTACGTTGATATTCATTTATTGTCTAATATATAAATCGTAGAAAATTTATATAATCGCTATAACGATATAGTTTTGGATACATACATGGAAATTCGTTCACCGGCTAACGTATAAATAAAATGTATAAAATTTATATAACGTTGCCTGAAACGGGCCCACGTTAATCTATTGTAATGTTATGGTTAGTCATCTCGAACCGAATACCCCCTGACGCAGAGCAAACTGTGATAATCCGGTAAGCGTAACTGACGTACGGTCTGTAAGAGGCTTTAGCTTCAGCCCGAGTCATTTCGATGAAATATTCATACAAACTCGTTTGTGCGTATCGCATTCATTTGCATCTACGATATCTGATCTCGCACTGTCCCACATACCGCCGTAGGTACATCTACTCGATGCAAATGGCAACTTTAAGGAGAAAGTATCGCTTCAACTCACTACAAAGAATTAGTCGAAAATGCTTATTTATGCTGGGTGATAGTTTAAAATATTTGAATGTTAGTTAAACCAACACAATCTAGACCTCTAATTGTCAAATATCGCCTACCCCAAGGTTATGATGAAGAACGTCCAAGAAGCAGGATTTCTTGGAGATTCGTAATATGATAATCCAACAACCACGCAAAAGTCTACTGCATGCTGCCAGTCTACACCATAAAGACTTACGATGCGATGATATTAGTATTTTTACGCACGCCTCCAAACTGTTACAACGGATTGTATGTTTGTTTGTCACAAATATCGATAAATCAACTCAACGATTTTTGCATAAAACGATTATATCGTGTGCGTTCTTCATAACATAACATTCATAACAATACTAAAATAACCGACGGGTCACATTTTATATCACCTACAATCAATACAGACGCCGTACCTAAAACTCATAGCACGCTGTAGCGGCTCACAGAATGAGTGGTGGTTTTCGCGAATTGAAAAGTCGATATTATAACAAAAAGAATTAACGAGTGCTCGTCAGTCGGTTTTATAATCGAATCGAAAAACATATACAAATAGTGAGTCATTCACGTAAGGTTTTCGACAGACTCATGATCAACATATACATATATATATGTATTAAACGTTGTATGTTACTAAACCCACAGAAAGCGATCACAATTCAAGGTGAAAGCGAGATACAGGTGTCTCTTTTTTTTTTTAATTGTTCGCCACGTGAATACAACGCGACACACGCCAAGGACTTAAAGTGATTCGGATCGCGGGCAATACGCCCACGCGCACGCTGACGTCCGCCCGCCGCGGGCCGACCGCTGACGCGCCTCGCGACAAGCAGACGAAATTGATTTATCGCTTTACACCGCTCAGAACTATAGCGACGTTAGTCTTCATTTGAATAAACATGTTACGCGGGAATGAATCATTCGGCGCTTAAAGCTTCAAAAGGCATGATAATGTCGATGGACGGTGGCAATGATTTTTCTATTTCTATGTAGACGTACATCGTGAGCCTTCCGGGGAGAATCTCTTGGATTCCATAAATCATTACTATAATAACAAACATTAGTGATTTTACGATGCGGAATGTGTATCTGTAGAACGTGATGTTGGTGTAGTGATGCAAAAGAAAAAATATTTGAATTTAAAATCAACGCATGGTCACGAAAATAAATAGAAATATTTATTTGAAATTTGAACAGTACATCTACGTTATTAAATTGGAATTTTGTCTGTTTGTGTTTCTATCTGTTTAATAAGGTATCACATAAAAGCCACTGAACGGATTTGGTTGAAGCGTTCAGTTTGATATTGGGGTTTAACTTCAAATTTAATACTATGAATGCGGGAAAAAGCCAGCAGGACAATCTATACCTATTTAGAAAGAAGTTGTTAGAATCAATAATATATAATAATATATTGGTATTATTATAATAGCCTAAATTTTTAAGAGGGCAATTTATATTTTTGTAAAAGGATGATAATTAAGTTAAGTTAACGAGTATTAGATTACTTTAAAAACTAGGTTTTCAAGCAATTGCTTTTGGGGAATATCACCCACATTAACTAACACATAGAACAGACTTTTCATAGTTCAATAGAAAAATAAATTAAATAAGATGTACCTACTCCGATTACTGCATTAAGCAGTAAGCATTTTTCATTTTAGAAATACAGTATTTACGGTAGAAGTCAATGCCTTTGCAGACTAGATTATTTCCGCATTGCAACTTTTTCGCTACGCTCAAACGAAACGTAGACTCGTGTATCTACCTTGTTTTTTTTTCCGTCAACCTACACCTTAAACGGAAAAAAGATGCGTGAAAGACGAACACGGATATTATTCTATAAGTATTTTGTTTACAATCGGTATGCGCTTAAGACCACAACACAGAAGTGAAAGCCATCAAAGCGAGATTAATAATACGAAATACGACAATTTTTTGTTCTATATTCATAAAGTAATAATGTTTACAATATATATATATATATATATATATATATATATATATATATATATATATATATATCATTACTAGCTAAACCGCCCGCTTCGCTGGGTAATTTTATTACAAATAAAATGGCGAAGGATTTGCGGAATTCTAAAATGAGTAGCCTAGAACCATCTACAAATCATCCCGCATCGAATGGTCCCAGTCCCATGTCTATACGTTTAGTAGTTTTTACGTGATTGGCGAACAAAGACAACCTATTTTCATTATATATATATATATATATATATATATATATATATATATATATATATATATATAGATATATGTATATATAATTATGTATAAATTATTCTGGTATATTTTGCTCTGACTGATCGTCAGAGCAAAATATACTCTACGTATACGTACAAAATATACGTACTCTAAACAATCGGTTTATGGTAATTAATATACGAAATGAAATGCTTTTCATTAAAAATTTGCTTTCATTTGGATCCTTCGACGTATATTTCATGGTCATGTACAAAGGTTTCGTTCGAGTAAAGCAGATCCTTGGTATATAAGTAAATGTTGGGAAGTTTGGAAGGAAGATCGAATGAGTAAGAGATGCATTGACGGACGCCAAATACTAGAATGTGAGCTGATGAAACTTTGTAGGTCAACCGCACCTTGCGTCGAAAACACATTTAATTTCTTACTTAAAAAACGAATCACATATGCTGATTAATTTCTAAGTGATGCTCATTGTTTAAGAAATGGTAAAACTTATGTGAGTGCGAAATAATTTCGCTACTAGTAAAAGACGGCAAGTGTTCGTTTGTGATCTTAACCATACTATTTCTTATGACGATAGATAAAATGTCATACATGCACAACGATTTTTGTTACATTTACATACGTACACGCATGTTTAGTATTAAATAATATATTAAACATAACTTATTGGTAAGGCACATACTATGTCTATGTCGATACTGAATGCGACAGATGTGTCACGCTGTCTGATTTGACGGTCGCCGAGTGAGTATAGCAGTGACGCGTTGACTATATCTCTCGCGCTCCCTTAGTCGACTCGAGCCGACTTTAGCCGAACGAGCGTTACATAGCCGAGCGTGACGGCTCAGTCTCATTTAATATTCACAAAATACAGTGCCCAGCGTAACTAAAAAACATTTTCACTTCAAAAAAACACATCGACCGACTTGCCGATGCAGCCTTACCCGAAACCAAAACGAATGCGAAAATAACGAAAAAAAGAAACCGCCGTTATTCATTACGAGGGGAACACGTATCAAATTACGATATCGAAATATCGCCGCGGATGAGACCGCAATGCCGCGCCGCTGTTGTCGCCCGCTGACGACTTTTTTGCGGTCGCGACGCGTCGTAGAGAGGGCGGGCTACGACTACTGTAGGCCTTTCTGTATGTCTAAGATGGCCTTTTGTTTACATACTCATTGTGATATGTACGTATGGGGATAGGTCTTCGGCCTGTAGGCCGTATTTCTAAGGAAATTATATAGAAATTTCAAGCTTTCGACTGGTTTTAGAAATACGTGTGCTCAGTAGAGACAAAAATGACCTAAAAAGAAATTTTAGATTATAATAATGAACGTTCGAAAATAAATGCGAAAACATTATTAAACTTTTTGTACTTAAATATGCACTGTAAAGTGGGTTTTTATTACATATTCGCAGTTGTGGAGGACGTGTCCAATAATTGTCTGCGTTAACGAATAAACTTTCTACAATCATAAAAGATACCACCATCACTAGAATGTAATGTACCTAAGCAGGCTCTATTCCGTTTGTTTCGGTGAAAAGCAGAAACGCCCACTGTTGATATTTTTTTTTTTGTGTATATTGTAGTTTTTTTTCTGTAACCCTTTTAAAATTTCCATATTAAATATTTATCCCTTTATTATATTACATCGTTTTCATTTAAATAAGTACCATATCAGAATCGAAATAAGATTAGAATATTCATTAACATAATTCATATGAAGTTTCCTGACCGTTTCTAGTTATGGACATTTAATTAGACTTTAAGAATACTCATTAAGAAACAAACATTTTTTTTTCTTTGGAGAGTGACATCATTTGAGATAAGAGGTAGGTCAATTTCAATATCCCAATTCCCCGATTGCTGTCAGTGAATGGAAAGGTTAAGAGATGCAGGACAATAAATGACGATGAAACCATGATAAAGTATGCAAAATGTAAGAGAAAGTAATACTAATTTGACCACAGGAAAGTAAACGAAGAAAATATTTAAAATTAATGTACTTACTTTATTACTTTAAGTGGACAGTACTTGTATTAATATAAATGTGTACCTCGGTATAAGAAAAATGGCTCTAACGATTTTGATGAAAATTTCTATTTTGATAAAGTTTTACTTTTTAAGTTTATCTATATAGGTGTCTGCCTTGAAAAAAAACACGATTAAGAAAATATTTATCTAAATGTCGCTTTATAGCGGCATCTCACAGAACTTTCAAGCAACCAAATTCTTGCTATGCTATTGGACGTCGTGTCGAGGTACCAGTAGGCTTAACGTGACGTTCTCAACAGCTAGCACTACGTGACATACATTAGACAGGTGGCATTATGTGACATTACTAACACGATAAGAGCAAGTAGCGGGTAGATTTAGTATATTATGTAGTGTATATAAAACATATTATTTATCTAAATATTTAATGTAAGAAATGGCCGTAAGCAACATTTCCATGTGAGAAATCAACATATTCCCATGGCAAACTCAAAAGATACAAAACGATGCTCGGTTGTCCAAATACTATACAGATATTCTACGAAATAATAGTAGTTTTTCCAGAATTGATCTATACTTTCACTATCTCTGCGCGGTAGTGAGCGCATTGTCTTTCAAATATTTTGATTGGTTTAATAATTCTTAAGTTAAACCAATACCTTATGAGTACGGGGATGAGTTAGAATATTGGTCACGAATCAATTTTAAAATTGAATCAAATGAAATACGTGCCTCGAAGACCACGTTAGAGAATCACTGCAAAAAAACGTTGTCACTGACGCGCTGAAAACGGTCGTTTTGTCCTCATACCGTACTGGAAAAACGGAGCATTCGAAGGTTTAATCACAACCCGAAATAATAAGACTTTGGGAGGGTATGTACGCCACTACAGTGAGACGATGATAACTCGACACAACAACGATTGCTATGGATTCGAAAGGTTTATCAAACGATCCCTTTTCTCTATGAATACAGATCACGACAATCGATGAGATCATGAGAGATTTTTAGATAGACAAAAGAAGTTGAACTTATAAAATATCTAAGAGCTCAACGTCTTCCGTCTCAATCTCTTGTGTGCCACGTTAATTCTCGCGACCTGTAGGTAAAACGTTTAAGCGCGACTAACGCGAAGACGCGGCAAACGACCGCGACAATCGTAATGCTGATAACTCGTATAAGCGTTGTGATTTGACGGCGCGCGCGGTGGCCCCTTGCGCTGCGGGCGACGAGGTACAGCCGATTTTTACCACTACGGCTCACCGCGAAAGAAGGACGGTAATTACCGAACGGTTTGTAAGCTAAATTAAAAGATCGTTATTTATGTTTACGGTTACGTTGAGAACGTTTAAATAGTAAACGACGATTAAACGATATTCATCCGCTGCGACCGGCCGGCGCGCTACGGTTTTTTCGTAGCCGGTTATATATTCATAATTAATAACTTTCCGTTTGTGCGTTATAACTTTGATATTACGTAAAAACATTTCTATGAATGCGTAACGAAATAATAATATACTTAACAGACAACTAAAATGAGTCTGCAACTGATTATTTTTATGGTTTTTAAACGAGGAACCCTAAAATATAAAAAAGATCTTCCTAAATGTATATCTCAATTGGATACCTTTAGTTCCCTCCCTACACGTAGACTCTGACGCATAAACTGCATAAAATATGATCAACAGTGTTTAAAATACAAACATTTTATGCTACTGTTATAACTAAAAACCTAAACATTAGGTGCTCACACGCATATACATACATTCAAATACGTGTATTCTGTAAGCAAAAATATCATCCCCGTCTTTCATGCAGCTCCTAACGTGTATGAATCAGTGCGGCCGACTAACATAAACACACTCATGCTATGCAAATAGAAGCGATGCGGTCGCTGATAGTTATTGAATAAGCAACATGGTCGCGTCATAGTAAAAAAGGCCGCCTACAGACCGAACTGTATAGAAACTGCGCGTATGTATTGGTAAGTGCACTGGGAAATCAAATAGGATCGAGTAACTAAAAATCCTTTACATTTTTACGTATTGGAGGTCATCTTCAAGCTGTGCAATTCTCTGGTTGATAACGGTGTGACTATAGACACTATAGACACCAAATTGTCCAAATAAATGGTTTAGACCAGAGCTGTTCATAAACGAAATAGCCAAAATGGCGTCGAAATGTATGCAAATCCTAATACTAAGAACTGTACATTGTATCTGTTCTAAATGCCTCACGTTATCAATTGTGTGTCTACAGCGACCTGGACCTTTTTTCATTTACGCTGTGTATGGACGTCATCAGATCATGCTCCGATTGACCTCGAACGGAGAACCAAAGCTACTGTATAACCTCAAATGTATAAAAATTTAAAAGATTTCTCTTTGAAGCATTCTTCTAATTCTGTCCAAAAGTATGATTAGTTCATTTTGACTGTTATGCCACAGAGTGATTGAAGTCCTTAATAACACATCAAAATGTCAAAGCAATCGCTTTTATTTTATTCTATAAGAGCACTAAACTTCTACAAAAGAAAGTGTGAGTGAGAAAAACAATCCGGATAAGCGCGAGTCGAACTCGCCCACCGAGGGTTCCGTACAAATTTGCAAGTACATATTATAAATAGTTCGGGAATCGAGTCTCGCAGTTTTTTTCTGAGCTTTTGTTTATGATTCGATTAAAAATATACGGTTTTCGGATGTTTTTCTTCTGCACAAATTAGTAAAAGTTTAAGAAATTCTACAAAAAGATTTGGTTACCCATACAATTATGACCGCGCATACCGTTGTTTAACCTCGATGATTGATTATGTACTTTAAAAAATAAAAACTTTATATTTTATGATTTAATTACAAATGTATGATTTTCAGATATTTTTCCTATCCTTTTAGTATAAGATGGTATTACTTGCCAAAATCTCATAATCCTAGATCAACGGAAAATACCCTATAAATTTTGATTCCCTTGAAAATGTCAAAATATACTTTTTTGCGGCATGAGCTGCCGTATCTTTTTTCACGTTAACTTAGAAGTTTGATATTTTCACAAATTCAGGGGACTGTAGACTCGAATATATGGTTTTAATTTCAACTGAATACTTCGACGCGTTCCCGAGATAAAGGGTCTTAAGAGACAGACGGACGGACAACAAAGCGATCCTATAAGGGTTCCGTTTTTTCCTTTTGAGGTACGGAACCCTAGACAGGCAGTAATCGTAAAACAATTATATGTAAGATGCTATTACTGATGGCATCAATATTGTCATCAATAACATTATCATTCAACAATTTATCAACAGCCATCAGTGTGAAAAAAACTACACAATTATATGAGATTAATGGAGTAAAATCACTATTCGTTCTAAACTCGTGTAATAATACTACGACCAAGGTTTTAGCAATAATACTTGTAGATTATATATCGTCAGAAGCGAGTAACGAATTGTACATAATTCAGAGTCACCGTTCGGGAGACTGCTGTTAGCCTGACGGCTATCAGTTAACTGTTCGGAATATTAAACCGATGATCCATCATAGAAATACACCGCGGCGTAAGGTCAAGGAAACATCAAAAATTTCCATTACAGTGTTACAAAATATTTAATACATTTCTGACGTATAATCGAAAGATAAGGTCAAAATATGCCCCCATGGCGATTTGTGACCTTCACCCTTGTAGGCCCGGCTTTTGTAGTACGCGTCACGGCCGCAAAATGCGAAAAGTCAAGGAAACCCATGTCGTGGTTGTGATGCGATTATATATTGTAATGGAAATAGCCAGTTTAATGGGCGAGGTGTGGTCTCAATTAATTCACTTATATTGTTTTCTGATTTTTTTTTTTACCCAACTGCTAAGAAAGGTTATGATTTTCGCATCTATAGCATACATATGGTAAAAACTGCAGCAAGTAAGGCATTGGGAAGCTCATGCCTCCGACAGCAAATATTTGTCATATTTAATTAGATGATTTTTGTAATCATCTTGTTTCCATTTTGTTACTTTTCTGGTGTAAAAGTTGTTTTTTTAATTTTTATTCATATTCAATGATATTAAGACACCAAAAAAGTGGAAAGAAGGAGGCTGTAAGATTTATAAACGAAATAAAAATTCGTGACAATCGTAATTTTAAAACGCATACAATACGGTTTGATACAAGCCGTAGAGCGAAATCAATACTAGTCTTTAAATTATATTCATAATTTTTAAAAATTATAAGATATGTTTATTTAATAATTGCAAGACAACATTTCCGATATGTATAACATTTGTATAAAAACGCATATCTATTTTCAGTAGGTACCATTCTAAAACAATCACTAACACTTCGAAGAATCTCAAACGCAACCTTTGTTCTTAGAAGCGCCTTGCAATTCGAGCGCGCGGCAAACGAACACGAACCACCCGGGGAACGATTCTCAAATTGTGCATTGTATGTACGATGCGATGAATTGCATTCTACTAATGATTACTAGCGTTTCTAAGAAACTTAGCACATGAAAATTGATGTCGGTCTGTTCAAAGATTACGGACTTGGATTCCAATTGAAAGAACACCATGAAGTTGTTTTTCTTCACACACACATCCAATCTATTTTAGCATTTATTCCCGATTTCATTCGCGTTATGTACTATTGAAATGAATTACTACACCGATTCTACATATGTATTTCCTCATTAATATACAGCTAAACTATCCCAGACTATATACTAGTATAGTAACCTAGAGCTTATATTTCATTTTTTGACATTAGCATTTGGGCCAGATTCTTATAGATCGGAATCGTGACCGATAGCAGTATCGGAATCGATAGTGGAAAGTTGTGCAGAATCGGAAACCGGCATCGGGCCCGTAATTAAAAACATAAATTGACGAGGGTGTTATTTATATAGGGATTCGATATACGAATAAAACATTCTTCCACTTGTGTCGTCAATTGATAACGGCATCGGGTCTAAACCCGATGCCGTTTTATTTTAATTTCGCGGCTACACTCTGTTTACAACTTGAGGCCGGAATTAAAGTCAAGAGCCTGACTGAGATCCGAAACAGAATCGGGACCAGATTTGAAAGCAAGAACGAGATTGGGATTGACAGCAATATCGTTCAACATTGGTAACGAAATAATTTAATTTTACTTGCAATAAAAGATGAAGGAATACATTCAGGTCCACGCAGACGAAGCCGCGGGCAGAAAGCTAGTTATTCATATTGGAAATGAAAACTTTAGAATATCGTTAGACTTGAGTTGTCGAAGAATATAACGTCGAAAAGGCAAATATCTGCTATACTGATTCTCATCATAATAAAATTCGAAACACGTTTAAATCAGTGATTATGAATAACTGAAAATATTTCACTCTACATAAAAAAAAAGGGAAAATTTGTTTCATATCTGTACATAACAATTAGAAACATCAGGCGTGATTCTATACGCAACGAAATACATTATGATCTAAAAAAATATTCTTGATCATTTTGCCGCCGTTCGCACCGCATATTACTAAATATACTTAAGGTGTTTCTGCTGAAGTTAGCCATTCAACCTTATTCCTCACCCTATACCCTTCCCTTACCTTGTCGCCAGTAACTTAATTCGTTATCTCAAGCTGAATAAATTAAGCTTATGACCTGTACCTTTTATAAAATCCCCAAATTCCCTGTCTTTTTACTATCACCAAAGTGCTATACGAGTTCATAATACTTAATTATATTTATATTTGCAAAAATACCTTATAGACGGAAAGATTTACGGACAGATTTTTATATTTTTAGTGTCGAATAAAATATTTATGTCTATATCATAACAATTCCAAAATAAATTATAAACAATTTCAATCAACGATTCAAGTATAGACCACTTAAGTGATCTTTCAACTGTCCAAAGACGCCCTCGAAACTCGTAACGACATCTCACAGAGATCGAGTATCTAATCAATTCTAAAGAGAGATCGGAACACACGATCGCAAGCGCATTGTGTTTATCGCAGCGAATACAAAAGTTTTAATGGAACTTCCTACACGCGCCCTTCTTAAAGGTACCATTGTAAGGCAATTTTCGCACTTACAACATATATCTCGTTCAACACGCATGGATATAGTACAAAATCACCGTTTCATCTCACAAGCTGTAGGGTATTTCTTAATAGATCTTAACAGCTCGATGCCTTGAAATAGTCTAGAGTTGGGCATTAAAAAAATACGCCATCATCCGTTAAAGATGAAATAAAGAATAAGAAGAAACTTATAAAATGAGTCGAATTATCCCATGACTTTTTTGTTTGGTATACCATAGCTTTAAATACTTGCAAAACACTATTGTGTTCTACACAATCGTCCAAATTTTCCTATTAAAAGCACATGAAAAGGGTTTACAGTAGTTTTTTTTGGTTTTGAACAGTGCGACAAATTGTTAAATATGATAATTTTTTATCTATTACACAACTGCGTCCATTATCATTATTCATGTTCTCATATTTCATATCTTGATTAGTAACTCAGTTATCAAAGCATAATTCCTAAGCTTTAATAATACGGTATGTTTGAAAATCGAACAAAAGAAAAGTATTATTAAGTTAAATTATACAAAATCCAGTTAAATCTTACAAAAACTACGAACGGATCACTATAGGAATTTGACCAATCGGTAATAAAAACAGTATCACTGTACGATTAAAACAACTTGATGTTAGCGCTAGTTATCATGTTCTAATCTGGTAGTACATACCTCAAGATAATTTACAATACTATATGTCTCTCAGGGATCTTATTAAAAAAAAAAAACATGTCCAAATATGAGCAGATAAAATGTAGCAATAAGTATCTACGCTTGTAGAAGAACAAACTTACACCAGATAATCTGGTATTAGCTGTTACGTTTTCTCTTAATCCGCCGGCTCAAGGCGAAGCAATCACGGCGCGCTCGCCCAACAGCTATGACAAATATTATTCTAGCTAAACGTAGAGATAATTGGGGTCGGCCAGAGAGATCACTTAGCGACGACGCGGGTTCATAATCGATTTCTACTCGTGAAGAAATAAATGATGATCGTTCATATGATAGGTGCCGGAGACAATTTGATTATGATCTATCTATCGATATATATATCTATAGTGAAAACAATTTTTTATTTGTGCGGGCATCATTTGAAAACTACTTAACGTATCGATACGGAAATTCGACAAACAGACGGGGAATAATTTGTAGATGATAATATGAGATGGTTTCACTTCCATGTTTTGTTCTTATCCTGAATTTGTTAAATAGTATTTACCAAAAGAAGGACAAATAAGAGGCAAAAATTACATACATTTTCGGTAAGTGTTTGTCGAGCGATGCACATAAATAGTGTTCAACAACACAACGGGTATTGCTCAAAAGCCCAAGCCGGGGAAATATTTTTTAAACTCATCTTTGATCAACAGCACATCAGAATCATCAAACTCTAGTTCACGGTCTGTCATAATGTAAATTTTAAATAGAAGTATGATATTGTCATTATAAAAAAAATAGTAGACAACGTAAGTGCTTTATGGTCAGAAAACAAAATTTTTGAAAATATAACAATAAATACAAATGTATAAATCGACTTATCAAAGAACTTATACGTATGAAAACGAAAATTCTAATATCAGCCAATAACTTATCAAAAACTTTATATGTCGATTTTCGTCCCTCAACAGACAGAACATGATTCCGTTGCCCTTCTACGAAGTTTCAATCGAACGATTAGGTATAATTTAATAGCCTAATTGCACATTCGTGCTGCGAAAAACGAAAAGAAACAAATTAGACGTTGAACGCGATGCGGGTGTTTTGAACGCAAATTAGGAAACAGAGTGGGTACTATCGGAGCGGCTCATCAACGCAACGGCGTTCACTAACAACAATTACAGCGCAATAAAATACATTAACAAACTGTCGGCAGCCCGACATCGCCGAAAACGAACCTTTGCCATCGGACATAAGCACCATTCGGAACGTGAAGGTGGCCACAAGACGGTAGTGAAACACGAAAATTTCGAGCACAAAGAATTCGGGCAGGTCCAATCGCCCGTGTGCGGGCGAGAGAACGAAGCGAGAGGCGTCGTGATGCACGCGCGGCGAATTAATTTTATAGCACCCGGTGAAATTCGGTATAATTGAGTTGATTACCGGCTTCTGCGGGCCGGTACGTGACTCCTCTAATACGCAACACGGTCGTTTAAAATGGTGACTCGGTACCGTATCGTACGAAACAATTTATTATGGGTGCACCACAGTCTCGTTCTTGTACATGAGTAACATTAATGTTCGATCGCCACTTACCGATTTGGACCACATTAAACGGGTTTCGATTGATGTTTGTAAGGAAATCGATTCAGAAAAACATCGTGAAATAAGCATTGCAAAATCTAGTCGAATGTGACCGTAAGTAAAAAGATATTGCTTTTCAATGATTATGAAAAACGTATGATTGTGGCAGCTTGCAACTGATGTCAAATAATAGACAGGTAATAAAAACAAAAATGATTGATTGGGTATGTTGAGTCGTTCATTCGGTTACTACTTAAAACGATTACTGTGGCGTCGACTTCTGTCATTTTTAACAATATCGGACCGATATAAAAACACTAGTCATCTGATTAATTAATTAACATTATAATACCTTACTATTGTTACTAAGAAAAAAAATCAGGACATCTGGATGAGTGATGCAAATTTCATAGGTTTATTGAGAGAAGCGTTTATAATTCAAAAACTCGCAACGCGGACTGCAGCGGTGTTAACGGCGTCAATCAACGTCGGTTCCCACGAATGTTGTTACAAGCATTTAGCAATTTTAATCAACACGTCAGCTTAACGAATTAACGCCGTGTCGTTTTACTTTGTGGCATTTTTAGCGGTCATCGTGGATGTTAAGGTGATGTTTAACGAAAGAATTAAGAGGGACGACTACGTGCAATGCATAGAAAATTTATATACTAGCATCTGTGACGCCAGCATGAAATGGAACGGTTTCGTTGCAATCAGTCTATTGTATACGATGTGACAAAACATTATATATACCTTTTAAAATGTTGCAATAACAAAAGTACATATTTTCAATTGAAAAAATACTTTAACAATTGTTTTTCCGGTTCAACATGAACCTTCGTTACGATCTTCCAATCAAACTCAATTGAATAAGTACAGATACTAAAACTCGTTTCAATTGTGCCTTCCAGATGCCATTGCGGACCGAGCCATGTCGCGGGATAGTTATGAGTTGAACAGCCGGCTGTCGCGAGGCGGGTCCCTGTTCGGGACCGACCCCCAGGTGCAGTTGAGGACGGCTCTGCGCAACGACGACTACGTGACGTTCAAGAAGCTCGTCAACTATGGAGCAGTCGATTTAGAACACGTCTATCAGTATCCGGACTACAAGACTTGCCTAGAAATCGCGATTTCGGAGCTCAACAAGCAGGATTACATCAAACTCCTACTCCAACATGAGGTGCAGGTGAATAAAATAAACGAAACCCTCGCCGCTGCTCCAATACATTTGGCCGTGGAGAGTGGAAACATCGAGGCTTTGAAAGCTTTGCTAGATGATGACAGAATAGATGTCAACATAAGAAGCAAAGGTAACACCGCTCTGCTTCTTGCTATTAAGAAAATCGAAGACTTGGAAGAAGACCGAGAGAATGACTTGGGAATATACGAGGACATGGTTGAACTTCTTCTCAAAAGCGGATGTGACGCCAATGCACCTGATTTAAAGGGTATCACACCGGTGTATTCTGCTGCTAAACAAGGTCTCGAAAGGGTAATTTCGTTGATTTTAGATTATACAAAAAAGCCCATAGACCTGGATACTTACAAAGACAGACGTGGTAAAACAGCGCGATATTATTTGAAAGAAGCTTTTCCACATTTGTTAGCTAAGTTTGATGCTGCAATGGAAATCGAACAGGCTATTGATAACGATAAATTATTTCATTTACTAAGTAGGCATGAAGAGGATGAATTCATAAGAAATTTTAATATATTGGTTAAGAAAAATGATCATAGATCAGCTCTAGCTGCAAATAACGGCATCAGTACTATGCTACAAATGGCAACCGAAAAGGGTATGGAAAAAGCCGTATCTACCTTATTGACAGCTGGTGCCGATCCTAACGCTACTTCACCTGGCAATACGAGCCGACCTATCGCAATTGCTTGCCAAAATGGCTTCAGTAAAATCTTGAAAATGTTCATCGATCATGAATCAACCCTACTCGACGTCGTCAATGGTGATTCCATGCTCCAGCTAACGATCAAAGGAATGAAAGGATATTCAAACAATCCAAAATCTGATTACAAAACCTGCTTAGACATACTTCTAAGACATCCCAAATTAAACGTGAACGTAAATTATTGCGACATCAAGGATAATACTGCTTTACATTATGCGGGGAGGAATGGAGACAGCGAAACTGTACTCGAACTCCTGCGTCATGGCGCATGCGTCGGGCTGAGGAACAAATTCAACGAACCGCCTTTGGCCGATATCAACGCGAAGACGCTCGAAACTTATTTAGACGAATGTTTAACGACAAATGGCGAACGTTCCAGCGACGATGATTACGAAATACACATGAAATACAGTTTCCTGGTTTACCCGAACAATTCATTGGAAAACGAACTGTGCAAAGTGCCACTAATGAATAACAACAACAACAAGGAGTGCGATACACTTTTGGCGCCCGAAACTGATGCTTTGCTCTACATGACTAGAAACGAAGAGCTAAAGCCGCTGTTGAAACACCCAGTTATCACTAGTTTCTTATATTTAAAGTGGCAACGAATAAGTTGTTTGTTTTACGCAAATATCACATTTTATTCGCTGTTATGGCTATGTTTGATTTTGTACATCTTATTAGGTTACGGTGTAGAGGACGAGCAAACGAGCAGAACAAACGGCATCAAAACATTAAATGTGATAACTCGCGTCGGCGTCGTTATCGGACTCATCCTTCTGATTTTCCGGGAATTATTCCAAATGCTAGTATCGCCTATCAGATATTTAAAAAGCTTTGAAAATCTAATGGAAATAGCTTTGATTGTAGTGACAGCTTGGATTGTATGCACAGATTCCGATAAAGAATCACCCAAACAGCAACTCTCAGCTGTTGCTATATTATTGTCTTCTGCAGAACTAGTGCTGTTGATAGGACAATTTCCATCACTATCCACCAACATCGTAATGCTCAGGACGGTTTCTTGGAATTTCTTCAAATTCATTCTGTGGTACTGTATCCTTATCATTGCGTTCGCTTTGAGTTTTTACACACTGTTCAGAAAAGCCAAAGAGGACAAGGATCAAAAAGCGCCAGATCCTAATAAAACCGGTAACGACGAGGAAGAAGAAGAAGACTTTTTCGAGGACCCAGGTAGATCTCTGTTCAAGACTATAGTCATGTTGACGGGAGAATTCGACGCCGGATCTATAAAATTTAGTACATTTCCATTCACAAGCCACGTCATATTTATAGTTTTTGTATTTATGATACCCATTGTTTTGTTTAACTTATTGAACGGCCTAGCCGTTAGCGATACACAAGAGATCAGAGCAGATGCCGAATTAGTGGGGCACATCTCGAGGATCAAGTTGATTTCGTATTTCGAAAGTGTGATCGTCGGTAATGGTAAAGCCTACGCTAAGCCGAGAAAGGAATCGTCATGGTTTCCATGGAAATTCGACAATCTTACCTTCATCAAGCCCTCCATGTTTTGCATAAAGCCCTTCGCGAAACGCGTTAGCCTGTTCCCCCACTTTTTGCCAAAATACAAAATCATAGTCAAGCCGAATCAAGGCAACAAGATAGAGATTCCGCACCCCGAACCTTTGGGTAAATTTGGAGATGATTACGATGATATTGAGCAAGGTGGATGTTGTTTGGATCGCTGTCAAAAGTATAGGCTTGAGAGGAAAATTGTGAAAAACGCAAAAATGGTAATTTACAAGAAAAACAATTTATCAAATTTTGACGAAATCAAAGAAAAAATGAATCAGTACGAAAGCAAAATCGAGAGTCTCGAAAACACCATAAAGAAATTGATACAAACGATTCAGACCAATAAGAGTTATTAATAGATTTTATAATGTTGTTATACTATATGCGGAAGGCAAAGGCTATTTATTATACTTCCCAGAGCATACTTTCTAATTTCTAACAACTCGTTTTTAAAGTTTTAATAGGAAGAGAGCTGATTAGGAATGCAAACATTAAGGGCCGGTTTTGATGGACCGCAACCGACGGGCTTTGAGATAGACGTCTGCTAATTTTTTTTCATTTGTTTAGATGCTAAATCGTAGTTAAGTGTATTTTTTTTAAATTGATTATTTATAAGCGAAGTTAGAAACGTTAAAAACAAAAAATAGCAAATAAAACACAACTTCAGATAAATCGAGTTCATATATAACATATTTACTATAGCCCCTTCATAGATGTTGGATTGGTCAAAATATTAAATTACACGGCTTTCCTATAGAATTTTTAAATAAATAACGAAGTTTTGTATACTTTCAGAAAAAAAAATCATCAGAAATGAGATGAATATTTAATTAAACTATTTTAGTATACTTTATGGAAGTTCAAAATAAATATACCTATGTATAACCATATTTCGAAATCACAGAAGAACATGCAACAATGACCTTGAACCCATATCTTTTTTGTCATGGCACTGTTAAGTTGATGTTTGAGAGACTTAAAATTAATTGCGGCTTTCCACATTTCAAGCTCAAATCTACTATTTTTACAGCGCAAACGCATTTCTAATATAATTATCGCCTTTTGTAGCGCTATTGAATTGTTTGATTTGTTAAAGTAATAATCAAATATATCTATGTAAGACAATTAAGTTTTTAATGTCTTGCACATTGTAAAATTGCCTCATAAGTACTCATTCCAATGTTAACTTTAGATTTTAAATTGTATTTAAGAAAAATATGTATTAGTAACATAAGAATTAGTGTATTTATTTTTCTTTTATCTACTTATTTGTTTTTAATATGTAAAGCTACATGTCTTTTTAATAAAGTATATTATCGATTACTCATCGAAACACAAGTTTAATTTTGGCTTCCTAGAATAATTCATTAATTATATTGTATTTCTATTTTTTTAAATCGGAGCTAAACAAATACAACTGTTACTATAAATATAAAAAAAATATATGAATCTTTCACCATAAAAAATAAAACAAGCTACAACAATAAATACATAGATGAAGAGAGAGACAGAGCCGACAGACATCCAGGAGATCTTTAGCGAATGTCGGTTATGTTATTTAACATGTATTACAATAGTAAATATATATAACTAAATAAATACATATAATAAATCAAAACGTTATCGATTACAAATAATTTCATCGATTAGCGAACAAAAAAAATTTTTGGACAAGAAACAAAAGTATTGTTGTATTGTGATATAGATATTATCGTGATAAGAAAATATATTCTTAAGCATAGTAAATATATTGTTAATACTGAAATAAGTGTATTATCAAGGATAGACTTACAATGATTACGTAGGGCACACCAAAAATTTCTAGAATGAATGAGAAAAAAATACTATGAATGGTGAGTTTATCGTTTCTCGAAATATTCGCTGTTAGCATAAATGCACTTTTTCATGCGAATAAACCAATTTTGAAAACATTTATCCCACTCTTCCCTGGTGACCTCAGAAATATGTTTTTCATACTCCTCGGTAGACTCTTCTGATGATAAAAATCATTGGTTCTTAATTTTTGTAAACAAAAAAAGTCACAAGGTGCCAGGTCGGGACTGTATGCAAGATTGCTCATAAGTTCGATGTTTTCCTCCTTCAAAAATTAATTTGTCTGTTATTCTGTGAGAACTGGCATTGTCGTAGTACAAGATGATACGAAGTTAACGGTTATTTTTACGGAGTTCGTCAATAACTTCGGGCAAACAAATGGCCGTGTACCAATCAATATTAAAAATACGACAATTCTCCAAATCAACAGTAGCCATGTGTGCGGTTTTATAAAAAAAAAAAACCGCTTGAAGGCACTTCGCTCGTGTGCTTTTTTGATTGGTTTTGGCTCATCTCGATAGACCAATACGGTCGATTGCTACTTTGTTTTGGGGTCATAGCAATAAATAATCTGTCAGATGTGTTTCGTCATCTGTTACTATATCCCACACCAAAACTGACGCCTCTTCCTTTTATCTGGTAAGCATGGCATTGCACCAAGTAATATGGTTCGTTTTTTTGCCTTAGTCAAATTGTGTGGGATCCATTGGGAGCATAGCTTTTTTATACCAAAATGTTTGTGTAGAAATGATTGTATTTGACTCATGCCTATAGATGCCCGAATCGCGACTTATAATCGAAACAGACACGTATGGCGTCTGTTTCAATCATACGGCGTACAGCATTGATGTTTTATAGTTCACAATGGCGGACGGCGACCATCAAGAAATCGTCACTGAGATTGACACGACCGCGCTTGAATTCTGCAAACCAGTTATAAATAGTCGTCTCGCACGGCACTTCATCCCCAAAAGCAGTTTATAGCCGAGCGAGGCTCTGCTGAGCTGTCAAATTACACTTAAAATCGTAGAAAATCATATTATAAAAATTTTCACGATTTGAATCCGTATTGATGGAGACACGCAATTTTAAAATGACTCCACAATGTAAAACAATTGATAGTTAGATGAAATAAAACTGTATTCTATAGTTAAGAGTTCCATTTTCATATGTAGTAATACTTTTAAACATTGTGACCAGTTCCAGAAACTTATAGTGCGCCTCACGTATAACAAAATGTTTTAAGAGCGTATATTATTTATTTAATAAAATATTTTGTTCTTGCAATGATTAATTTACATTCTTATCGAATATTTTAAAACAAAAATTTATTTTTATTAGCCATTATAATAAAATTTGTTAAAGTTCTCTCTCGCGCTTTTTTCGTTGTCTCTTTTTCTCTCTATCTATCTCTCTCGTCCTCTCCGTCCATGTTCCTTTCACCCCTCATTGCTCATCTCCTTTCGCCATCCCTAAAGCACTCCAAGTAAATAAGCCTTGACGAAAATATAAAAAAGTAAACATTCTTTTTATTTTTTTTATGCTCTAAATTTATATTAATGATGAATTATCTCAAGTTCTAAATTTAATCAAAATCGGTTAAATCAATTAAGGGGTAGAAACTGATTGGATGGTTAAAAATACTGATACTACTGACTGTAAAGGTTGAAAATTGACTTATTACTGACTTAATTTCAAAATCTGAATATGGAATGAGGGAATTTTAGACAGACGTAATTATTAAAAATATTTATTTTGTACTTAGTCTGTACCATAACCACAGGTATTCTGTATTTTCGACCCCTGTTATTGTTTAATTATAAGAAAACAGACCGAGAATAGTTTATATTTTAGACGACGGTATATTTGATTTTTATTAAAATCTGTTAATCAATTCATTATTTTTATTAAGCTTTGAAAGACAAAAACACACGTCGCCCAACAGATAACCATGAAAAAATATATCTAAATGGCTCTTACATGCAGGGCCGGATCAACCATACGGCTTTTTGGGCTTCAGCCCAGGGCCCCGTGGATTCAAGGGGCCCCCGGCTAACTCAAGTCAGTCAAAAATAGATGGTATGCGAAAAAATAGGCGGGCCCCTAAGTAGTATTAGCCCAGGGCCCCCTTAATTCACGGTCCGGCCCTGCTTACATGTAGAAAGTTTTTATGCTATCCACTTTGTTGTAACTCGCCATCAGATGGCGCTGCATCGTATCAAGTATCTAAACACAATAAATATTTTCGCAATATCCATTTAACCATAACTTTCATTGGATGGCGCTGCAACACATCAACTTCTAGATTGTTTGACTAACCACCATGAAAACTAGTTTACGTAAGTATTTGAAAAAGGACAATATTTTTTGTGCTCTCTATTTTATTACAACTCGCCACGTTGTACTACATTTGCCCAAGCTTCTTACGAAACGGAACCGTGAGCGGTAGCGGTATTGAAATCGAAGGTGGGAGGCGTAGTACAACCGAGTGCTCGGACCGAAACCGACACTGAGAACGGGGCCGGATTCGAAATTGAGTGTGGGACTAGGATGGGAAGAGCTTGACCGGGATCGGAATCAGGAATCGTACCTAGACCAAAATTGAAAGAGCAACGAGTTTGGAATTGACAGCGAAATCGTTAAATACAAAAGATAAGGAAACTCATTCTATATATATGCGAGCGAAGCCGAAAGCGGAAAACTAGTACAATATAATTAATATAAATCTTCCGGAAAAATAATCTCTAAAATGATGGTAAAAACGGTATCGAAATGTAGTGCAAACTTAAAAGAACTTATGCAAACCGACAGATAGAAATAAAGACTTTGTTTTATACCATTTAGATAAGATATTTGTTGTGCTCATTGTTTGGCACTTAATTATTATTTGTATTTCCAAAGTAATTGACCATTAGAGTCACTGACTCTCTCATAAAAAGCAAACACAATTCCACTAGACTATAAAAGTCTATCAAAATAGAGTTTTTACCAATACTAAAAATTGAATTTGTAAATAGTGGTGCATATAACTTTCAGATGGCATAGGCAAAAATAACTTAGATTTACGCATTAACTCTCACAATCGCTTTATAAAAGAGACATTTCAATTTATATGCGATACTCGCGCCTGATTGTGGACATGGAACATATTAATAAATATAAAAAATAATTCAATGATGTTTATGGAACTAAGAAAACAATACAGTTGATTGTAAATGAAAAAATATATATTGCTATAACTAATCCAGCAATACTTCATTTTGTCTATTTCACACAAAATACGCTAAAATATGTTTTATGTTTGTGGCTATAAGGCTACATTAAATATTAGAAACATGTATGAGTCAATTGCAATTTTATTTCAAGACAAACCTATTTTAAGTCAATCTTCTAACCTGTCTCAGCAATATTGTCCAATGACATTAAGTATCACAGAATTTTATTACTTAGTAGTAAAGTATGTTGAAAATAATAATAATATAAATTCAATCCCTGAAGAGTAGGCAGAGACTATAAATTTCCACATGGTACAATCTTTGCATATCTTTCTTGCTACCCTAATATACATCAATTTTTTCATGTAACCTCATAGATTTCGGGTGCTTAAAATTTAACCTTTTTTTATATACCACCAATTTGATCTGCATAGTCTTTCCTAGGGTGATCCTTGCCTACCTTTCCATTACACATTCGTTCTATAGATTTGTCTTGTTAATCTACTTTCATTCATCCTTCCCAAATGGCCAAACCACCACAACATACCTTTTTCTACTCTAATCACTACATCTTCTTTCAAACCACTCTGCTTTCTGACATCATCATCTATCTTTCAAAGGCACTCCACACATATTACGCAGAGAACGCATCTCCATAGCATCGATTCTATTTTCATTTATCACTATATCCAACTTTTACTAACGTATAAGCATAAAGATCAGGACCCCGTTATGGATAGCCAAACATGCATCATCTCATTAGACAATTTTACTTTTTATGTTGAAAACTGTTTAAATTTTTTTGGAATAAATCAAATAATTTACTAATAAAAAGCATTATAACATATTTGATACTTCAACATCTTTTGGAGTACTTTTAATTGTTTTTGGATCTAGTATAGTAAAAATAATGGATTTTAGTTTAAAAACAAGACTATTTATAGTCACATGCACTTGCATTACCTCTTTTGTTTCTAGTTGCGAAACGAGTAGTATATCACATGTATCATAAAAAACTATCACAAACATGCTACAATATATATATAAATTTTGGATGTTTTTGTACTACTGGACATTTATGCATTATACACGCATAATAAACCTTAACTCGCATTAGAAAATTAAAGTAATTAGTAGTTGCAGATAATAACATCAACTTTTATAATTTCCATACTTTTAAAATACATCTTGTTTGTACATTTCACATCACGAGTGTCGATAATAGTTAAGTATTATATGTTGATTTTCAGTACAATGTTCAATATTTATCTAATATAGCAACTATATATACCTAGTGTAGATTTTATTACTAATTAGTTTTCCGTCCGCGGCTTTGCGCGTGTGAAATTCAGTCTATCACATAAAAGTTTTTATTGCAGCTCAAGTCACTCCATCGATCATCGGTCCACCCCTTTTGAATTTTGTTGCTTGTTCATATTGTGACGTCTGTAAACCAACGACGCTAGAAGTTATTGTTAGCTTTGAACTTCTCAGGCTAGATCTTTAAATGAGAATATTTCTTTTGGTGACATCCAATTTAAATGAAGTATTCTGGTCTAGCCTATATGCTGTTTCGAGCCAAGCTTTATTTATCCGTGAAAATTACATTAAAATCTTTTTAGTAATTTCAGAGATGTGCATGAACAGACAGACAGACAAGAAACTTAAAAATTGTTGCTTTTTCTTACATCACCTTTCTCTTATGTTCACTCTCCATTTTTCATATACAGTGAAATCTTAGTAACTCGAACCTCGTTAAGTTGAAATCCTCAGTAAGTCGAAAAAAATTGCCATTCCCTTCTGATGAACCCCTAAATACGCGGTATCTCGAATTATTTAGACTTTGTAACTCGAACAAAATGTTATTTCCCTATTATATAAAATATATAAGTATTGATAATACATATTTATACTCTATAACTCGAATTTCAAAAAGGAGACCCTGTAAGTCGTAGTTGGTAAAATATAATGACGTCTTACTTGGAATTCCTCGAAATAATAGCAATAAATTCCTTAATTAATGTTCTGGTTCGGGGCTTCTAATTTATTGTTTTTGTCTTGTACATGTGCAATGAATAAATACATTCATGAAACTTTCTAAGTAACACAGCTGTGAATGTTATGTTTGATCCTTGTCGACACAGTCATACGTATCTCGAAGTTCTTGTTAAGTCGAAAACTCGTTAACTCGATTTTTTTTTTTTTTGCATTGCCCTTGATATTCGAGTTATTGAGATTAAACTGTATATGTACCTTATTTGATACAAAAGAACAACATTAAAAAAAAACCAAAATATATACTAGCCCTTCTGATCACGACACGTTCCCCTTCTTGAAAAATATACGAAGGGCGGGGAGGAATTGGAGAGGAAGAGGACCGGTAAATGAGAGATTGAGTTGTGATAAAAACGTTATGTGATAGCCCGAATTCCACACGAGCGAAACCGTGGGCAGAAAGCTAGTAAATCAATGAATATGAAAATTGACTAAAAATAAATACATAGATGTCTAAATATGGTGAGCAAACATGCAGCCTTAAGGCTTCTTACCTTTAAATCCTTTATACAAAATTATTTAATGTAAACATATGACACTGGCATTGTAACATTGAAACGATGCACGTTAAGTTGTGTGCTTATTATCAATGAATGACGAAACTGCTAAATGAACTGTGATAAAATTTACGGAGGTCCATGAGGGAAAAACGACACTCTCTTACAGAGGTTTCTGTTTCTCGCTCATAGAGGTTTTGGGAGCTTAAAATGACGGGTCCTGGCTAGTACTCTCACTTATAGTTTTCTCACTTATCCAGTTCTCACTTACCCAGGTTTGACTGTATATATATATATATATATATATATATATATATACTAGCTGTCCCGCCCGCTTCGCTGGGTAATTTTTATTTATAAATAAAATGGCGAAGGATTTACGGAATTCGAAAAATGAGTAGCCTAGAACCATCTACAAATCATTCCGCATCGAATGGTCCCAGTCCCATGTCTATACGTTTAGTAGTTTTTACGTGATTGGCGAACAAAGACAGCCTATTTTCATTATATATATATGCCATTTTGTTCAACAATTTGTTGAACTTGTCATTTTGTGGGTAGTAAAATTATACCACTGATGTAGAAATTTTGGGACTTCTGATCAAAAAACCACAACAAATAGTTTCGACAGTCCTCTCTTGACATTAATCTAACAGTACCTAAAGAATTCTAAAGAAGCCGAAACAGATGAAAAACTAAGAGTGCAAGATCAGAGCTATATGGTGGATGAATTAACAGTTTCCAACCAAACTCTCTCAATATTTGCTGAGCGGCTATAGGTGCGTTTGTTCTGGCGCTATGGTGAAAATTCACACACTTTCTGTGGATAGCCGTTTTTTCTGCCATTGGCAGTAGATTCGTGTTAATGGTTTTGACCGGCGACAAAAGCTTGAGATGAATAATGCCCTTTCAATCCCACCGCACACATAACATCAACTTATTACGAGTTAACCCCGGTTTCGCTAGTCTGAGGAGCATTTTCATCATAATAATCTTTTTCGCATATTCTTGTCATAGATAATCCATTTTTTATCACCAATGATCAATCTTTTCAAAAACAGTTTGGATTAATTACGTTTTAATAGAGAATCGCAAATATGTACAATACATTACATTTCTTTGAGTGAACTCATGTGGGACCTAAGCATTAAAATATATATTTTTTGTATATCCAGCTTTTTTCAATTGAGTGAAAACTATTTTCTGGTCAATCCCGTTCTTCAGCTAAGTGTAAGAACTCACATGCCGATCTTGCTCTACATTTTCCAAAATAGTATTGACTTTATCCATAGCAGGTCGACTAGAGCTTTCATCTTTGATATCAAAATTACTGAACTGAAAATGCTTGAACCAATTTTGTACATACTACTCTTACGGACACTCATTAGGTCAATAAATGTCACAATTTTTTTTCACGGATTGTGTCGCATTTCTCTTTTTTTTTGTAATAAAACTTCAAAATACATATATCGAAATTCTAAGTTAGATTCACTCATTTTGATTAACAGAAAAACAATAGAAAAATAGCAGGATATGGTTATAACCTTTTATTTTTTTTTAATGTCATCTATTTAATGGTAATAAAACTAGCCAGATACAAATAGCATAATCAGAGACATTTTACTGCAGCTTTTATTTATAAAATATGAAAAAAAATATATATTGTTTTTTCAGTAAAAAGAGTTTTTTGGAAAAGAAAGAAAAACGATGATCTTTGCACTTGCAGTGTTTGAAGCGAATCAAATGACAAGTCTTTCCATAGGTCATAACCCGATTGGACGAAACACCTCCGAATTATGCTAGACAACCTTTCTTTTTAATAATGCTATTTGTATCTTCCTTGTTGTGAAAATGGGTAAAACATTTTATTTTGTTATAGATATCTTAAAAGCCAACTAAAGGATCATCACATAATATTCATGACAATCATATTAAAATCAGGTTCTCAAATGATCAAATTAACAACAGTGTCAACCTTATATGAAGGCAACAGCAACTATACCGCCTGACTTCTCATCATGGCGATTATGCCACATGTTCTATGCCATAAGTAAAGATCATACCATGTGGAAATCTGTAAGTCTCTGCCTATCCTTCTAAAAAAAACGCTTGAGTTCATATAATTATTATTCACTGGCAAGCAGTGAAGTGCTACAACTACATTGTTAAATTATATGGTGGTGATTAACTGCACATAAAATAATGACTTACCTTTTCCAGGCTCTGGATAAGTTGGGTCCACAACGGTTCTATCACTTCGACGCACATGTAGTATTGCAAGTGCTGCATACAAGTCAGCATACGCTGGCGCAGAGCGAAGGCTTTGTAGTAACCACGTGCCTCGGAGAAACGCTTCACAACTTTACTGTTTAGCCACACTCTGGTAATGAACATTAAAGGATAAGAATCAAATATCCTAAAGATCTTCACAACCTTTACTTCGTAAAGGGATCAGCAGAGATCACAGATCTCCACATGGTACAATTTTACATACCTCTTTTGCTTCACTGACATTCATCAGTTTCAAACCAGTCACTTTTAGTTGTTTAGAACTGAGACCTTCTTAATATACCACCACTTTGGTCTGAATATTTTATATAGTGCATATTGGCTACCCCTCCATTGAACATATTCACTCTGAACATTTCTTTTGTCAGTTTGACAAATGGCTAAACAATCTCACATATCTTTCTTTGTTTTGTAAGTTTTTTCAAACACTGCCATTTCTGACATACCCATTCCCATATATATGTTTCTAGAACACCCACACATACTAGGCAGGGATTGCGTCTCCACCACATTGCTTTTACTTTCATGTTTCTTCTGCCACAGCTAATTTTCATTGTAATATGATAGAAAGTAGAACTTTCAGGCATTTTATTTCCAACGTTTACTCTCTTGTGGATCCTATTATATTCATCATTTGTAAACAAATAACTTGAATAAATAAACTCACTTGTGTAATTTTCTCTTATGTTCTATCAATATATTGCATTCAGCCTTATATTTCTAGTTTTATATAAAATAATAATAACAATAATATGGTAGTATAAACTTATGTCTATTGCTCAAAAGACTAGGCAGAGATTATAGACAACCACACAATCTTTGCACATTTTTCTTATTCCACTGACATACATTAATAGTTTTATGCAAGCTTGTCAGTTTTGGGTGCTTAAAATTTGACCTCTTTTTAATATTCCAACACTTAGGTCTACATAGAATTTTCTAGTGACCCTTATCAAACTTTCCATCACACATATTTGCTCTATAAATTTGTTTTGCAACCACTTGCCACCAGACGTGCAAACCACTGCAACATACCTTTTTCTACTCTAATTACTACACCTGATTTCTAATGGCTATCACATAATAATAAATACAAAAAGCTACATTTAAAGAAAAAAACTATATAAGTATTTAGCTACAATTACTGATTAAACTACTAATGAAAAAGTGTCATATTATTATGTATAATATGCAATAAAATATTACTTACTTGCATAGCAACCTTTCAACATGTTTGCAATAAAAAAGATGTCTAAACAACATCTGATAACAGGCTATGGCTCTGTGATTTAAGACTAATGAGACTGGCCACTTTACTTCCATGCCAAATGAAAATATGTCAACACCTTTCTGTTTTTCTTCTTTATTCTCCTTGTTTTGCTTATCTTTGTATTCTTTAAATTCTGGAATTAGAAAGTAAATCGAAAATTATCTTATAAAACAGATATTTAAAAAAACTTGAAAAATATAAAGCATAATAAGGAAGCTAAAAATATTATTCATTATTTGTATAATTGATTATTTATCAATTCCAGGTTGTTTAACAATTTATAATTCCATGCTTGCATTTTGGATATTACAGTAGTTTTTAACATATTGTACTCTAAAAGAATAAAATTGTCCATAATAAAATATTTAGCAGTAATGATTGCATAAATGATAAGAATTTTGAAACAACCAATATTAAAAAGGGATTCAATGTGTTTGTATGAAATTGTATAAAACCTCAAACAATTTGATGAGAATTTATTTTAAGTTATCCAAAACTGTATTCTAAGATCATATATAAATGTAAATATATTGTTTTCTTAAAATATTATACGAATTATACGAAATTACTTCCCGATAATTTCTAAATCTCAAGAAATAATTTTCTATAATTACCTTCTTCCTTTTTGGTTTCAATAGAGTGTATTTTACACATTTGGTAATACAAATCATATGGGAAAAGTTCCACCCTCATATCTTCATTGTATGGATCATGACTGGCTGCAGACAACCTGAATAAATAAAAAAAATCTCTGAATTCTGCAAACTTTATATTGTGGAAGTAGATTTTAAAGAACAACAATTTTCATTATTTATAACAATCTGTTCCTCAAATGAAAATAATGGAAATTTTATGAGCTCTGCATAATTAACAGTCATATACATAAGTGACCACAGATCTGTTTGTCTATCACAACCAAATCTCCCAAAAACCTTAGTCCATAAAATTTTAAATTTGAAATAGTAAATACATTATATTAAAATTTCATGAATATGTTGGTTATTTTTCAAAATTAAAGAAAAGGGAAAGTTGTCCACAAAATATTTGGCATCTATGAAATCCTTTATGGACTTTTGAATGCCGCATGACCAATTTATTTTATTTTTAAAATTTCCACCAAGAAATTTGAATTAAAATTGATGTTATGTTCAGTCTGATTTCCTCAAACCGAGTTTTCATCATTTTTGCATTTTTTGCAATTTCACAATTTTTGCATTTTGAAGTTCTAGGAAGTTAGTTATTTTGACCATATTCAATGTTATCCACATGTTTATATTTATGTATTATATGTGTATGACATATGTGTAATTATGTCTGTGCGGATCTGCATGGATATAACATATATAAATCTTGAATAAAAAATTTTTAAAAAATAGATTGACTGAAATCATTTACAGCATTTGTAAGGCCTTGATTTGATTTTAAATTCTTGGAGATAAATCTTCAAAAATGCTTTCCTTTTTGAAATCGGTCCATGTAGCTTTTATTCAGGATAATTTTTAGATTTCGTAATTGACCGATTTTTAAAACCCAATAACTTTATAATGCACAAAACGCGAGGGAGGATAGACACATTTTTGAATTAAAAAAAATCAAGTCTACTGGTGGCTTGTGCAGAGCGGCGTTGTGCCGTGGTGCCAAAGAAGGTACCGTATTCATGATGTTGATCGCTTATCACACCAAGCTGATAATATTGTTGGGGCACAAACTGTCACATATCCTTCGGAATTAAGTGCTTTTTTATCATCTGCACCAGAATAGTAATATGACTGGTCTTACAAAAATAACGTAGCAACCATTTCTTTCTGTTTACTTCGCGCACGGCGTCATTTTATTGGGGTCAGATAATTTTCAAAATGCTAATTGGTCGATTGTCGCTTTGTTTCGGAATCGTAATAGTACAGCCATATTTCGTCTCTAGTAAGTGCATTGTATACGTTTTTTTTCGCTTTCCTCGAATTTTTCTATTATGAATCAGCATCATGCAGCAACGGTCAGTTTGTGCGGCAGCCATCTCAAAAAATGCGTACAAAAAAAAAGAGGATGGTGAATAATGGTTTGCATCGCTATTGATCCAACATGCAGCTCTCGATTAAACTCTAAATATACAATTTTTTGATTCTTTCCGGATCAATTTTTCAACTGCTTGAATATTTTCTTGAGTGACCGTGGTCAGTAGCCGAGCTGTCTTCTGTCTTCAAAGCTTCCATTTCCTCTTTTAAACTCAGCAAATTAATTAAGAACTGTTGCTCGTGAGCAAGCAAAACTCAATAAAAGTAGTAACCAAACGTTTAAAACCTTTTTTAAGCAAATTCTTGCCCGATTCTCGAAAAATAAGCCTTTTAAATTATTTGGATTCAAATATGATCCATTTTTTAATTTACTACTAAATAGCCAGCTATTTATTTAAATACAGGTATTTATGATGGTGTATAATTTGCCAGTATCAAATTATTGAGTAAAAGTATTTAATTACATTTGGCATACCCCTCATATTGAACATGGAAAGCATGGTTTAATATGGTTAATTGGGTCAAAAATTATCTATGATAAAACATTTCATAAATATTTTTCCCTTTTTTTTTAATACTTAACAGTTTTAAATGAGAACACTGAAAATTTTATGCTCGAGGAGCTTTAATATGCCAAATGATGTTTTCATGCATTTAGAGCTCAATATAAGCAATAATGTGTTGGTGTTTAGAAAATGATCTGAAGTTTTCTCGTCCTCCTCGAGTTTTCTCTATCATAAATCAGCATCAATCTGCTCATCGGTCAGTTAGTGCAGCACCTATTTCGTGCCGCACATAGGGATGGTGTGCCAACCAATCGTTGTTCAAATTTTTACTTAACCTATGTATTTCAAGCCTGGCCATTCATAAGCGAATCTGCCTGGCAAGCTGAGAGAGAAAGTCATACAAGTGAAAAGACATTACCGGTCATTTTTTGGAATGACTGCAGCTCTTCCTTTATACTAGGCTTTAGATATATAATATTTAGATATGTAATATTCTGAATATATAATTAAATTAATTTATTTCTAAAACAGACTACCAAAATTTAGAATAGCTAATAAATTAATTCCTTAGCTAGGTATTAATAAATAGTAGTATTTATTTATTATCATACCTCAAACAAAGACCCAATAGAGATTCTAATTTTGATGGTATTACGTCATCTATATTCTTTGAAAGTTCTTGTTCAGTAGCATCCATAAACTGAACAATAAAATCTCCCTGACTCATCAAGAAATAATTCTTAACAGTTCTCAATCTACCCATCAAATCATATTCTTTCATTAACAATTCCAAGAGAAATTTACTTGCATAGGCATGAGCTTTCTGTATTATGGCACTATAATTTTGTTCACTTAATGAATATTTCATTTGTTCTGTATTTGTTTTAGTAATGGGTTTACCTGAAAAAAAATAAAGTACAAACATAAACGCAAGATGAAGTAATAAGTTCTATATTGGATTGTATCAAAATGAAGACTATTTTGCTGTATTTGATAGACAAAACAAATAAAGACTATGAAATGAAATATAATCATTCTTCAAAAATATTTTCAACAGTATTTACAACCTCTGAGTATTTACAAATCTCTGAGTTGATTTTCAAAATTATGTTTGGTTAGATAAAATTTTATGAAAGGAATGAACATAGTAAAAATCCCACTCAAATTCAGATAAGACTATTTACCACATTGGCTGATCACGTTGAGGTATTTACCGGTCCTCATTATGATTTGCGTAAACTTTTCTAAAAATGTTGGGACCCTGTCTCTTTGGATGCTGTAACGTTTCTCCCAATAATCTGCAGAATAATCGACTGGTAATTCTTCTTTATTGATCAATTCGTTATCTTCAATCATGAATTCATGAAAAAAAGATATACATGTCAATTTTTTTCAATATTAATAAAAAAATTAGATATCAAATTTTTATTACATTGTATTAAACTCAAACTGAGTGACCAGAATAATCCACATATTTAACTCCATTCAATCAACTGATTATTGTTTTGCAACACCCCCATCAATGAAAATTTAAGTTTTACTCTTCACAAGTGTTATTTCAGATCTCCAAAACAGTAAAATGAACCATCATCCACTTATAAGAAAGCCAGATTAAAAAGCATTATAACAGACATATAAACAATTACATGAGTAATAAATATACAGTGAGTGCCACTTTTACCCGGTTTTAACATGGACTATTAAAAACTTTTCCCATCTGGAATGGATTCAGAGAATGCATGAGATGTTATAAAGGGCTAGACCCCTTTCAAAAAAATGCTTTCTTTTATATGGAATATGCGCCAAATAACACTCAAATTTTCAAATGATTTATATCACAAAAAAATTGTGGTCAAAACTAGATACATATCTGTTCTCTTTATATAACTATAGCCTAGCCGAGGCGGACCCAAAAGAGTGTGATATTAGCAGCTATTATGTAACTAATATGTAAATAGGTCTAATTTCAATGCTGTCCCATAACAGCTAAATGGATGGATTTTAATTAATGAGATCTGTGCTGATGTGCTGAAGTTTCATAAAAAAAAACTAGAAATGTACTTCAGGATTAAATCAATATGGTAGATATAAACTATTAAAAACAAGCAACAGTAAGAAAATTAAGTGAATAAATATATTGTATATACATATGAAAGGAAATAACGAGTTCAATCCAATGCTTGTTTGTAACATATGGCAATATGCAACATGAGACCCACCACTAACCTAACCCGCTGTTCTATTATGAATTGCCATCCAACAAATTAAACTTTGATTCAAAAGGACCAACAGATCTTCAATATCCAAACAAGTGTTAATATTATAATTTGTATAATCAGCCTTATTAAATTAATACTGAATTCAGCATGTTTCATGCCAATTCAAAATATCATCAGGAATTGTTAGAGAAACATACAACAACATGTACAGGAATTCATTACCGTCCATCACAGATGTACTCATGGGAATGTCAGTATGACATAGAGCAACAGACATTTATTAGCAATCACAAACAGCTAAGTGATAAACATGCATGTGAATAATCACCGAAAAAAACCAACACCAAAACGTCACTGAAATTGCTACAGGAAAACATGTAACATTGCCAGTTTGTGATTGTTAGTCTATTAAAATATTTATTATAAATTCTATATTGTTAATAGTATTTAATTCTACTGAATAATAACTGCATAAACCTTCTTAAATAAAATTTAATGTTTGCAATTTTGGAATATGCAAAAGATTAATAACTTTAAGTGTAATAAAAAAAAAGTTATTAAAGCTAAGGAAGACATATATATTTGAAATGTTTAAGAATGTGTTCCAAAGAAACCAATAGCTCTTTTATATCATACCCCCACATGGTCTATTCATATAAAAAAACTCCATTTTGTTTATGATTATTTACTGTATTAATATGGGATCACATCTGAGACAAATTCTTATATAAGTATGTCAACTTTTAAGTTTTGACGTGACAACGTCTTATAAATTGGTTTGCGGGTGACACTTCAAAGAAACTGCGTTACGGCTCCGCTCACGTTATGCGCTCACAATGAGAGGCGGTGAGAGGCACGCGTCCCCTCCACTCGGGCATGGTTAGCCCGCCTAAGAGCAGAGAGAGACATAAAAGTGAAAGGCACGCGTCCCTTCCACTCAGATAGGAACAAGTTAAGTTGTAGTAAACGCTGTTTCATTGTACGCAAATGTATTGCAAGTTATTGTATGTATATTTGTATATAAATACGTATGTATGTGTAAAGGTAAAAATAAAATTTTGTTAATATGAAATTCAGTGCAGGATTCTTTGTATAAATTAATGTTTTAAATATAATTCTTTGTATAAATAAATGTTTTAAATTGTTACTATTATTTCATCCTTCTTCCTACTATACGAATGAATATTCACATTAAAATGATTTTACCACTCAAAGTCGTTGTCACGTAAAACTTTCGCCCGTATACCGACTTTGCAGGCTGCCAATTTTTTTTTTGTGTCTAAAAATTTCTTAAATAAATGCCTGTGTCAGATAAACAAAAGTGTAATTATTCTCATAATTGTGTCATATTTTTTTTCAACTTAAAACCTAAAAATCAATGAAAACATCTACAACTAACTCAAGCTTTTCATATTAACTGTCAGTTAAACACTACAAATATCTACTGTCCCCATTTTTCTTAGATTTTAAATTAAAATACTTATAACACGATTATTCTTATCTAGAACAATACCGGAAAAGTACATGTTTGGTTTTATTAAATTGTATGTTTAATATGTTACCATTTTTTTTTCAAAATAGAGCACGGATTTGGAAGTTTTTTTTAGTTTTATGAATAATATTTACACTTAACCATTTCTCAAATAATTTAACACTTTCAAACCATCAGAAAATGTTGAAGGATGGATTTTGATTGTATTTACATGATTTTTTTCTGTCAAACAGAATAGCAGAATTTTAACAGAATATAACATCATTAACATTTAAAAGCCAATAAGAAATTGTTGAAGAAAAATTGTTTAAAAGATTACATTAAATGCAGTTTTTACAAAAGCGACATACATGAAATGGATCAAGAATAGTGCCTTTATGTATCCACATATCGAGTATCTTGAAGTATGGTCGGCTGGCGCGTTCTGTAAGAAACAAGGCAATTTCTTGTGCGCGCGCGTCGGCAATCATGCTGTTGGTTCTCTCATGTAGGGCTGACAGCACAGCACCACCATGCAATTCACTCTGGAACATTTTTTCAAAAATGTTCTAGTAATCATATAACAATACAACATATAGGATTTTATGAATATAAAATTAAATGAATCATACTTGATTACCCATTTTAAGATCGATAACACCTGCTATTAATATGCTTATAAATAATTTAAAAACAAATTCTTTTAAAACGTAATATTAAAAGTACATTGAACATATTGTATTACAAATGAAATGACTTAGCAAATGACATAAGTAAATTAAAAATTAATTAAACGATAAACTCAATATGATTGAATTTATATCACAAAATTGCCACTCTAGGTCTGGATTGGTCCAAGACTTCAAAATATATCTGCTGTTATGGTTGTGTTAAGTATTTACCACTTCACTTGCTAAGGCAAAATATGTCTAATATTGTCTAAAATGTTAAATCATGTATGAAATTTCGATTGTTGATATTCAAAGGGATAATTATAAATTATTATAGAAATATGAAAAAATGAAAGGTTTTAAGTTTGAAATCAATCTGTCACATAATCAGAGAAAAAATATTGCTACCTCAGTTCCATGTGGCGGGTCTACCACCTATATTTATGAATGACACTATGCAATTACTTATGCTATGTACTTATATTTTTAAAATTATTCACATAGAAAATGACAATAAAAGTATAGCATTATTGAGCGCATAATGTCTTTCATGTATACTGGTTTAAATGTTCATCACCAATATAACATAATAGAGCATTCTGTACTCTATAAAACAATTTTGTATTATGTTTTTGTAATCAATCACCTACAATTAGATAATCGGAAATGAAAAAAAAAAATGTCTATCTACATTTTAATAATCTTTTGATATTAGAATATTATGTTTGATGAAACTAAAATAATATTTGGTGAACAGCAAATGATACGGATAATTATTACAAACAGCTTTAATCATCACAGTAATAATGTGAACCAGTTTATTATTTAAAAATATATACAAATAAACTTTAATGCCGACAGATGAAACACATTTTAATGATGATATTAATTTAGTATTTATTAAATAGTCTGTTTGCAAAAATTGATTTTTAGGACTTTAATGATTTAGTTATCAATTATTCTCGAATAATATGCCTGATAGTGATTTGAGCCATACCTTTCCTATGGTCATAACAACAGCAGCCAAAACTTGCATGGTGTGCATTGTAGGTTGTACAAAGTACCATAGCTTCTGCAGTGTTAGAGATCCAGACGTATGCTCAGTCTCCAATTGCGCTATCATTATCTGAAATTTCACAGTTACGAAATTTTATTTCATACTTATTTAGAAATATAATATTACATAATTTTTATGAGATGCACGAAGAATATTTCTTAATTAATGCTGTGTGTTTCAGGTTTCATTTATTCTGCTTCTTAGGCATCCCATTTCAAAATATTTTTATTCCAGGTTTTCATTTTAGGAGGTTTCCACCTTAAGCCTAAGAGTTGGGGGTTGCTAATGACCGCTGAGACCAATACAAAGAGAATGTCTCAGATCTACATTTTAATGTACTCTCCAAGACTTGGAACTTATGATTTGACTTAAGTTAAAAACTCATTGGTTAATTTGCCTGTGATCAGGATAGGATCCGGTACCTTCTGGTTCAAAGCATTCAAGCAATGAGCAACCACCAGTCTAACAGAGACTTATTTAATTACAAATGCGAGCACAAAAATTTAGAATTAAGTGTGCATCTCTTAGCAAGTGTAAATCTATGCAGATCAGACAAAAGAAGCAACCATCAAGTATCCCACAAATTATACTTAAAACAAATAATCTTGAAAATGATATACAATTTTGCTATTGTTAAAATTTATCATTAATCTTAAATACCAAGGACATACTAGAATTAGTACATCAAAATGATATTTTATATGAATATCACTCCTAAGTACGCATTTAAAAAAAATTTAAGCACAACAATATTCAATTTACTTGATTATATTTATATGAGTTGGTGTTGATTAATTACTATGAGGAAACAATGCCAGATAAAGGAAAGCAAATTAACAATATAAAATAATGAAAGCAAAGAACACAAACGTTAACAAGAGAACCAAACTTAACAAATTAGAGTGTCAACAAAGTATTGAGACAAAATGATGCCGAATTATTAAAACTGACATAATTCCATGTCTGGCATATCTTAAGCTGACACAGACTCCAAAACACAACTAATTAGACAAATAATTTTAAGATTAATGATGTGTTCATACATTTTTTTTTTAAAGTTATTTTATTTTCTGTTTTTTTGTGATATTCACAATAACAATGCCTTAGATATGCCCAAAATAATAAATTTGTCTCATTCTTATTATCATGTTCTGAATACTATAACAAACAACCATTTTCTCAACTACGCAGCACTGATATGATGCATAATTTAACTATGTCTTGAGAGGGTGTGTCAACAAGTCCACTGAAGCACAAGCTGTGACTCCATCCACCACTCTGCACATCATAGTCCAGTCACATGGAATATGCAACCATACTTAGAATGGTTGTATATTTCATGAGCCCAATGTACCCAAACAGATCACACATGTGTTAAATTTTGTGCAACTAGTTTGTGTATCACGGTAGAGAGCCCTACATAAATTTTATATAGAAGCGAAGCTAGATATGTATGTCTGTCATAAGGAGACGGCTAAATACTGACAACCGTCTCACCTTTAATGTCAAATTCAAGTATATTTTATGTAACTATCATGAAGCCCAAATTATTATTTGAACCACATCACCTAATTATTTTATTTTTATTTATCATATGAATTACATTATTTTGAGTAAATACTATGTTTTATTTCACATCATCCCTCAACTTTTATAGTGATTTACAATCCTCATTACAATAATTATTAGTGCATATTTAAGAAAAATATAACCTAACTCAAGAAACACACGATTATTTTACAAGTACCATACAGGACAATATAAGACAACAAAATTAATATAAATTTCATTACAAAATAAATTTATGACAAAAAGAAACTCCTACATAAATTTTACAATAAACCCTAATAGCTAAAATAACACAGGCAGAAAATAAACTTGATGGAGAAAATAAGAATTAACATCAGTTTTCTTACATAATAATCTTTCAATAAAGTTTCCAAGGCTGCAACAAATGCGTGTAGTACTTGTCCAGACCAGAGATTGCAATGTTCTATGAATCTTCTCACAATTGAATAATTGGAGGCAAGTGGTAACATTTGCTGAATTATATGTCTCAAAGCATCATCTAAATCTTCTGATATCGTAAAACTTCTTTGTTCAAATGTACCTTTGACTGGCTGATGCACAATGTAATTACCAGGTATACCAGAAAATATATACAAAAGTTCGTCTATTACGATATTTTCTTGTGAGGCAAAAGGCACATCGGCTGAAAATCCAAATAATTCATGAATGTTCAAAATGTAAAAAGAGACTAAAAAATGTTATATAACATTTTCAAAAATATTTACATTGCAATACTAAAAAGCTTAAAATCATTTTAACACATTTATTTCTGAACTGGGTATGAAACTTTTCAATAATAGAAAAACTACAGTTTTAGATAAAAACCAAATATATTATTTTCTAAAAAAAAATACACCTAATAATTTGAGTTTACACCCAGAGTAGTGTGCGAGTGTTATAAGAAACCTAGTTGAGACAGATACTATTCTTCTTTGTTACTTTTATTTATGTGAAATTTTCATTGCTACAAAAACATTCTTTTATTTTTTTGGAAAATTTTGGATTAATATCATTTAGTGAGTCAATATATAACAAAAAAAAAATACAAAGAGATGACTGGTACTTCATTTCATCAGATACTGATAACTGAAATTCAAAAATTTTATCAAACTTGATATAGCATATGAAAAATTGGCATACTTAGGAATTGAAAATTTGTATATGCTACAGTTTGAAACTGATATTTAGATATTTGCTTTACAAATAATCTAACTATACAACAATAGTCAATGACATAAAATATAATTTTACCCAATGAAGCTTGTATCTCCATCAATTCTTTAGGAAAATCCCAAGACATAGCTGGATGATCTTTTTGCCAATTTGGGAAGCTGATAGTACTATACCAATTTGGACGCTGTTTTGTTTCCTTTTCTTCGAAAGACTTTTTCAGCAATTTTTTATTTTCATCTACTGCCTTAAGCAATTTGTCTTTAATCTAAAAATTAACCATAATTAAACATATTTTTAATGCAGATTAATATGAAACAAGTATATACCTATATCATCATTTTCAAATACCTGTGGTAGGTCTTCTTTGGTAAACTGATGTTTAGTGTCACTCAAAACTGGTTTAGGTGCGACTTTTGGTTTTAAAGTTTTTATTTTTTTATCATCACACAGTAATTTGTAAAACAAAACAATTATATCTGTTAAACTGTCTACACTGTAAAAAGCATGAATAAACATAAATTACAATGAAATAGTCATTTACCATGAAAAGAATTTGGACTGAAAATTGTATACAATGTAAACTTACTTTCGACTTTTTAAATCTTCGTATTTCTTCATAAATGTTTTTGCATTGGAGGCTTTTAGCGCCAAACGTTGGACATATTCAGTTATTTGTTTAGAAGATATGTTACTATTTCCTTGGGTAAGATCACTCTGCAAATAATCTAAAACCGTGTCGGCTTCTAAACTACACCTGTAAATTAAAAAATAAATGCAATCGGCTATTACATTAAATACTTACAATTCTTATACTTAAACCCATGATTTAATTAATTAATACTTTAAAATTACCCTAAAGCATCTAATAATTCTTTGATGGTAGATTGCATTTTCCGATTTAAAAAAAATATATGTACTTTCAATAAATTTCTTTTTTAAATAAAAACAAACAACCATAACACAACTGCAAAACAGCACACCAACAATCCGTCTGTCAATTCTCTATATGTCAATTTATCATTTTCAAATAATCAACTGTCAAAAAGTTTAGTTCCAATTCGAAATTCATTGATTCTAAAGATAAAAGTAAGTGAAATAAAATTTAATCATATATTAATGTTGTAATCTAAGAAGGCTAATTTGTTGCACTTAAACTATCAAACGAAGATGTGCATTCCCATACGAAAAAATAGCTTTGTGTATAATCTAGGAAATATAAATTTGTACTTATATCCAATAGGTTTGGGAACTGTCGAAATAGCCCCGGATCTAGAAGGGGGCAAATCGGGGCACCCACCCCGAGCGGCAGTATCAGGGGGCGCTAAATTCATAATTATTGAAGTGAACACTTCTATAAGCAAGTTTGTATACACTTGAAAATACACTGGAGTCACTATTTAAGAATTTCCACACTTATTAAATACAGATGTTGAATGAACGCTATAATATATCAGAGTATTATGACAACCTTTAGGTATATAAATGTGTAGAAAGTCTGAGAATAATACTCATTTTACAACATAATACTCGCAACGAACATTATATCAAAACATGAGTATCATGTTTTAAAATGATACTATAAACAAAGTGCAAAACATATCGAAAATAGTTTCTGTAAGGCACATTATTAGCCTTTTTCTATGAATATAGAAAAAGTGTTAAATCTTTGTCAGGAGTGTGTTTGTTAACTATATTACTATACCTTTTTGTTTCATTACACACGACATCTGTGTTATCTGTATTCTGAAGTGTTGCTATTATTATGTTCCCCTCAATGCTATTTTTACTTTGAATTGTCGTTTGAAAAATCTCTAAAAAGAGATTTCAGTTAGTTTAACAGTAACGTGCACTACAATATATTATACCCAACACACCGATCGCTAAACTTTTGAGCGGATATGTGTTAAAGTGTCTGTTGACGTCTCATAAATACCCAGTTATTTTTTTTAGAATTGGCCATTTAGAAATTATAAAATAATAAAAGATATTTCAATTAAAAAAATTGAACACTGCCAATCTTATTTTGATATTGTATTGTAATCATCTGTTATTCGTTTTAACAAACTGACGGCCAAAATTGTTTGTTTAACGTCAACATGAATTAAATGCGAGAAAATTTTCGTGGTACGATTTTCTATAAATTTCGTTACCATTTAAGCCAAGGAGAAAATTATAACAAACTTTGTTTCGCCTTTCATGATGAAGCTTCATCCCTTGCCACTGTTTACAATTGGTATAACTACTACAGACGTGGTCTCACTTATCTGACTGACGATCTGCATGAGGGATATTCTTCTATGGCGACAACCAAAGACAATATCAGTATTATGCTATGACTTCGTTTTACTTAATTAGGCAACTCCTCGAAAGGAAACGCCCATTTAGCCAACTGTCTTTTGTTCTCGGGATCGTAATCGTAATACAGCTTTCCTCACCTGTGACCATGTCATATACAGCATTTGAGTCACCACCGGCAAATATTTGCATAATTTCGCGGCACCAAATAACACGAACAGAATTTTTGAGCTTCGGTCAAATTATGAGATAATTGTCCAACCGAATACAAAGCTTCCCGACCGCTAACTCTTTATGAAGAACTTTGTGCTTTTGACTCATACCGATGTTTAAGTTTGTCCGAATCTGCTGTTAGATCATTCTTTCGTAAGTCTCTATCATGAGTCGCACAACACTGATGTTGTCTTCGATCGTCATCGTAAAAAGGCGACGTCCCTCACGCAGATCGACTCCACCAAACCAAACTTTCCGACCAAACTCTTTCAATATTTACTAAGTGGCCAAAGATGTGGGCGGTCTGGTGTTATCATGATGAAAAACCACAACCTTTCTGTTGGTCAATTCCGGCTGTTTTTTTCTCTACTTGTTGCTTGAGTCTCATCAACTGTTGACCGCGGATATCCGAATCGATATCTCGGTAATTTTTTGCCCGACGGTAAATGCTCATAATGAATAATGCTCCTCCAATACCATACCATCAACTTATTGCGAGTTGATCCGGGTTCTGCAATAATATGTGGAATTTGCTTTTTTTTAACCATGATCTTCTTTGCATGTTCTTGTTATAGGTAATCTATTTTTCATCACCAGTGATCAATCTTTTCAAAAACGGTTCGGTTTCATTACGTTTCAATAGAAAATCGCAAATGAATATACGATTCATTAAATTTCTTTCAGTGAGCTCGCATGGGATTCAAGTCTCGAGCTTTTTTGTATATCAAACATTTTTCAAATGGGTCAAAACTGTATTGTAGCCAATTCCTAGCTCTTAAGCTATGTCACAATAATTAATATGCCGATCGAGTTTCACTGTTTCCAAAATGGCATCGACTTTATCCGTAACAGGTCGACTAGAGCGAGGTTGACCTTTGACATAAGATTACTGGACTGAAAACGCTTGAACTAATTTTGCTCTATTCTTACCGATATTGCATTAGGTCCATAAACGTCATAAATTTTTTTTGCAGCTTTTGACGCTTTTTCTAATAAAATTTCAAAATTTATCGTATTTCTACGTTAAATTCATTCTTTTTTATGGACACAAAAACAATAGAAAAATGGTGCGAATTTTTTTTTAATGTCTATTTAATGGTAACAAAACTAGCCAGATACAAACAGCACAATCAAACAGATTTTACTACAGCTTTTTACTTAAAAAATACGAAAAAACTTTTTCCACGACCTAATATGTAACTGTTCTCTGTTTCAAATGTGATATTTTGGTACAATAATTTCTTACATATAAGAATATTACGTTGCAAGTTAAGTATGCATTATTTTGTGAGATAGAATTTTCTTGCTAACCCAAAATTTTGAAAATGTTATAGTTAAGTTCTCCTGACAATTGCATAACCGTCAATATTTAAGTTTGATTTATAAAAATAAAACCAAATGAAAGCTTATAAAAATTTTATGTCTGATGTGATGATATATAAAAAAGTAGTCAATAGCATGTCAGACCATGCTCATTACAGGGTTCTGAAGTCATTGTTACAAAGAACCGCATAAACTTTAGTCGCTTATAATTAGAAAAAAAAGTAGGCAAGTGGATTATTACTATTAAACTAGTGTAAACCAAAGTGCATCAGCAAAAATGCGTATCTTCATGGCACTTACGTCCTTCTGTTGAAAAGCGTAGTTTTTTGACAATAACTCAAAAACAGTATATCCGATCATGTTCAAAATGATTTTCTTTGAAAGTATTTACGAGGCGTTACCTTCGCTATTTTTTTCATATTTTTGGGAGATACGTTTTAAAAAATAGAGGAGGGTACACAATTTCTGCAACTTTCGGAGCGATTATTTCAGCAACTATCCATGTAATCAGAAAAGTTGCTTAAAAACCTTAAAATGTTTTTAAAAGAACTGTCGAAATATCTGCCACATGAAGATGTTTGTTGAAGAAAAATTTCTCAGCTTCTGTTATGTAACAGAAACTTCTCTTGGGACATCAAATACCAATTTTAGAAAATTCGTATGAATCTGATTTAGATACAAAATAATTAATTAGTCCGAACTTTAATATAAAATTCAACAGTATTACTAGTATGGCGTAATGACAATATTATATACCATATAGTGTACCATGCATAATACAGAAAAAATATTATTATGAATCACACGTAAATTTTCATCGAGACAACTTTATTTAAGATAACCGATTCAGCAATGATAAGGGTAAGAATTTTATTAAAGTGCCAGTGGATGCAAATATCGATTATTTTATAGTCATTGTTTAGCACTACGTATTCGTTTATGGTACGGATAAAATAGGAAACAATCATTGCGCTGACGACCTATTCGGAAACTAATACGAGAAAATTCTAGAAACAAGCAAGATTATCCGCTGTCAAATGAAAAAGGTACTGACTCCACAGACGTTCTCAAAGGTGTTTTTAGAAATACACCCAAACAGCAATAAATCAGTGAAATAATTGTCCGAAAACCATGATTTTATTAGGGCTAAAGAGGATTTGTAAACGCTTACAAGTCCGGAAAAGAGCCGACTTTATAAGTGTATTTGCACTTGTACAGTACAACGCACGAAACTCTGCCACTGTGAATTTAGTCACGAAAACGTCGCAACGATGTGAAATAGGCAAACGGAGGAGATACAGGGTCGGGGAGCATTTAAACTGCGCATTACATCATTCGCAGGCAATTCAAAGAGGCATAGTTTCGTGTGTTGTACTGTTAGATATATATAATTCACTTTTGAAATGCTACTTACGCCGATAGCATTCTTATACGCGCTCGGCAATGCTTTTATAAGCTCATTTGTGAACAATCGTGGATGGAAAGCAATCGATGTGTTAAGCTCAGTCGACTATTCTAAATTTTTCTATTAATGTCCACCGTAAGTGTGTTACGATTTACCATTTTAATGCCTTAAAATGTGTATAACCTCACATTTCGTTGTAACACACGGAAGAGACAACATTTAAAGTGCAACTGTAGGTATCTATGTATTTATCGGTATGTATTTGCAATCACATTTTGTTGTATTGTGACAAATGGAATCCTAATTAATTAAAAAAACTGTTTTTTTTTAACTTCAACGAATATTATGAATGAATGAATTTCGAATTTCCAGTTTTGAATAAAGTTGAAGCCAATTAATCGCATATTCCCATGTTTTGCAACATTTACAGAGACATCTAACAGGAGACAAATAACACCTAACAAAAAATTAGAAAAGTCGTTAACCTTGTAGACCAACCCTGAAATTTCCCGCTATTTTCGAGGTCGAGACACTCTAAAATATATAGGATTTGACGCGATTTTATGACTAAAAAGGTTTGAGAATGCGAATTTAATTCGACACAGAATCTTATTTTTTTTAAAGAAAAGTTTTTTTTAATTTTTCGTTTTTGATATCTCTTGAACAAATTAATCGATTTTGACTGAACTAGCTTTTTAAATTCTATAAAAGAATTCGGAACATGCATTTAATTAGGTACAAAATTTTGAAGTATTTTGAAAAAAAAATTTTGCCATTTTTTCGTTCACGGTATCTTGCGGATAAACTAACCGATTTTAAACGACCCGGCGGCTATCGACGTGGTTTTTTAATATTAGTAGCTGGTTAGTTTTTGAAATCGATCGACAAAGCCGTTTAAAAGTTACAAAAAAAAACCACATTAAAAAAGCATACACACCATCGTAAAATTTCTGGAAGCTTCTTAGGACCTCAAAACGTCAAGATCTGATGAAAACTGGATTTTCAAAAAACGGTGTAAAACCGGTAACTTACCGATTTTCGAATATTTTCAACTTTTTTAGCGGGAAATTAAAAACAACCAATTAAAATCAAAAATCTTGATATTGTTCTCGCGCGAAAATTACGAAAAAGCATTTCCTACTTCTGAACATAACTGACAGCGGTATGAAACAGTTCGAATATTATGAGATTAATTCAATATTAGATGTTTAACAAGTCGATATTTTCTTCTTCACCCCACAGTAAATAACTCGCATGATTGCCCGACTCTCCTTTGCGAGACAGAAACTCAACAAAACCGGGCATAAAACAAGTCAGTATTAAAATCTATATGCACTCATACGGTGGCCACTGTGTGTGCTCTGTTTGCTAAAGACTTCATACGAGCAGTGACGGATTTATATTTTGTATAAGTGTAGGCCACTTTATTTCCGCCGCCCCATGTACCTTTCTAAAATAATAATTTTCTGAAATCTCCCGCCCCTAGGACGCTGCCGCCCCTAGGACGCTGCCGCCCCTAGGCCGCGGCCTACACGGCCTATTGACAAATCCAGGACTGCATACGAGTTCGAAGGTTATACTAAAATGCTCACGCGTTTGTTAATTTTTAAGTCGATATAGGTCTCACATTCACATATATATATATATATATATATATATATATATATATATATATATATATGTCTTGAAAATACATTTCTGTCTTGATACGTGTCTATGTATTACGTTAACTGTCGCAGTGAGAATTATATACGTTTTCGCACGATCATCTGTGCTTATTCAAAATCCCCAAGTTAGAACAGAACCAGATAGTCATAAAGGCCTAGCTAGCATCGAACTCGTGCTTTTCTCTTCTAAGCTGATTCACTGTCAAATAAACTTCTGTTCCTTACCGATTGAAATATACGATATTTAGAATGTAACTGAAAAAAAAAACAAAACAAGGTGCGAATTATAGACACAAAACCTTAGAATGTTATGTTTACCCAGATATATCGAAGCGACAAAAGATCGATTGACAGAATAAAAAAAAAACTCATGCACACACAAATCTTTTTCACACAAAACAGTCTTTTGGCGGCGCGACACAATGCCGCCGACAAAAGTGCGGCGTCTGTCTGTAGCAGGAGCCGTCGCTAAACTTACGGTCGTCGGCGCTGTTTTGATTGTCCGATAGCGAAACAAAATATTTCGACATTTCTCTGAAAAGATTGGAAGCTATTGTGCACGTGTGATACTTGAAAGTGTACTGTAAGTGTTCACATTATCGAGTCTTTACAATGCAAGTTCCGATTACAGAGAACTACCGAATCGAATTATTATTTTTTACGTTACGTTTTTTTAGCCTCCGACGATAATGGAGTGTATATTATAAATTGTGAAGGCGTATGGATACTGTACATGTGGCACATGATTGATTAAAAAATATATATATCGTCTATGGGACACGATCAAAACCTCTGACAAAAAAATTATAGAAACAAGTTTTGCTACTGTGGTTATCGCTTTAACGAATCAAGATATGGCAAAACAAATTATAGACTTCAATGAACAGTATTTTAATCAGAATTATTCAAGTGCTTTGTGTACGTATTGAGTGATCAATTTTATTGTTCTTATCTAATGGGTTACCGAAAACGAAAAAAACACACTTGATAGAAAATTTAATTGTTGCGTATATACGGCCGATTTGTTTGAAAGAAAATTAGTAATTCATTAATATATTCAATATCAATATTCACTATTATCAAAACTCTTCCCATAATAGCCTCTGTAGACCACCGCTGGGGAAAAATTAAATCTAATTATTGTTTTTGACTAATTTAAATTATTTTTGAAATCGTTTGAAATGGAAAATTTAATTGTTTTAACTCTAAATAGACAAGCTAATGAAGAATATACGAGCGATAGCAACAAAGATTTACAAGTATCATATGTATATGTATCTAGATATCGATAAATAATTTTGTTGCACACCTTTAAATGTTAAATAAATGCCCCTAATATAACAATACAACTTTTAATTATAAAAAATATTATAATTTAAGAAATTCAGTTACATCAACTCATCTGGCAGCGATTAAATTATCTATTGGCACCATTTATTAAAATTCGATCCAAAAATTATACTAAAACGACTATCATAAAAAAACATTCTTCATTATGCGTACTTATGTAAATGATCATGGTCAAACGAAGAAACTGGCCAAGAGCATGTCGGACCATGCTCATTATAGGGTTCGAAGCCACAAAGAAATGCACTACAGATGAAAAAAGTATATTGGTACACTTTTTCCACGTTTAACGCACAGAATAGTTATAAGCACTTTAGTTGCCTATAATTATAAAATCAAATAGGTATGTCGACTAGTATTAAATTAATGTAAATTAAAGTGCATCAGCAAAAGAGCGTATCTTCATGGCACTTACGTCGTTTTGTTGACAAGCATAGTTTTTCAACAATAACTCGAAAATAGTATATCCAATTATATTCAAAATAATTTTCGTGAAAACTATTTATTAAGCGTTACCTTTGCTATTTTTTTCATATTTTTTGGACATACGGCTTGGAAAATAAAGGAGGATCACAATTTGTGCTACTCACGAAGCGATTATTTCCTTAAAAACCATAAAGAATTTTATAAAGAACTCTCAAAATATTTTTATTTAACTACCAAACTTATAACGACATTATAAATTTCATCAATTTACGTATTGCAGTTTTTAAATAAAATGCCCGTGGCATACGGACGAACGGACAGGCATGGCGAAACTATAAGGGTTTCATTTTTGCCATTTTGGCTCGGAACCCTAGAAAGTGATATTTAATTTGTATTTTTCATATTTTCGAATTGTCGATCTTCCAATTGTAATGTATACTGTAAATAGAACATAAATGGAATCTATATTGTTTAATCAGTATCTGATCAGACACTTACTGTCAATTTTAATTCCATTCAAATTTTTAACTGGAAACAGCTGATGAGCTGAGTTAGAAATGTGAAGGTACGCAAGCTATCAATGGCACATCCCTAATTAGCAAAATAATAAGCAAACGACACCTTTATAATCTGACTTGCGTGCGTGAATCGAAGAGCTGCATAATATTTTCACTATACATTTTTATTTAAAACGCATGTTAAATTTTATAGAAGAGTTTGCTCCATACCAGTTACGCTGTAGAGCAGAATGGGAGAGACTAGTGCGGGTGGGGAGTGTTGTTTATTAGATTAAATTTGAATAAACGTATGGTCCAAAAAATATTAAAATTTTTGAAATTCAATGTGAAAAGTTATTTTACGGTGGAAGGGAAGGATCAAGACACATCTACATTAATATCACAAATATGAAAATGTTTTTATCTATCTATTTTCTTTCTTTCTTAGGTTTTCCTACCTAAACCGTTGCACCGATTTGCATGAAATTTAACATGGACATAGTTTGATACCAGACAACAGACACAGTTTACTTTTTGTTTTTTTTGTCTGTCTGTCTTTTCATAGTTCAACAATAGCTTTTTTTATATGTTAATCTACATAACGCCTCGTAACTAAAAGTTTTAAAAATAATTAATTGTTATTTATTTTGTCGGTCATGCTTTGCTTAGAGAAGGAGTGGTCTTAGACAAGGACAATTGAGGGATGGGGAGAGGAACATATGTGGTGAGAGGGAGTAAGGTAGAACAAAAGTTTAAGTAAGAGAAAGTGTCAACAATCCGTTTGCACCTATATGATTAGTAATAACGGCTTAATAATAAAAAAGTTACAACAATTTAAAACGAACGATAGGGTTTCTACACTTTGTCTTTTATCAGTATTGTATCCTCTTATTATAATATAATAAATGTGATACTTTGTGATGATATGATGTATGTAACTCAACATATGAAGGATTGTTTATTAAGTATTAATCTTAAGTTATGCGGTAGGGAATCGGTCATGCATTGTTTCGCAAATATTCATAATCTCCTCCTCTTATAAAACAATTTTGCCAAAGAAGTCATAGTCACGGAAGTAGCCGTTTATGAGCAAAATAGCTTAGAACATCTACGTAGAAATATTGTGCTGACAACCTTAGAACAGCTAACGTGTGGGTATTGCACCGCAGCGCGACGCGTTCTCGGCCATCCGATTACACCTGCGATTGCAATCTGGCCGAGATTTTATTAGGGTTGTGTCTATATTATTTTATACTATTTATAAGTATATTTTCAATGACATATTTTTGTTATATTTACTTCGGAATCGATATCGAAAATGGGATCGATATGAGAATCGAGTTCGATTGCGCGATTGGGAAAGAAAAGGACGCAAGATTAGAATAAAACACATTACCAAATAATAACTAACTAAGACTACGAAATCAGAGATTAATCGAAAAGAGGCTCGGCATTCGTAACAATGGGTCGTTTTAATAAACGTCACTCAAATGATGCTCCATCTTAAAAAGTAATGTGGGAGCGAGACATATATTATTTTCTATAACGAAACACTATAACTATCTTACTCTTTCCAGTCTCAAAATGGTACGCCGCACTTAAGTATGCTTTATTAATACGACCCAATGACAGCAATATTACTTAATATAGAATATAAGGAGGTAATTATATGTCCACGCGAGCGCAGACACAGACAAAAGCTAGTGTCTAGGAAAAGGGATAGAATAAAAAAGTTTATGTGATATAAGATGACTTATTTCTTCAGTTGTAAAATCATTTCTCTACTGAACAACAGATGGCGCTTTGTGTCATAAAAATTATTCTTGAAATAGGGTTTGAAATTTATAAACATAACCATATCTCCTTCACAAATTATGACACAGACGTGCTTATCATTCACTTGCATCATTAAAAATATTAAGTCATTAAAATTAATGAAGTGAATTATAAATAATATCTTCTTTTAGACGCTGTCACTTGTAAGGTATTTTTTCTAATTTACATGCACTTCTCTAACCCATATTATAGAGATCAAAGTAATTAATAATTTACTTTCGTTTTTGATTACCTCACCTTGTGGTCATATTAGTCATTCCGTATATCCGTACATGCGCACTCCACAGTAATAGGTATACCCAGTGTCGGATTTATACATTCGTCGCCAGTAGACTATCCAAATTTTGGCGCCTCTATCGACCTCTACAATCCCATATCCTAGTTCACAATCACAGTTATTATATATATTTTTTTTTATCAATGAACAGTAATGTGTATGTGATTCTATGATTTGTGCACTATCGTCCAAATTATACCCGCCCTTTTTTCCCGTAATTAGTATGTTTGTGAACTGGAGGATAAATGTGTCAGTTTCTAGATTATTTTTACAATCCAACGACTTAGTTAAGATTGCACAAGGAACAATTTTTGGGTAGATATATTTCTGAAGTAATAAAAGCTTAACAGTGTACCACTAATAAGGCAGAGTATATAAGGTATACCCTTATAGTACATACATAAAAATGTACATTCTATAAACGGACTTAAATATTTTTTATTACGCTTCCTTACGGCTTAAAACATCATATGTAATCATCTGGTAACAATTCCGTTGATGATGACAAGGAAATCCAATTAAGTTATAAAAGTTTAACAATTTATTTTATATTAAGGTTCCATGTCCAAAGGTCAAAGGGTGCCAATAGACCCTGTCACTAAAACTACGCCGTCAGTTTGTCTGTTCTGATTTTAAAGGGCCTGTATCTTTTAACTATAATAGTTAAACGATTGAAATTTTCACTGAATGTTAGTAACTATATGAAATATCTTAAAAGTAATAAAGAAAAAAATTGTATAAATAATAAATTTAGATGAATCCTCATATAATAAACATGTTCATTTCAATTTCCTTACGTGTTACACTTTCTTTATAACATGGTAATATTGCGTAATACGTACAAGCGTCGAATTCGTTGTAATTATAGTGCGAGTCGAGCTTGCTTTAAGTAGGCTTTCCGGCCTGAAAAAAAGAAAAGAAAAGAAACAAATTTTGTTTTCGCCAACACAGCACATATTATGTGGTAGTATGGAATTAGATTTCTAAATAAAATCGCCTCTTTATGGTGATATGACGTGTTACGGTGACAGAGCTCCGGTGTGGTCAATCTAGCTGCAGCAGGAAAATGAGCCGGCCAATCGATAAGATACCACACACTCACAGAACACGGATGTTAAGTAACAACTTTTATTGTTGCTTTTATCCAGTGAGCGAGAGTTCCGGTGGCCCGCTCTCCTCTTCATCGCCGCACTCCCCCTCCATAAATCCTTCTCCATCAAATATCCTAGTTCTGTCCAAAAGGCCGGCAATGCACAGACTTTCGTTGCGATTTTTCATGAGAGGCGAAGATGACAGGATTTATTAAAAGATAGAGAATACAATCAATGATAATAAAAGTCATTGGCATTTGTTAATAATATTAATATTCTTTTGAGATCATACTTATAAAGAATTTCTTATTTATACACGGTATGTATATGTAAATTACTGGTTCATTGAAAAAAATCTTATTGTAACAGGATCTAATATGAGTAGATTATTTGAATTACAGTTGATTAATTGTGAACAATATATAGCGGGAAATAGACTTAATAGAAAGAATATGCAACTCTTAATCACAGATATCAAATATTATGAACAAATTGAAGCTTCCTGCCTCTATTAATAATATGCACACGTATAATTAGAAATATATAAGTACGTCATTATTAAATCATAAGCGGACAGTAAAATAGGGCCGCTCCAGAAGAAGACCAAGGAAGCCCGAGAAAACGATAAAATAACAGCGCGGCCACGACACAACACCTGAGTTTATAACCGGAATGACAAACGGCGCGCTTTGAAAGCCGGCTTCAGATCTTGGATACGGATCAAATCCGGCGCATTCTTTCAGCTAAATTTACGAGCGGCGCCGCGGGCAGTCCATAAACGTCGCCCTTTTATCGGCCGCCCCGCGTTCGCCGATTAATAAAACGACGCGGAAGCAGCTTAACGACACTTCCTAAGACGTCACGCCTTTTTTCTAATATCGTATACAAGTATTTTTATCTCAATCAACGATCTTCGGATGGTGGCGTTACGAGAATCCTAGGGCTTAACTCAAATAAATGTAACGTTTGAACGGTGACATTTGTGGGATTTTCGTGGTGCAGTTGAGATTTGATGTGGCTTGTTAGTTGATATAATAAATTTCTCCATAAAATTTTTCACCTTTTCACCAAACTGGCGATTTTCTTTGTAGTCTAATCATAATGAAAGGCTGATGTTACTCAAATGTACTCGATAATCGGAGAGTATAACTAAATTTGCCCGAATAGTTTACAATGTAGTTGTAAACTATTCTTAATGTAATCTTAAGAAAATTACGATCACATACATAATATTTCTCTTTTCCATGTGACTGCATATAAAACAAACGAATGCTCGTCAATGCATTCTGTGATGTAGTTCCAACGCAAAATGAGTTACTAAGAGAAAAATCCATAAAATTTATAATGGATTAATTTTCGTCTCAATGTGTCGAACCCACACACTTCGACGTGCCCAAACTGGCAGTTCGCTCGAGAGACGTTTGCCGCGTCTTAAAAATTACAAATGTCTCGGACTTATCTGTATTAATTCGGAACTTGAGCAGCATATATGAGTTAACGTCAGTCAGGACAATAAAATTTGGTTTTTGACTCATTAAGGTTGGTTAAGAAATAGAGGCTTCTTGTCAATAATTTACATTGAACAATTTCAAATTCGAACTTTTTCCTTATTTTCTTTAAATAAATAAGCTTTATTCATCTGAAAGTTTCATTAAATAATTATCGTATTTGCATTTATTTGTAGGTATAAAAAATCTATAATTTACTAATATCTGTACTTGGGAAATATTTATGAAAACTTAATATTAAAACTGTTTACAAGTGCAATAGATGTCAAAACGATAATTTATTAAGAATTTTTGTCAGTCGGTCGGTATGTTTGTTTGTTCATGCATTACACAAAAACCACTGCACGGATTTCAATACGGTTTAAACAGATATATTACTGAATTATTAACTTAAAAAATAGGGGTATAATTTATTTTAACACATCGCCTAGAAGCTGAATTATATATACGCATAACTCTCTTAAACTGGGGATATAGGAAATTCTTTTTAGAGTTTAATGTCTGAATGATTTTAAATCACACATTACACTCTCTTACATTACATCTTTAAAGAATGATAACAGTACCAGCATCGAGATCGTGGTGGGCACTGGGTCATCGATAGATATAAAGATGCGGAAATATCTTCTACGACTACGCGGGAACAGCTGTGGATGAAAGCTAGAATTAACATATCATTGAGAACAACCTCTATCTAATAGCAATATATAAGTATGTGTCTTCTACATATATTATTACAAGCTTAAGCATCTTACCTCACCTTATCTAGTGTCGGTGAGAATTCAGCAAGGTCCCTAAATCAGTCGAGGTCGTGCCAAAACAGAACAATTACTTTTACGGAAAAACAAACAAATTATACTTTAAGCAACGGATTCGACGACCTTTTATTTAAAGAGATAGTCTGTCTTATAAATCGAACTATTTACGATTTAATTGAACTTTTATTCTTGTTTATGTGAACAAAACAAAATTCCCGGGTTTTTTCATTATAGAATGACGACATGATACAAATTCTCCTGTATATTGTCAAATTATGACGCACGTCCAGTCCTGGATTTGTCAATAGGCCGTGTAGGCCGCGGCCTAGGGGCGGCAGCGTCCTAGGGGCGGCAGATTTCAGAAAATTATTATTTTAGAAAGGTACATGGGGCGGCGGAAATAAAGTGGCCTACACTCATACAAAATATAAATCCGTCACTGCGCACGTCACTTCAGGTTCGATGAGGAAAGTTCATTTTTAACATGAACCTTAGTCAATCGCAAACTTTGGCTTTGATTGACACAGGCAGGTCGGATGCATATTGCATTCCAAGCGACACCACATTACTGCATTCAATTTAGACTTTTTTTTTTAATTTTTGTACAATTTTGTCGCGTAAATAAAGTTTCTGTCTGTATTTAGATTAATTATTGTTTTATCACTAAACAAATGAAGTTTGTTCAAAACTTTCGGTCAAAACAAAATGCGACTTATACAAACATTGCGTTTCGAGAAATGCCTTTGATTCAATATGACGCCTGTCGTTTTTTAGCCTCACGTCAAAGGACATTGTCGTCGTCCCCGTGAAGCCGTCGGGGTCTTCGACCTCACAAATACCATCCATTCACGTAGAGCACATAGCTGCTTGAAATATGGTTTAAGATATAACCATGATGGTACGTATACGCCGACATCCGTGTTGCGTGCCTGCTCGTCCGATCGCCGGCTGCATGCCAATAGGAGGCATTTGTGGCCGAGCCGGGAACCCGCGGAATAAGAAACAGCTTACGGTCACCATTGTTTGGCTGCTTAGAGCTATTGCCAACTAAATAAATGCGCGATACAGAATTATAAATGATGTATACCCGCCGATATTACACAAGACACGTGATATGTCAGTCACCTTTTATGGAAGATTTTCTAGCGCGTGGAAGGCGAACCGATCTAGTGATACGTATAGTAAATCCTATGCTATTTTTGTTCAAAAAATCCCGCATTTTTGCGTTCTAGGAAAACTTGACAATTAAAATGTAATAATGTTATTAAATGGCATGACAACAATAAAAATAATAGTTGTTAGAATATACATCCCTTGCAAGAATTGTTATGTTAATTGAACAGCAAATCTCTAAGTTTATTAATTCTTAAGTAGTTTGATTCTTTTAATTCCCTAGAAAAACAACAAATAAGCAGTAAAATGAACGTGTCACGTCTGAAATACGATACACACTGTTGTTTCTACTGACAAACGGCTCTGCGCACCCGTCCCTCGGTGCGCGTTTGTTTGCTGGCGTATAGTCTGTTTGACATTCCTGTCTAACACGTCAGTATATTATACTTCAATGATTATCACCCTATTATCTTATAGTAATATCTAAAAATAGGCTAAATCGGGAGTCGGACAACCGCACTCAGGGCTTCTATCAATGAACGAAATAAATAAAAAAAAACAGATTTCACTTTTTTCAATAAAATAATAGAATATTTAAAATTAAAAAATAATAATGTACTCAATTTAAATCATACAGGTACCACATCACTTCTTATAAATTTAAGAACTTAGTATTGATCAATACGAACACAAAAATAAATATTTGCATGGCAGGTAGCCTACCGATTGTATTAAAATCCACACGCGTACCCGCGTGAGCGGGTGAGGTGATCAATAAATTGTTCCTATTGACAATTGATAATTGTAAATAACTATAGGAAATCTTATGAAATACAAAGTAATATTCCTTGAACTTATGTATAAAATTCCAATACCGACATTTTATAAAATTTTTGAAATAAACAGATGAATTAGGAATATTAAAAAGCAAAATACATACACTTGAGAGTTATAAGACATATAAAATACTTTAATATATTTTTAAATAGCTACTCTAATAATGAGATTGATATTCGTATGTTTATCAAAACCTAAATCTACTTAATAAATCTTTTACAATGATTGATTGAATGAAGATAATGCACAGCCTAAACTGCTGAATTTAGAAGAATGAAATTTTGCCCAAAAGTTCCTCATATAACGTTAACATAATAAAGTAAATGCTTCGTAGTGTTGAAGGGGTTCTATTTGTGTCTGTATATATTTCTTTTATGTATATTCATCGATAACTTTGTCAATTGTGGACCGACTTGAAATTTTTTTTTTCTTTGGTAAAGGGTATATTCTCAAAGTGGTCCCATACTTACCAAGTCAGGATCTGATGATGAGATCTTAGGGACATTGAAAGATACTCTCAAGAAATATATGCACATATAGTGTGTTTGAGCCCTTTTTTTAGTTATTTTACTGTTTGTGTTTGGTAGTTATCATCTCATGTTGCTGATGGTGGAAGCCAAAGCACTCCTTAGCGGTTAAGAGTTAGGGGATAATACTGCGATTTGTTGCCAGAAACTACTCTTAATGGCTATTAGCAGTATGCAGTAAACACAAAATTAAAATTACTTGTTAATTTATTTATTACATTTGTATTAATGTATGATACATATTTATATTTATGTATGTAATTAAAACTGACAATCTATGCATTAACACATAAGAAATCTTTGCCGTTAACAGCGGAAATACGGTAAATTAATTTAATGTGAGAGTGAATGCAAATATGGTCTACATGAAGCGTACAATTTTTATTTTAAAAAAAATATGAATAGTTTGTATAGTATATATAACAATAATTTGGTAGTTGCACTTCAACTAAGAATGTAAAGACTCTAAAATTATTACCAGTGGACAATAAATTCGGAGCAGAAACTACTTTTCCACTTACTCCGTACAAAAATAAAAGAGATGTCTAGCCATGGCTGGAATTACAAACGAAATAGCTAAATAAAATAAGAAGTTATAATTACTTAAGAAGTAAAAATGTGAGATTAATTAATTTTATAAATATAAAATAGAAACCGCTTTCAAAAATCTATTTAAATGATTATCCGTTTTTAGAATCGGTTCCAACTAAAGCAAGGCAAAAGAAAATACAATCTTTGTAAACTTGAATATGAAACTCGAAGTATTGATTCAAAAGGATATCTTCTTCTTCTAAGAAGACACAAATGCGTCTTATTTGAACAACTAATCATCTAAATTGTTTGTTGAACACGGTTTTTATTTTAATGTTATAAAAATTATTTTTGAAGGTAAGGAGTTGTTATAAGACGCCGAACAATAGAAAAATTGCATTTGAATGTACTTAAAAGTTTTGCTATATAAAATGTGTAGTAAGTCGATACGAAATATTCTATCGCTTTGTTCCTTCTCGCAGTCATATTTATTGTACATATTTATAACGAATTACCGGTTCAATTTTCCACCACATAAACATTCTGAAACCTACGACAATGAAATGAATATTTCGTTCCGTTAATTTTTTTATTCGTTGACCCTTATTGGATAAACTGATTCATTTGAAAGGCGTTTTATTTCATACAGAAAATGTAGACGAATACCTATAGGACGTCTTTACACTACATTCTTATTCAAACGGCTATATACAAGAAAACAACTCTTACATTTTTTTTACATGGCACAGTATTAGAAACAATAGAAACAACTTTTAACAGCGTTTTTCGGGCATAAAAAGTGCAAAGAATTTCAACATTTCTTTCCAAAAACGGAGCAACCAGTTGATCAAAGATCATCGAATCACCACAATAAATTCGAGCAGCTCTGATTGTTATGCAATTTGACTTAATCTGGGTATGATTGTGTATGAACTCTTCATTGGAACAGCCAAGACCAAAACCGAGAACAGTATTTAGTACGCAGTGGCATTTGCGCCTTTTAAATCGAAGGCGACAGTTCGAAAGAAAGTATTAATACATTGTTTTGATCATACCAAGTTATTTGCATTGAGCTTTTGCTTTAATTTTCAAATAACCGTGTAATTTAACGTGTTCTAATATGACAACAGATATGATTTCGCAGACACAAAATACCAAAAGTATTTTATTGTACTGAATACGCAGCCTCATATTTTCATAAGATCAAATTGTTTTTGGTTAATTTTACCCTATTCTAATAACTGCTTCTACTATCAACGAAATATTACAACAGTTTATAACAGCAAGCGAGAGCTATTCTCTCATAAACAAATAGCTCTCGTAAAGAGTTTTCTTTAAATTGTTCATTAATAATTATTATTATTGTTATATATTTTATTTAGTTACGTTTCACATTTTTGTTTCTCAAAATAAACTCTTGTTTATATCCATTATCACACCTCTTCGCTAGATTGAATCGTTCATTTTAATTGATTTCAGTTTCATTGACATCCGTCAAACTATTGACAAATGTCAATGAAACAGGAAAGATGTAATGGAAATCATACTTACCGAGTGGAAACTAGTAATCCCTTTCTACCCTTCTGGGGAGGGTATGTATTTTCGTCCACTTTGTATAGCACACGTAATTGGATAGTACAAAAGAGCGTGCTCCTCATATTTTTCCCGACACGCCTTCGATTCTGATCTAGCGCTCAATTTAGACCTCGATTCCTGATCTTAATTAGGCTTCAATTTCGATTCAACTATCAATCAAAGTTCCGATTCATACGAAACCTAGGAAAATACTTTATCTTCTTTTTTTAGAATTTTAAGAACCGGTCCAGTAGTTCAATTCAATAGTATAAATACGCGAATGTAGTCGGTGACAAATGCTAAAGTAGATTGCATAAAAAGCTTCTCCGTTAAGAATAGTTGATGTGTCAAGTTCGGTGATGGTCAGTATCATTACATCACTATAGTTTATTTTCTAGAACTTCGTTGAGTATATACATTGTCGTTCGACATATTGACACTATCTTCTGATCGTTTTGTCTGTCCGCTTAACTTTGTAAATTCACTACCAGCAAACCAATCAATGCAATCAAAATCACTAAAATAAGTGATATTCAAGAAAATTTAAAATAAAAAAAACAATTACTGAATGAATCGGGAATAAAAGAACAGTAAATTTTAAAGTCATAGACGGTGTAGATACATTGTTCAAAAACAAATATGATACCAGAAAACAATGTTGAGCATTGAGTGAATCATCAGAATTGAGCAGAGTGCACGGTTCCACAATCCTCTGTTCTTTCAATGTATTAATATAAAACATATTTTATTTATTACCTAACCAAAATTGTTAGTAATTTACAATTTTATTACCAATAGCCAGAGCATTGCTTTCGAATTGAAAGGTTCCAATCGTGTAGTTCCAATCACGGGAGAATCGCCTGATGACTTTTTAACTTAAATATAATCATTTTTTTCCGTGCCTCGGAAAGCAGTATATAAACTCTCTATCGAAGACTTGTCACGGCAACCCACATCCAGCGAACATAGGTAGCCAATTCTTACCAGTTTATCTAACCCAATGTAAATAATTATAAAACAATAGATTTTTTTATTCAGTTTAGTAGTACACCTAATGGTATTCAAATACATATTTGCTGAAGCAACATCTATCATGAGATATTATAAATATCGCTTCTTAATATAATTATTTTATATTACGAAAATAGTAATATTACGTATGTCAAAAGACTTTATTTATCTTGCCGTTTAGTACGCGCCTTGTAGTGTTATTAAATTTCATGGTGGCTCGAGTTCCGGTTGCTTCGTGGAAATGTCCATTTTCGCGGCCTGTATGCGCGGGAGCACGTGGCACCGCGACGCGGGGTGCGGGTGTGGGCGCGGGAGGGCGCCGCCGGGAGTCGGTGACCGGACGCTCGTATGCAAGACACCACCATAGTGCGTAACTTATTTGTAAGTATTATTGAATATAAACTTCTATTTACAAAATTAATCAAATAAAAAATCATGTTCACTTGGATAATATTATAACAACACCGTTACTATAATAGTTTCCCTAATGAAATTTTCAAAAGGTTTTTTTTTTGTTAATAATGTATTTGTAAGATCTATGCTATCATTCCTAAGTAGGCTAGATTTAAAATAAAAAAAAAATACAGACAGACATAAGAACCTCCAAGTAATTTTATTAACGTTTCCTTTCTCATAGCATTATAAAACCTAATTTTAAAAGTAATAAAATTATATCTAATGGCGAATAAATCGCGATTCGATTACATTTCATTATTTTGGGCTACGGCACAGACAGTTTTAAGAATCTCGTGATACAGACACATCTATTAGTACAAAGTACAAAAATTTGAAAAAATGGTCAACCCTGCAATTTATCCCCGAAACTGCTCGCTGTGATATTTATCAATGTGTTTTTACGCTCCTCTAGTTCACAAATATAGTTGTCTCAAAACTAAAAGACTTATCTTTTAGCTTTTCGAGCTCAAAAATTCAAAAAACGGTTTCTTTATGGGCCGTTTTTGAATCGCTTTGCTATTTACAAACTCGTAGTATTCAAAGATATATTTAGCAGTTTAATTGATCCAATAATCAATTTTTGTGCTTTTTCAAGCTCTCCGAGGTACAAAAAAAATCTTAATACGCTTGCAGCTTTTCGAGTTGAAAACAACTTGATTTATTTAGAAAAACGCTATTTTTTTAGTATTGAAACTACGATATCAATGGAACGCGTTGTTAAATTTTAATCTGCTTTGCGACATTCGACGCGGTATTTTAAGCAAAGAAAGACGGATACTAAACATTAATCCTACAAGAACTTTGGACGTTCTTTTGAAAAAAAATACGTTTTTAAAAATTTTTCGTTAACAGTATATCTCGAATGAACTAACCGATTTTAATGAAGTTTAGAACATTCGACGTTGCTTTGTAAGCAAAATAACTGGTTAGATTTTCAAATTAATGAGTAGAGAAATTTAAGAAATATTATGAAAAAGCGCTACTTATTTGAAAAATTTTTCTCCGACGATATTTCTTCAACAAATCAACTAATTTTTGTGCTATTTACGGCAATAGATGTATCTTTCTAACACCTATTTCAATAAAACACATTTTCTAAATATGAAATTTTTGAGATGCCTAAAAATCCACCAAGCGAAATCGGCAAAAGTTTTCAGAAAGCTTAAGTTAAATAGATTCTTTTCGAATACTGACAACCGAGTTTCGATATGTTAATCCGTTCAAAAGTTATAAAAGATTAACATGCAAACATCACTAGGGAATTGATCAAAATAGATTGTTATGACTTTAAAACCTTAAAGGCTGATGAAACCTTTACTTTCGAAAATCAGAATGAAAATTGTAACTTTCCAATTTTCCAGTCATTCAATTATTATAGTTAATTAATAAAGTCAATATTATTTTTCCGGATTCTCATTTTTGCCTGCATGATGATAGAACATTTATTTTTGTCTTGAATATATTTCGAAACTAATAAAGTTTTACATTTATTTTAGTTATCGTTTTTTCTGGCAGTAATTTTTTTTTTGCGATGTGTAATATAATAGGCATATATAGCAAAAACTGTGATAACATATTTATATAACACATTTTACTTTTGAGTTTGAAAAAAACTACTTTCTTCATATATAAATTGATATATATTTCGAACGGTGATCAGTTAATAAAAAAAACAGACGATTAAAAACGAAATTAAAATCCATCAACACGAATTCCAATGGCTCGATTATTTGTTAGTATATATGATTTTTATGACAACGTCCACAACAATAAAAAATTCTGCGCCCAAAAACATGTTTTACGAATTATTTACTAAATTAGTAAGCGTTTTAGAAGTAAAAACACTAATTCATTAAAAGTGATTTTGTGGAGGAGCGATCCAATAATCTCCCCAAACCCCAAAGTAGATGCATTTATTAGGACATCATCTAAACTACAAACTGAACTTCCTAGAAGTTCGACTATGAAGTAGTTTGTTGCAAATAATTTGCCATTATTTCTGTATTTCATGCATTTCGACAACTTTACTTCATTACTTCCTTACTTCTTCGTTTTTCACCACATGAGTAAGCATTACGGGGATATCTCTATCGCATAAGTAATTAATATGCAAGGCATAATTAATATGCAATTCATATGTGCATTACAATGGTTATAATACATTACAAAATCACAATTCAAATAATACTTCAATTATACACAAATCACACTACAAATATTTCCAGAAAATAGTCCCTAACCGGGTAATAAAATGCATATGTTCTAATTATGTAATATCCATACAAGTATGAAAACACAATAAACAAAACACAAGAAGAATTCTTAAACTAAGTCCTACGTGGGAAAATATGTTAACACAAAGAAAATTTGTTTATTTTTATACAATTTTAGTTTACGTCTAATTTATCAGCAAAGGACGTGACTGTCCGTAACAATAAGCATTTTACCAAATGCACTGGATACTGCGACAAAAGGCGCGACGTTAAAATCCGGGGTAGGTAATGGTGAGAATTCTGCTCGTCCTTTAATCTGCTAATACCTAACAAAGAGAAAAATATTTATTATGTGTAAACAATTGTTTTAAGTAAGTATTTTACTATTTAATTGTATGACAAATTCATTCTCACAAGCGTACCAAAACACTTTTATACGCGCATGTATCACGTTTGGTAATCTAATGTTACGAGCAAAAATGTCATTAAAATATTAGAATCGGCTGTTGATTAGATTTATTTAGTATATTCAGTACAGTTTTCGTAAAATATTATGAAAACGTTGCCCTAATACCATTGCCCATTGACACCTCGTCAATGGCAATGATTTTGTAATGGTCATTCTGTGACAATTGACGAGCACGTTTATCAGTGATTGTCTGTGACAGCCGGTGACATATCATTCATTGCATGACGTACATCAGACGAGGTGACTGGGAGCGCATTCGTTGATAGTTTTAATACTTCGGACACCCTGGGGGATGTAACTGTCTGTACGTTCCTGAGGATGTGCCTAGTTAACATGAAAAGTAATAATCATATAACTATTTAGTGGTCTAAGATAAATAAAATATTAACACTTGCTTAGATGTTCGATATCTGTCAATCCTCTCGAATCTATATTCAATTCGTTGGATGAGGATTCAAAGTGGAACAGCAGATTCGAAGGTCAGCGGTGGGTTGAATTTTGTCGTTACGCATGTTACTCATGTCGCAGGCAAGCGTCTAACATTTTTGTCTTAAAATGTTAGGTCAGATTTCCGTTATTTTGCCAAGGTTTTATTACCGGTACTTCCATTTTTTAAGCATGAAGTGACTCAGTCATATCATTAATTCATTATGTCAACAATATCAACAACTTTTTGTATTGAAGTTTCTGCCTTTTTTTTTTAATTTTTCCACTACCGTAATTTATTTTTTGAAAAACTAAATAATAGTTCCGTACCTCAGATGTTGAGTCGTTCAAGTTTCCGGAATGTGCTCGCTGATTAACAAGACTTTTACTGATTATTTTATATTTGGTTTCTGCACGTGATATCAAAAAATGACATTTAACTCATATTGACATTACCCGCGGGGTCTGAGCCCATGTCTCACTCTCGATTCCTACTTTTTTATATATAATTTTTTAGAAGTTCCATTTTAGTATTCATAAACCCCAAATAGTTACACTATTTGCGCACGACAACAATAAAAGTTATATTTGTTTAATAGAACGTAAGTTTTTCACCAAATATACCATACTCTTCTCTTCAAAAAGAAATAATTAATTTAACTAATTATGCAGAAATAATTAATTATGTATTTTTTTATGGACACCGAGATAGTTCTGACATGATGTAATATTCTATCTCCTAGAGTGTGTGGAGCATCATACAAAACGAGTGTAGTGTCACGATCACGTTGCAACCTTTGACATAGCTTTTCATTTCGAAATTTTATTCATTTCCAAATAATCATTAATCATGTTTGATGTAAAATTTATCATGCCTAAGGACGCGTAGCCCTGCTGCCAGGATGTACTCATTTGCCGAAACCGCCTCAAAAGATAGATAACCACTCGAATCGTCTAACCACGTTACTATTATTTTTATAGTAGATCCAGCGCTAAACAAGCCCGTTAGCCACCAAAAAGCAGGTGCTCATCTCCGCCTTTAAACACTCACAACCCCTGAGGATTCACCAGTGCGTTGCCGGTCCTTTGGGCAGGGACGTGGCGGTGATGGATGGAGGAGTGGGGTGATGGAAGGAAGTGGACCATCTCTGAGCCACTGGATGAAATGCAACACTAGAAGCTGTTACTTCACGTCTGATATCTCTATGTCACATTTTACATCTTTCTCGTTTTTCTCTGATACTATATCAAAGAAAAACGAGGGAAGAGACATTATTATTTTATCATTATTTCAATCGAAGGGCCATAAGTATAAAAATATTTTTTGAATACAAATATGTAGTACAAGAAATCATTTTGTTACTAGAACGCAATAAAAGATTATTTTTACGATTGTACGAGCTGTTCTAAAACAATACATCGGTGGAGCAATTTAACATTTTTTAATTCTTTATTATTATTATTTTTTATTGAATGTATGAACAGAATCAGATATTTTTCTGCAGGGTAAAACTTAATGTGGTATGAGATTGTAGGTAATATAAAATTTTAATTTATAGTATCGATTAAAATATACTTTAAAGTATTTGATAATTTCTAAGCTAAGTAAATTATGGTAATTCAAATGTTATTTATTATTTTTTTCATAAAACAAGATTACGATTCCACAAACATTAAATATTTTTTGATGAACATCAATATATATTGTGTGTGATCTGTTAAAAAACAAATCAAATATAATTTATATCAGTTTTCTTGGAAAAGGGTTAATTCATTGTTCAATTGTATTTTAGATGTAATTTTAAGATTATATAAAGATAAAAATTTTGTATATTATATAAGATAACATAAAAACAGGTAAAAGAATAGTGTTAATACAGAAAGTTCGAGACCGATGTTGTTTAGGTGAATTTATGTAAAGTCATTTTATGCCCCAGCTTTTGATGATACTTTAAACGAAAAAGTAAGAAACATTGTTTACAAATCCTCATTACAATATACGATTGAACACTTATAGTAAATAAATTAAATTTTGTTAATCGAAAATGAGAAATACCGTTCCTTTTCAAAGCTTTAAACATTTTTATGCATCTTTTGACAGAAAATTTCGACATCATATAGGAAATGGTGAGGAAAGTACACCGAATGCATTGAGTGCTAAAGTTTGTTTTGTACATCTTTTGTTTTTTGTAAATCAATGCAAAGCAAACATTAACTAACTTCACGTCAAATTCAATGAACCAAACCAATATGGTATCGAACAAATTTAGACAAGTAGATGGCGCGCGCGGTAATTCCCCTACTTCGGTTCTTTCTAATTTAACCATAAACCACAGCGTGAAAGTGAGTACACATTTGAAAGAATCTTTGAACATGCGTTTCACTTTTAAGCATAGTAGGGGTACCGTGTATTTAAATCAGAATATACAATATTTTTCAGAAAAATCAGATCCTGAAAATAAATAAATATTGCTAAAGTCATCACCATTCAGACCCCTACCCGCCCCAGTCTCTATGTCGTAAAAAGTATGCAAAGCAAAGATTTGGTGGTCATATAATTGTCAAAGATTGTCTGACGAATCCATATCCTCAGAATACGGTCGGCCTAGAATCAATTCAGCCACCACATCCCTTCCCATTCAACTTGCAGCCTTGCCTTGACTAATGAAATCACGAAACCCTACGCGGTCGAATTATAATTACCGTCGACGTCACAAGTCTCGCCGCGCACGCGCAGATTTACGTCCTACGGCATCGCCTTTATATTCCGGCGCGGCGCCGGCACCACAGCTGTTACGGCGTGAAGCTATTTGCGTTGCCACCATTGTACGGCTTGTTAACATCTGACTGCTTTCGTCTATACTGTCATGTAAATATATTACAAAAACTGCATGTACTGCCGCATTACACGCAACTTAAAAACTTATTCTATTTGCGGTTGTTTTCTAAAATATACGTATAATCGCGAACGTTCTAAATCTCGCACCTATTCGTCACTGCATACAATTTTTATGCATCGGAAAAAGCACCTATATAGCTCAATTTTTTTTCGCATTCCGTAATAACATTCGTAAATAATTAATTACAATAGGTCTATTCGTTATTACTATTCGTTAAAGTAAGAAAAAATTATAAATGCTGAACAATATATGAAGTTAGCTATGAGGAAGAATGAAAATCTTTGTTAGTAAAATAAAAAATATGTGTATATTCTATTGAACAGTTTGTGTAAAGTTAAAAAATAAGACCAAAATAACGAGATTAACACAACGAATCATATTCAAATAAAATATTAAAATTTTCCCTATTCGCACGGTTTACTGTTCAAATTATGTATGTAAAACAAACTTTAAATGACAGGTAGGTAAAAGCCCGCGAATAGGCACCGGATATATTGCCATATGAATATAAATAAGATAAATAGTATAACGTACGGCTATTCCGAGTAGCGTCAAGTAGAATGTTGCCACTTACCTTATAGGGTTCTACAACCGAGAAACAATGCTTTGTGGTCTGACCGCCCCGCCGTCTGTGGTCATTAAATTCATATGCTACAACGCTTGAACTTTTCTAACAACATTAATTTGTAGACATATTTAAGGCGAGAGAACTCTATTCTTTGGCTCTGGACTTTCATAGTTTAACAGCTATTGTATGAAATATTCCAAGACTTAATAATTACTTTTTAGAGATTTTAAATAACTTCAATATTAGAAAAAAAAACTTTGTTTAAATAAGTTTCATTTATTTATTTCTGCTTTATGGACTTCAACTTACAATTAGCAATGTATGATAATCAGATTATTATGTTTGTTGGCGTTATGACATTGACTTTCAAAAAGTATAATAGATATTCAAATTGAAAATTCTCAAACGAAGAACATATTAAAATATTTCATTACAGCAGCATTATACAGTTGAAATTCATGAATTTGTGTTGATTGGTTTTGCTCTTCGATGGTAGATGGCGCCAATACGAATAAATACGGTATTCATATATTCCTCATTAATTATAATGTCTTTTTAGAGACAAAAAGCATCTATATAATTCTATTACCTCTATTATATAAATCACACTTATAATTATTTATTATGTAGGGCAGATTTACTGTAATAAATATTGTATGATATTTTAATGCCCTTAATGACATTTTTCCGCGCAGGCAAAACTTTTATCCTTTAAAAAATAGAAGTTTTATTTGTCTTTTTACGTTATTCGGCTCTTGTTAATAACTTTTATTTGTATTTCGTATATAGCCCGCGGTACGCAAATTAGATGAGATACGACATCGAGTGTCAACAAAAAGGCCCTATGACACGTTGCCAAATACAAAATTTTGCGCATTTTATTTCGAAAACGTGTATTTTTCTTCATTTGCTTATTTATGGATGTAACTTAACTCAGATAAGTTAAGCTTTCGATGTACATTGCGTTAAAAGTTTTTAACGTTATTACTCAATGTTTTATGTGGATTTTGATGTTTCAAATTGTTTTATGTAACATGATTTATGTACTGTATTTCATGAAATCAATATAAATAAATACCAATAAAAGTATATGTACACTTTCAAAAGAAATGCGTTTATTCCTATTGTATATTATATATTCCAAGATATTCTGTACTATTTGCGGGCGCGTGCGCGCGTGCGTGTTTAATAACTTTCAGTCGTCTTTTAACCGAATCGCCGAATCAATTTTTTTTTTCTTTGTTCAAGAAATATGTGTGTAATAATCTGCATAAAAAATATGGTTACTTATACATTTTCTAGCTAATGGAGCTGGTAAAATTAAAATTTATGGGCAGCTACATTCTTGTGTTGACGAGTCCGAAAATTATATATATGTATCTAATCTATAGAAGTATGAAAAATAACGGGAAAATTGAAATCTGGAAAACAGCTGACCCAGCCGTTTTCCAGATTTTTGTGTGATATTTATGATCAATTTTAATATAATATTTGGAGTTTTGCTAACTCTCTCGACTTAAGAAGTTATTGTTAATGTCTCTAGTTTATTTTATTTGAAAACGTTTGAACCTTCCGGGAGTGGTTGAGATATAGCAATTTCAAGTAGCAAAAAGCTAAGCAAATAGAAACATGAAGGTCTTCAGGAGCCAATACTGACCATCTATTCGAGGTAACGATGACGCTGGATTTCAAAGAAAACCTGGTTCGATTTTTAGTCTTCTTTAACGATTTTTTATTCTATAGAAAGGAAAACTGAAATTACAATTGTCGTTTTGACAATAAACGAATAATATCGTATATACGATCGTATAGGTATTTGTTGTCGATCAAAGCAATCTGTATGCAATGTCCGGCAGCGACCCGCAGTTATTCTCCACCGTTATCAAATTTATGGCATCCCACCGCACGACCTTGATAAATTTCCTTTGTCACCATGGTATTCTGGTCGTATCGTTTGTCTTTCACACAGATCATCCGTGGATGTATTCAAACCGTTGTACTAAATGTAGTTTTTTGTAGACATAAATATGTTCCGATTTTGCGATAGTCTAAAAGTATACTATTTTGTAAAAGTATATTACTTTGCATTACCTATTTTTCAGTGTTGCACAATTAAATAGTCACAGATCGTCATCACCTAGAAAAGTGAAACGATTGATAATGATTTATTGACGCGCGCATGAAAAAGAAATGTCAATGCCATATATCGGTGAAAAGGTCATCAAATCTCATCCCATCGTTTTTGTTGATGTGATTGCATCTTCATAATGTAAATTACAGCTAAATTTTTTAAACGAAATCTTTTAAAACAAGAAGGTTCAGACGAAAAATAGCAGTTTCAACTTTTGTGTTTGTCTAGTGAGTGAGAGTTCCGGTGGACCGCTCCTCCGTCCATCTACCCACTCCTTTCTCCATCAGCCCATTCCCTCCTCCACTAGATATCTTATACGTACTCATACAGACCGGCAATCCGTCATTCGGCAAATCCGGCAAAACTGAACAACGAGCCAGATGAACATTTTTATATAGAAATATTGCCAAAGTCCGGTCTACAGCTATACTATTACATCTCTTTGTCATTTAATAGATTTTAAGTAAAAAGCTATTCCAGTAGCTTTCCGGCGTGTTACCCATAACCGACCACTAATAATAGATCCGTGACATCCTTCCTAATCATACGGCGATGCGGATTGCCCAAACGTCGCCGTTCCCACGCCGGCCGGCCGCCGTGGGCGCGCCCGAAGACACGGCTCATTCTCATTCTCGTCACCGCCCAAGACATAATAAAAGTATACCCCTCATCGTTATGCAACCCGGGTGCCCGTTCGACTTGTCGGTCGGTTCCGAATTTAGCCAGCCGCACGATTCGCCGTCCCGTAGCGCTTTGTTGTGGGCACGTTTAGCCATTCCGATAAACATTTAGAAGCATTTGCATATAATGTCGTTTGGTGACAGTGGTCATAAACGCAATGTTATAATGTATGCCGATCGATATAAAGATAATCGTCGTTGGATATTGAAATTAGTGGCACTTATTACACGGACTTAAGTTTATTTAAATCGTCGACGTTTTACAGCACATCGATAGGTTAGTGCACCTGGGAGTCATTGATTCGACCATTTCAATGGCAACGCAAATAAATGGAACTCCCGCACGTGGTTGTCCCGCGTCTGAATTCTGAATGTCCGAAACGACGTACTGTAATATAATTTGTAAGAAAATCTAATTTACAAATCTTAAAATTCTTACTCTTTTAATATTGCTATTGTTACCTAAAACCATTATGAGTGTTATCACAATTTTTTGTATAACATCATTTGTTACAGTAACATCTAAAAAAATTTATGGTTTATTCAAATCTTAGAAATATTTTGAATCATTTATCCACTGTCAATGTACTAATTTTTTTCACACGGACCCATTTTTTATTGACAATAGTTAAATGACCTCATCCAAATATAACCACATCCATATCAAAATCATGCCCTAACTAAGGAACTCCTTATACGTACCGTTAATAGTATGACATTACAATATTTTAGACCCATTAGTGTTGTCAGCAAATGTATTAATTTTAGTCAGAACCTAAGGCGCTGTTTAGATTATTTACTCACATTAATAGATTGCATCTAATCTTTAGATTATATTTCCATTCGGATTTTAATCATGGATTTGTGCTACATTTTAGAATACCTTCGATACAAACGACAAATTAGGCAGTTCTAGAAGCCAGATTTTTTAGAAATGTATGGAACGAAGACATTTTCAAAAAGGAAATAATAAAATTTAATTTGTAAAACACTTTCAATACAAACTCGGTAGTGTTTGCTTAAAACTATTAAAAAAGCACGAATTGTTCTATATCGATGGATTCTAAGCAGCATTTAATATCTGAATGAAAAAACAGTTTAACAGACTAATACATAAAATATTTTTTTTCGCCTTCCGTCTATGCAAAATAAACCCGTTTCACATAATATTCAATATCAGCACGTGAAGATATCATCGATATATTAAAAAATACTTTTAATATATCGACGTAACATATATATATTAAAAGCGGAATTTAAAGAAAAATTTTACTTAATAAATGCCTCGATAATTGTAGAATATTTTAATCGTTGGAAATACTGATGCGCGGACATATATTGTAACATACATTCAAAAACAAACAAACATGCAGACTAATTAGAAACAATAACAGAGAATAGTGAATACGGTAGGTATAATAACCGGTCCAGGACATTACACAACTAATTGGTGCGGTATTATCTCGCCACCTGTGTCGTATTCACAAAGAGAATACCGCTCTATAGAGCACACAAAGGCCAGTGGTCTCTGGTTTCTTTTCTATACTGCGAGCGGAGCATGTCCGCTGCGGGTCCATTGTGACGCGCGCTCGCTCACTTATCACATCTTGTGGTTATTGGAGACACGTCTAAAATTATCAAGGAAATATAGATGTATTACATACCCTTATGCCTTGTATTTACAAAAGCGTATTTTAATTTTGACACATCGTACAGCAATCGCGACAATGACTGGAAAAATTCGATTGATCTCTTGTAGGTTTTGAGAGTCATGCTCTAGCAAATGATTAATAAATAAAATTGGTTGTGTGTAAAGTCAGTTTACTGAAGGATAATTTAACGTGATAAAGTCGTAAGAAGACATTGATGAAAAATTGCATACTTTCATGAATTGAATTGGATTATTATCACTGAATTGTTTTGTATCATCTAGTAATGATTGTATCACAAAATAATGATAATTATTATGTATCTATCTTTAGTCCATCGACCGATAGAGTGGAAGAGAGATAGATGCGTCATGAGCCGAACGCTTAGGACGCCTCTTTATCGCTTGTTCCGCGTTCTCGCTCGCACGCTCGGCTCAGGTGGAACGCGACAATGAGTCATGCTCTTTCGTGCATGCAGCCGGTGTTCATCGATTTATAAGACGTTATCATGCCAAAAATAAAAATATGAGATTTCTTATAGACCATGTTTTTAAGCATTCACCATGTATATATAAATATTGAGTAACAATTATAATCCATATTTGAAACCACTTTACAGATCCTGGCTACACCTATTATGCACTTACTAATAACAATTTCATTTTAATCAAAAATAATACCTATATAGCCATATTTGGTCAACCGAAAAAATATCACATTTTTCGACAAAAATAAAATTTTGTAACATACAGTGCAACGAATAAAACTTTGCTGCTCTGAATTGGCTGCGAATGATATACTGCGCAAGTGTTACCCTCGCCGAACTTTCCTTTTCTATTTTGTGCTATTGCGACGCCATTGTGACTAACTTTATAGCGGCAAAGTTTCGTGCGTTGTAATATCAATACGCATCGTTCTACATGAGCCAAGTTTTTCTCCTCTGTTAATCTGAGGGGTATCGATTTATGCGTCGCTTTTAAGAGTTACAATCACTGATTCAAACGGATGTTAATACGATACACGACGCATGATTTCTATATAAGTACCTCATTAATCACAATATTAAACTTTTTCTGAACATGAGACGATTGTTGGGTCGAAGTTCAGCTTACAAACTGTTCCTAACTGCCCTAAACCTCGCAAATTCATATGTAACTTTTGAAGTATTATTCACTACTGATTAACATTAACTACCGAGCTCGTTTTTTTTTTCGAGGACCCATTCGGACTTTACAATTGACATCTTAAAGCATATACGCGGCACATCGTTCAAAATCTATAATTATATCATACATTCGTAAAAAGTCTATGCCCGAAATTATTGAATCTTTTAAAGCTTGAACAATATAAAATATGTGTTTAAATCCAACTCTCCAATACTGCATGTTGAAGCTACAAATTGGTATTTGTAGCTTCCAAATGCTCATGATATTGCCAACAAAATTACGCATAGTCACGGCAGAAGTTTCAGGAATAATAACATCGCTCTCGTCCACTCAAATATATGTAATAAATCGTATATTTGCACAAGATTCATTTGCCGCAGCGATTGCTAATGCATTTAAAACCTTACCTTCAAAATCCATTCGCGCGTAAGTGCACGTTCGCCGGCGCCCTCCCGTTCTCCTCATAAACATCTACGTCCGCAGTGCTCTTATTTTCGGGTAATAAGAAACACAAAATAAGTAGTGGAGTGTGTACTTATTCTGTGTAACAAGTCTGTCTCGACGATTCTCCCCGAGCTCGACCGCCCTTCGTTAGCCGTATGTGATGCCGTACAGCAAAGGGGCCGCAACTCGCAGCGTCGCCGCCCTTTGTCTACGCCTCTTCTCATATCTTTGCCGGTGCCGTCTCCCCGGAGAGATTGACAGATTATGTTGCCTTAACATGCCATAATTTGCATCTGCCTAATTTCGAGTCTTTCACTGAAACAAAATATTGGACACTAATGATCTGCCACATAGATTTATCGAGAACCCTAATACACTCCATATCAATTCATCGAATCCCCTCATACATGTTGTAATGACTGTGCTTACGGCTTTTTGGTCTAGACTTGTAGAGAAACATGCCCTTTATCTTCTACAAATCTATAAAACAAGGCTGAATAGTTAATTAGCACATCTAAATTCCGCAACTGTCCCACAAAATTGACGAGCCTAGGAATTCTAGTCTTGTCATCCTCAAAAAATCAAGTACCGAGCCTCCATCATGCGAATTTAATGCAGTCTTCTTTCGAGAATTGATCCACTTATTTATTGCCGTTAGCGCCTCGAAGCTGGTCGAGAATTCTTCAAAATCTTCATTGAAGAATTTGAGAAATGAAACTCGTTCAAAGCGGCTTTTATCCGCTGTGAACAATTGGGCATAAATTTTACATTAAATATATCTTTGGCGTTTTTATTTGATACAGAAAGTTTGTGAATCTTCTATTTATACCACCCGGCGCCTCCATGAAAGTAAAAGGTTATTACTTTTAGCCCTTATTGAACACGAATGCGTAAATTCAAGGTGAGCTCACGGTGTACATAAAATCAGAGATAACTTTCGTAGATCACATTTCGCAATGTAGTCATATTCGAGGGGCAAATAAGTAGGCGATCCTAATGGATCGCTCTGATGAGAGTAGATAGTCACCGCCGCTGATAGACACTCGCAACTTCAGAAGAGTTACCAGTATATTTCAAGGCTCTTGAAATAGAATAGTATATCTATGGCGAATAGGGTTGATAGAGGAGGAACACGAGGATTTGGGCCACCGGAAGTTTCACTCACTGGATGATACCAACAACGGAAGTTGCTAGTTTTGCTATTTCACGTCCGTATTATTTGAGGATGTGGTATTAAACCGGCAGGGCAGGTTCATTTTGTTGGTGCAGCCAAGTTGGCCACAGTATAGCTCTACCACAGCAGTTTTATCGATATATATTTAATATAGACGAAAAATGTCCACCCAGGATCCAAGCGAAAACGCAAGCATAAACAGTTATTAAAATCGGGCTAGAGCTGATACGTGTTACATCCGTTACGCTCAAAGCATTGAATTAGATACTTCCCAACACAAATGACAAAATGCGCGTAAGGAGAGGTTCTATTTAAAAAAAATATATAAACCTCTTTACCACAGACACCAATTTTTAAATTTGCTATATGGCAAATTGCCTGTTTTATAAATATATAGTAAATAATTTTTAAACTTTTCACATTAAGTAGACGTCTAGTTTTATTATGATCCAGAGGCTTTTACTCTTCGTTTTTTTATTCACTATTCGTCCACCATCTGTCTGTTGAAATAAATATTTACGATCGTATTACGGCTGAAAATTTTATTTTTACAACAAACAAAAGTTTTCGTCGAGCACCGAAAGCTCTAAATTTTCCTAAATATTTTCATATTCATACGCCCGTATGAATAAAGCACACTTAAGTGCGCGTTCCATCTTGAGATAGGAAAGAGCAAGACAGCTACAGGGTTTCGCTCTAGAAAGTACATAATTAGTTTCTTGCTCTCACATTACTTCTTGAGATGGCTCATTATTTGAGTGGGTTTATTAATACAGACGTAGCTTCATGATATATCTACAGTGTTGATCTAAAAGTTTCCCGAGATATATACTTACTTTGCACGTTGCATGAAATAATTGGTGCAATTATGCTATTAACGAACAATGTTTCGACTCATGTGGATAGCAATGTAAAATGGCGATATGAGTTTTGTATTAGGTCGGGGAAAAAAAATTATCTTGAATTTGTATATAAGGTACTAAAAACCTTTTCCCCGACCTTGTAAAATCATTTTAATATCATATTCACTTTACATAAAATGAAACTCTAGCATTTTGATTTTAATGAAAGTGTTACTTTTTAATTAACAAAATTACGTAATAATTAGACTACCAAATATACCAAGTAAAATATAAAAACGACCATGAGTACTCACAGAGTTAAATGGGTAAAGCAGCAAAAATAAACATAATAAAAAATAGAAACAAGCTGTTATCGTATTAAAAAAAGTTAAAAATCAACTTGTTTCTATAAGAAGCAAGCCATTTTCTACATTTTTATACCTTTGCCCAACATCAAAATTGCTTCATTTAATTTGTCAAATTCACTCTAGTACCAGAATAAAAGCGTGTTACATTTGACAGCGGAAGAGAAAAAAGAGAAAGTGTAGCACACTTTTATCTCGTTATAGAATGATTTGACAAAAAAGAAGAAACTTTGATGTAGGCCAAAGGTTAATAACAATATTAAATGAGCTCCTGTAACTACCTTCCGACTTCATCATCAGATCTTGGATATCATCTCATACCCGGGTACTTGTCAAGACAAATTAAAAGAGCCTTGGTACCATAGAGTTGCGTCGTTTCGTTACTTCCGATTTTGTTATCAGGCTCTGGACATCATTCGAAACCAGAATACTTGTCAAGAAAAATCAAACGAACTCAAACTTGAATGGATTTATATCGTTTCATCACAAAGTTCTTGTAGACATTTTTCAGTTTCAATATCAGATTTTCGATATCATTTAATAATACTAGAGTATTTGTCATATAAGCACAAACTCGATGGGGTTTTCGTTGTAGACCTGATGATGAAGCCAGCCACCTTCTGGCTTCATCATCAGATCAGCTCTATGGCATCGATATATTATACTATCATCCGACTTACACTAGTATACAAAATTTCAACTCAATCGAACACCAGAAAGTGGATCAAATTTAACTTGGAAGATTTAATTACGGACACCGGGATAGGTGAAAATATATAAATAAAAGCTTATAAGATCGATTTATGTGCCATTTACAATCATAATTTGACCGTTCATAATATTTTTTTTATTTCAACAAATGTATCAAATGTGAAATCGATTTATAAAATACGCACTAGCGATCTAAATACGCATAATATATACATAGTAAATGATAATATCTTATAAGACTATAAAAATGTATTGTATTAAGTCTACAAAGTAAAAAATATAAATGAAATTTCTATGCAATCGTTCAGTTTAATTTTATAATAATACCCAATCACTATAAGAATATACATATACATAGGACCTTGAAAACACGGATACGTCATAACGCCGATGCGTGGAGCCGAGCGGGGTAGGAGGTGGCTTGCAGTCATGGGGGGGAAGGCGGATTTCTGTTCCTACTTCCTGGTGAGCAGGCGCAGGAAATGTCAAGGCTCTATCCGTTCACTTCCTGCGAGTGTTACTGCTCCGAGTAACGCCTGAAATCTTAGAAACGGCTGCGCATTCGACGATACGGCTGGTTACGAGGCTATTAAACATATTTATAATTTATTAAAAAAATAACAAAGCATTATCCATAAATATTTACACAAATTGTGGAAGTTAATTTTTAAATATATAACTAGACAACGAAGCGAGACAAACATTAATACGACCAAAAATCGTGAACTAATACATGTCTATTTTAATTTAAAAAGATACCACTGTGCTCGGACTCGAACCTATAATCTCTCGTGTTCAAAGCAAAAGTTTCGTCCGCTAAGCCATGGATGCTGGTGATTGCATATGATAAGCATACATTAAAATGCTTAATGGAAAAAAGCGAAACAGGAATACATATGATTTTTCAATAGGTATTTAACCGTGTCTCTGTCTGTTATCTTGCAATTCTTTCATAGACTGTTTAATTGTCTGCTAAGAATTCTAGTATTGCTGTAGTAATATTAGTTGTAAAATTGTAGTATAATGGATATAGTTGTGGTAAAATAAAATAGGTGTCCTCTTCGGAAAAATTAGAAATATGATATTGAAAAGGATTTTAAGCATTACTATCTTTAGCATCATTCGCGAAAATTTGTGGATATTGATTGCCTGCCCGAATAGCGCAGTCGATGGTCAGCCTATGTACTGCAATTAGGACCTGAGTTCGATTCTCACATAAACGAACACTTATTTGATTAAAAATAAATATTTGTCTCGTGTCTGGGTGTTTTTTAGGCATGAATCTATAAACAAAATGTGTATATTAACTATTTTATGTCCATATCATATTCCACAATGCTTAGTTTTGGATCAGATGGTGTTGTGTTCTCGAAAATATTTATATCACATTGTTGCTGTATTATTGATCCACAAAAACACGCAAATGACACTGCATGATGAACTACGGATGGCACTATTTCAATAAAATTGTATACGCCGTGAAGACCGTCAAGACATGCGCGCGGCGCAGGAGGCTGGGTTGATTGCAGCGCCCGCGCTCTACCTTGCGCAATTAAACTTAATATCGATCTACTGCGGCGTTTAGGATACAACTGTTTGTTACAACCTTAATTAAAATATAATTCTATTGAGTTGCTCGTTGTTTGAATTGTATTAAATAAGTTTTGGCGCCCGTGGGAAAAAATACTGCAAGTGTTTATAAGAATCGTTTGTCAACAACTGCGAAATAACAATACAACAAGAAGCAAGAAATCGAAGGCGAAAGGTTATTTTACCTCCGACGACTCTGTTTACAACAGTAGTCAGACATAGCTCTAGAGTAGTACTGTTCTTCTGGTCTCTCCTTTGATATTTGACGACCGAAACTAATTTCTGGGCTAACGCACAATATCATCATATCATCGGAGGCAGTTGATTTTATTGCAGGCGACGAGGACGTGTCGCTCTTTTCTCTCTCGACGTCTTAAACGGTGATCAACACAAAGAATTGTTTTGCGGATGATCATCTTCACATGTTCCCGTTTCGACTTTGCACGGATACAGTTGCACGTTTTACGGATTGAAACGAAGTTAATGGTTCCATTTTTTTTCTTATATATTGTGTATATTTCAAATTCACCCATCAACTAGCGTTCCTAACGATCCTATTCGTTTTTGAAGTGAAAGTTCTAATGCGAGTTCCAACAAGGTTGCGTTAAACGTTTAACGCTACCATGGAGGTAGTATGAAAGCATTGTTGCGTTAAACATTCAACGCTCCTGGAGAGAGGGAATAGAAAGAGTCAGAGCGAGAGTGAATGCGTGGCACTCGAACGCATGCGCGTAGTATACCTGTTACAGATCAGCGCGAGCGTTAGCAACGAATAGCGTCCAAAGTTACAACGCAAGAGGGAGAGAGAAAGAAAGATACACAAAGGTAGAAAGTAGGAGAAAGAAAGAGAGTGAGTCGGTAGATCTCAAGCACATGCGCGTCGTTATTCAAACATTTCGTATCTTACTTTAGTTATCATAATCCTATTGTAAATGTTATAGATTTGGATATTTCTCCACTCGAAAATGAAATTAAAAGATGCGATCAATTGTGAATTGTAAACAATGTTAATAAAGCTTGTCTTAAAGAAACAATATGAGTTTACTAAAAATCAATTTCTACACCTTCCTATTTTCATTTCCATATTACGAAATCTCATTTCTTCCACGCGGAGGGACTCAACGCACTATTTATTAATAGGTTTCTTTGAGTCCTAGACTATAATATGCCAGATAGTTCTTTTTAATCGGAAGGCATATTACATATACGAGTACCATAAAATAATTTTATGATTCCATTTTTGTGCATACTACTTTCAGCAATAGTATGATATAATAATTGACGAATCGGACAATAAGTAAATTAAAAAAAAAAATCTCAATTATAATAGTATTCTTTTTTGAATGAGCCCAATCAAAAAGTAAAAAAATAAAAAATACAATAGTATGTGTTCTATATAAATGAAATTTTAGTATGTACAATGAACATATTAAAATTTATAAAAAAAATTGAACATAATTTCCTTATAGTTACACTTCATCGATGAAATAGCTTAATCAATTAACTTAGCAACCTTTCCTAGTGGCCGTTTTTCGATAAAATAAAACATACAAGTTTATTGCAAGCTTTTATTTATTTTACAAATTAGCTGACAGGTACGACGACGAACCATCCAACGGTCCTAAAAAAATAACGTCAAGTGCGAGTTGGACTTGGCGTGGAGAGGGTACAGTACTATATATACACCATTTCTTTTTTTATCTGAACCAAATTTGTTGACCTAATTAGTACTCAGTGAAATTAAGCAAAACATTTGGTACACATTTTCTCTTCACAAATATTTTTCGTTTCCCGTAGAAATCGAAAGACTTAGGATCTACGATCAAATTTTCTTCTAAACTATGAGTAAATCTCTATATTTTATATGAAATTTTCTTCAAAATTTCTGATTCAGGAGTATCCAATATAAAATGGAATAATTCAATTTAAATTATTCATTTCGTAATTATAAAAAAATGTTCACAAATGTTTTATCTTTTAATTTGTCCTCGAAATTTGAATTCGTTCACTGACACCGTATGTCCGATATTGTATTATCTATCTCTGTATATAATATGTAACCTAAAGATATGCCATGACAGAAATTCAATAAAATATGCGGCATTTTAATAATAATAAAAAATCAATTAATTTATTTTTGGTACATTTTTTTATTTCAAGAAAAGCTTGATTTATATATATATATATATATATATATATATATATATATATATATATATACATTATATTTAGGTAACACTCTCAAGTGATGTAACTGAGAGAAGCTCATAGAATTCGAAAAATATTTTTGCGTCAATGCGCATGTCTATCTTATATATACACATATAGACAGACGGAATTCTACTGTTTTAGCTTATGTTAGTGTTAATAACAGCTCATACACATTTTCTTAATAAAATATACACATCGTCTACAGTCACCTTCATTATATGTACAACAAGTAAAGAAGAACGTGAATTGCCTTACTCCTAGTATGTTCCGGTCCAAGGGCGTAGCTAGATTTTAGTATCGGAGTTCAAGAAAGCTCTTAGGTATACGCCCCGAGTAAAATACGAGCTTCTGTTTGAGGGTCGACGACCGATCACTGAACTCACACAGTCTTCGAAACATATTCCTGATATATGCAGAAATATATCGGGAATAAATATTCATATTGATCGTACGCATGTCTGTACGTTTTGAATGTTTTGGGGTGGCAGCGAAACCCGGGCGTGTCGGCGTCGCCAATGGAGCGAGCTTCCTCTAAACCTTTTCTTGCTTATTGCTCGCCTGTCGTGATTTTGAACAGAGGATGGGTGCGAGTTGCTTTTTTAGCTGCCTTTGTATTGCACCACCGACACGTTTTACCTTTGCTTATCGCAGACGTAGCTTATTTCTCATAAATTTGAATCGATAAAACACTGAGCCGTAAAATAGTTTCAGAGTAAATTCGACGATATTTCTTGATATTCTTTCACTTTCGAAAATATCGCTTGAGGTTTGAGAGTAAATTTTCGGATGACATTCGGATTTTCTCCCAGTGGTCTTTCAAGTTTATAAAAGTACAATTTTAAAAACATAAAAAAATGTTAAACTTATATATACAAACTTTCTTTATATCTTTTATAAATAATTCTGCTGAAAGTTGCTGTCTCGTTATGTTCATTATCTTCAAAAGTGCTTCATATGAAATAGGTAGAAATTCAGGAAAATTTTAATATCATGTATCATGTAAAAATTTAATGTTAATGAGTGTGGTTGTTATTCTAATAATTCACATGATACAGTGGCACGACATCGCAGGTCTAGAAAGCTAGATCGTACATGTCCGCCAATCAAATAGATATCTGTAAGAATACATTTTAGTAATTGCTTATTAAAACTCTTCATTGGGTTACCCCACTCAATAGGATTTCTTTTAAACCCTCGATTTGGTGCCAATAATACGCCATTTTGGTTTATCACAATTTTAAAATATCGTATGCTACTCCTACGACTGAGACGGATTTATAAACACTTTATATGTTGAAGTCCATCAAACAACTTAGGTTGTAGAGCGTGCCAAAAAGATATACATACAGACATTCACTCGAAAAGCACTACCTACCATTTTTTCGGCAGTCGGGTAGTAAGTATAAAATAGTATAAGGATTTAAGTGATAATATATAACGAAATAAACCTAATAAATGCTCTCCATAGTAATATTACATTTATATAATATTATTAAACTTTACTTAATATGGGCTGTTCACTAAACTTTCTTTAACGAAATCCTGTAACTATTGAAAATCCGCAAGCCTCTATTAATGGGAAGGAATCATTGAAGTAGATAAAGAATTACAATTTCTTCATTGCTTCCATGATCCTGGCCTAATCATGGCGAACGAGGGAGCCTTAGAGATTCAAGGGGGTGCACGAACGCCACGTACAAAAGTTATGAATACAATTGGTAGATATATCTTTTCCTCCCTTTTCAAATCGTTTCAATTGGACAAAAGTCGACGCAGATAGTCCACTTTTGACACATTATGAAAATATTTCTCGTCAAGTACGAATTTGAATTGATTAAACGTCGCAATAGCTGAGTAATTCGTTGCATTAACAAATAATGCCTATAATTTCGCTCATTCACAAATATTTATATTCATTAAGAACCCAAAAATAGTGGTTTGCTCTAAATTTTCGATGCGAGTTCATTGTGTTATTCAAATTTTTGGTTGGAGTACACAATTTTATTTTTCTCAGTGCAATTCGAAGTTCTCTTATTGGTTTTGAAGGTTATTCGAAAAAAAAAAAATTATGTGAAACCTTCACACGTTTCATCAAAAAGATTACATTCATAGCATAGACAAACCGTTGGTAGATGAATACGATAGAAAATAATTAGGGGCGAACGTAATATATAATGATATAATTAAAAATATATTCCGTATAGCATTTACAAGGTAAAAAAAAAGAATGTGCGAAACATTAATTATACAGATCCGTCTTGCACTTCCCAACATAACAGCTAGATGTTATACGACGACACGTCAAGGCCAACACTTGTATTTGGAAATGCAAACAAACTAACTATACTTAATTATAATTTTGTTTGAATCGCGTCTTCGCTAAACATTTTGTTAATAAGTCAGATTGATCAACTGATACTGAAAACGTTAAGATTTATAGTCTCATACAAAATTAAATTAACCACAAAAAGAAGAAGTGTCCAAACAGTACTTGACTCGGTAAAATAAAACAATGAACAAATATATTGTAATTATTCCTTCTTATTTCATGGAAAATATTTATTTTTATTAAGCTATTACATAACTTGTATCGCGGTCTTTGAGCGCGGCGACCAAATCAAGAAACTCCGTAACGAAAATAAAACCTAACACCCTCCACTCCGCCTACCATGTAGCTCGGCCAAGCGTTCGCTTAACGTGTATGAATATGGTACGACTGTACGAAGCTCGCACGGATCGAGACGAACTGCTCCGAAATCGGACGAATACGTAAGCAGCTGTTTGTCAGAAAGTAGATAGGTGTATAGGCATCTATCATATATTTATAATGCTACACTCACCGCATGTGCCCTGTAAGTATACATGTAGGTATACATAGGTGTACCTATTTACAACAGTGAATAACAGTTGCTGGTGAATAGCTATACGCGTAAAATTTGTGTATAAAGTGTTTTAAATATGAAAAAACCAAAGTGCATTTATTAATGAAGAAAGTGATGAAAACTTGAATTAATATCAAAGAAAAAAAATACTGCATAAATAAATAAATAATTATAATTATTTATTTATTTATGTATTTATCATTTTAAGTTGATAAAAAATGCTATGTAATAGCTTTGCTGCGGCAGTCCCCGAGTGCCACATGTTTTTTTTTTTTATTTAATTACAGCATATTGATAATTAAAAAGGAGATCCTGATTTTTTTCGTAGCCAGCTCAATGGATTTCCGAGTGAGAGGACCGACGACGCTGCCGGGCCGTGGCCGCTCATGCGTCAAGTGTTGTCGGGCGTTCTCGTACTTTTCCCATAACATGCGCCCGCCCTCGATGTTGTTGACACTGGACAGTTAACTGCCACAATTTTACACATTATACCAAGTAACTTGTAGAGGCTGAATGTTGAAAGTAGAAAACTCACAGATGACGCCTGCATCTTTTTGTTACGCCGACCGGACCGGCAGACGTTGTCCTGCCCGTTCCGGTTGTTGGCGTATGCTTGTAATGCACTATTATATATGTACAACGTAAATGGTTTTCTTCGGCCGCGCATCACGCAAAAACTACTAAACGTATCGTACGTAACGTAAAAGTTTGTAATTGGTATAGGCTATACATAATACAAAAAATATAGAAGTCTGTCCGTATGGATGTTTGTCATAAGCTAACGGATGGACGTATCGTTATTGGAACTTGACCATTTGACGCGAATAGTTTGTAGCTGTTATAGGTTGTACATAATACCAAAAATATAAAAGCATATTCGTATGGATGTTTGTCATAAGCTAACGGATGGACGTGTTGTTATTGGGACTAGACCCTTCGACACGGAGTCTTTAGGTGAACTTTCGTACATGGTGATTTGCCAGACGTCGTCGGAGTTAATCGATTTCAATATATATCAACGACTAACGTCCATTTTTACATATGCAATATACAAATAAACGGCCAAGCCTGCCGTCTGTATATTAAAGCAGTGTTGCAGTAGAATAAAATATATACAATTCAAAAATTGAAGGGAAACGAATGTCTTTTTCATATACGATTCCCTTTCAAAATACTCATTGTAAAAAAAGAGCCAACATCGGTGACTGAATTGCCTGCTTTGTCCTATCTCGTGTGAATTTCGTGTCGTGTGAAATGCTTTGCCCGGACGGGGATTTAATATAATCTAGGCATCGGCATTTGTATATAAACCTCTTCGCTTATTGATATCATATTCATTTACCATATCACCTGAAACCTCTGCAATATCACTTCTGACCTTAAAGGACGTCAATAATGACCGAACAGCGGGTGGGCTATGACGAGATCTTGTAGCTTTCACGTCGGGAGCAACTATAATAATAATAATAATAATTCTTTATTTTTTCTCCACAATAGTTTAGAATGCAAAATTACAAAGAATGTGCAATATTAGGAATTACTGTGAGGGAATGGAACCCAAATTAAGTTCAACTTGTGTTGTAACTTTCCAGGCACCCACCCTTGAGCATCACGGTCACGGGCAGCAACTCGTTGCTGTCAGCGGCAAAAGGGTATTGTCGACGGCGAAGAACCGCTGTTGCTACGGCCTTATAGAACCGAGTCTTGTTCCGTTTAGGCAGGGTGTGCAACAACGGCCTTAGAACAGCATGATGCACGTCTTAGGCGGTGCGTGCAACATTGTTCCTAGGGTGGCAAACTCAAGAAGCTTGTCAATCTACAGGTCGCGACAATGGAAGAAGCCGAAAACGTACCTATGGCTCTGGCATACCTATAGACGACGAAAAGGATACCGTAATGGTTGTAAGTGGTGAGAGTCCGACTTAACCTGGTTAGCTGTCTCCATGCCGTTGGCGGGTTCGCGTGTGAGTTTATGTTACCTAACAAAAAAAGTCCTTGGCTTGTCCGTCGACCTATTCATTTAGCGAGGTGTTATTCATTTATTTTTTTAACAGAAAACTATACGCACTAAATAAAATTAGAATTTGAAAAGTAATTATTTTTGATTTTAACTTGTAACTAAAAATTGTATTTAGATAGAATTATATGTACATGGTGTGCACACTTCGTCTTATATTTTTTTTATAATATGTCTATAGATTGTGGTAGAAATTTTTAATTCCCCAATACTGTATTTTGGGTTTATTTTATTTTATTCTAAACAATATTTCATCATATCCGTTCAGCCGGTCGTCTTATTGGCGTCTACTTGTCTTTAGTAATAAATCATTTTTTATTTTCCGTATCACAAATATGCCTAAATATGTATCACTGTTACGATTATTCATCTCGTAGACCGAGCGTGCTCGACGGCACGGAACCCTCTGTTCGTCAGCCAATCTCGTATAGTCTCCCAGTTGTACTGTAGCGACTCTCGTTCCAGCGGCGCACAATACGTGGGTCGGGAGCCCGCATCTAGTTCAATATCGACACAGCATCATCGACTTTCCAAGTTCATTGACAACGAAAGTGTGACGCCGACGGCGCGAGTGCGCCTGCGCGCCAATTACTCCCGCCGCCGCCGCCGGCCGCCACTGCCAAGGCCGGCTTTCTCCGCGTTACGTGCGCCCCGCGCGCCCCCCGCGCCGCGCCGGCAAACGTAACAGCTGCCAATAAACGCCGCCGATGCAGCGTAATAGATTACGCTGTCCGCGGCCGGCGTCCACGTTACGGAATAGCCGGGTGGAACGGTTTCGTTCGAGACTGAGCTGAATGCTAGATAGGGCTTTTTAAGGGTGATTAAAAATCTCTAGTTTAGGAATTTCTCGATGGCGTATTTCATACATGAATGTTAAAGCAATGCGATTCTGTGTTACGAAATTATTAAATGTTAAAGTTTTTCTATTAATACCACAATAAACTGCATAATGAGCTAACATTTCAGAAAACCTATGAAATATACAATGAAATTGTATTATTGCATACTTATATGTACCTTTCAATTTTTTTTAATGATATTATTAATTTGTTTGTTTCAAAAGTTACAATAGATTTTTCGACAACTTTTGTTTAACCGATTTCGATAATACTTGACATACCTGGATCTTCAAAACCTGATGCTACAGGGGTACTGTCCACTTTGACCATGAGACTTGAAAATCTATTGTTTTTTTTTTTAAATAGGAATTAAACAAAGACTATATGTAACACTTAGTATTAACTTCCAACTTCTCAATCCTAATGCTGCAGGGATGCGCCTGGCGTAAAACCTGAAAAGCTGCTGATTTTAATTTAATATTTTAAATGTCGAGCAGAGACTTTAATGTGAGACAATGCCTTCCAATTCTCCGGTCTTGATGTTGTAGGACCACTTACTAACTGTATACTTAAACATGCGACATGAGATTATAATTTCGCTTTATCGATTAGGTATCAATCAAAGGGTATTTAGGTTTTTTCGTCTGAAAACGATCAGACTAATGTAACATCAAATCACGCAAGGTCTTCGGAAAACTTATGAACAATTAATGTGCACATTGAGAATTTTCTTTATTTTTAGCATGAAAACAGATTCTTCTAGTGAAGCCGCTACTAATACCTCCTTATACTCGTTTTTAATCGTTCCACGTTTTTATTTTAATCTCATCATGTAAGCTCTAGATCATTATTTAATCCGTTGAGGTGGCGACAGAAGTGGCCCTTGGTGGTAGCGACAGAATTGGTATCCGACTTGACATCATTTCACTGCTATCCGGCTTGCATAATTTAATCACTAGAAAACAGAATTTTATAATACCCAGATTTGTAATCTCATCATTTTCGAATTCTGGTACAACATTTGATGAGAATAAATCCATTGAACTGAAAGTTCAATTACCTTCATAATTTCATTAAGTTGGTTAGTAAAAATTAATTTATTTTATCCCAAAGTAAACTACATGTTTATGCCAACGGGCTATCTTTTTCTCGAGATGGGTTTATGTCCTTTAGAATTCTCACATTTCTAATCGAACTTTGAGCAGGGCTCTTTTAAGAGCACTCTCAACATCGCACTTTGTATTATCATATATTTGTCATTATTTCCGAAATAAAATAAACCCTTGTTTCTTAAATAAACTTCGCTTAGAACATTTAGGTAGACATCCTCCTATATCTGCCACTTTAAATCGTTTAAAGTCATTCTCATTAGGAAACATATACATACCCACTCTTTGGATTTTTGTTCACTACCTTTATTCGTTCCACTTAAAAGTATGAAAATTAAAAATTCAATTATATTAAAACCTACATACTTACGGCACAATATTTGATGTCACAACGAAAATAAATAAATAAGATAGCTATTCGGTGCCACGTGTATTATCGGGCCGATGGCGAAGGCGCGCACATTCGCAAGGTTTCCTCATCTCCTCGCCGCCGCCAATAAACTATCTTTTGATAGCCAACTTTTCTCAGAAGAACCAAAAAAAGAACATATCCGATTTGTTATCGTTCGAAGGTACGTCTGTCGACGTGTTCATCATGAAGCGGTTCGGGAAAGGGCAAAAATAGAATATAACAGTCTATTATGCCTGTACTTATGCGGTTTCAGCGTCACACAAAACGGTCACGTTTTAGTTCAATAACTCCTGATAAAATGCCAGAGTCCTGCATCTTCGCCGCAGTTCTCCCGCGCAAAGTCATAGTTATTTGTTTTAGATTTTTTTAGAACCTATTCAACACGACTTAAAATATCTGTCTACTAATATCACTTCTAAATATTTTAAAATCTTTTATTATATTATCAGACGATATAATCGTCCAAAAAGCGTGTTTGTGACATTTTTTGTGACATATTTTAAATGAAATAATCAATTTTCATAACTAGAATACATTATTCGTCAGCCGTATTTTTTTAATGGAGCTTTTTTTTTATTTAACTTAGATTATTCCATCTATTTTTCTCACCGAAATGGAACGGTCAATTATCAGAGTTTTCTATAATTTATCTCACCCTGTCTTTCATCTCTCTCTTTCAGAAACCGGGTTTTTTTTAATATAAAATGTCCTATTCGACGATTTTTTTCTTATATTTAGTTTTATTATTTTAAGTCCCTAACCTGTATTGTAAATAACAAAAAAATTGAAACCAATAGCACTTATTAAACCTTATAAATTAAAATATGAACCTGAGCTCGTATAGTTTTCGTTTATTTTTCAATCGAATTCTATAAAATTTTTTGCGTCTAGCGCTGTGTGTGTATTGTAGGAATACCATAAGGAGTTTTTGAAAATTTTATTTCCAAAGCTATATTGACAAGGTGTATATAATATACATTTTTATCTATATCCTAAAAACTACCAGGGAGATAGACATATTCCTAAATCTTCTAAAATTAATAACACAACTAATAACATAACTTGGTGGTTATTTTCTTTACACTGATATTTATAACGACAATACGACCGAAATCAAAACTGGGATTTGATCGTGAACCGGCATGGAGATCCGAACTCAGCCCGGCAACAGGCTCTTGTTTCGGACGGCACTTAAAATCTCTATGTCATAACTATATTCGATGCTTTCTGCAACAGGTCATGTGACCGGCGCGAGTATTTAACGAGCTGAGTAAATCGAACCGTTCCTTCCTCGGCGACGAGGCGATACAAACGCTAATCGAATCAAGCTTGGGGCACAGTGAAAGCTGCTAGCTGTATTGAAGATATGTTAAATCGCAACTATCGATACAAAATTAATTTTATCATATATGCGTATAATAGATATAATAAAATCGTTAACGACCCTAGTCTGTACATTAAATATTTGTAATATATACTTTATGTACGTTTTACTTATGGTACGGTCAAAAAAATAGTTTGTAGAATTTTTGTCTGTTTGTTTGTGCGTTTGTGCACGCTAATTTCAGAAACGGCTAAATCGATTTGAATGCGGTTTTGACTGACGTATTGTAGGAAGCTTCCCGTAACTTGTGTTTATTTCATCTACACATCAATCTCTAAAATTATCTACGGTACTTAGTAGTTTGCTGGAAAATCATTAAATTAAAAAATGTATGAAGATTATTCTGAAACACATCTGTAAATATACTTATTTGGTATATTTATAATTAGATTATTATATTTAAAAAAAAACTTCACAACAACTTTCGTTGATAAATAAATATATAAATAAAATACTGTATTTATAATAATAATTAGTAATTAATCAATGTGCAAAATAAAAGAATTCATTGTGCGTTCACACGAGTGGAAGCTAATTATGCAGCGAAATACACGATTTATTAAAAAACTAAAAAATGTAGTCTGTGTGACCGTCGCCAAAATTAAATAAAAGTAAATATTTTTATCTTTTTGAATTAAGAAAAATGAAAACAAAACAGTGAACCAAGTTAACGTAACCCAACCTAACCTAGTCCCAATATTTTTTAAAAGCGTAATTATAGTAAATGAATAATCTAAATATTACAAATTACACTTTACTAGGAAATTAACAATGTTTTTTATCGCCACGTCCAATAAGAATGCGTTAAAAAAATCAAGTATTTGCTTCTTTAGTTATAAAAGGGATCATATTTAGTAATTAAAACTAATATTTTATAACACATAATAAAATATTAATGTCACGTTAGAAACGAAATATGGCTCTATATTTTGGTGTCTGGTTTGGTTTCTTCTCAAGATTTAAATGCACGATTTTCCATTCTTAAATATGCACAAACCGTACCAATTAAGTTAATAAAACTTTTAAGCCTATGGCATGTGGAAATTAGAAAAGGTATTGGATTATATTAAATGGCAATCGAACCATTTAAGTACCTGTGAAAATAAAATCGCATTATTTAATATAAATACTTTGTCGCTCATAGTTAATGGGTACTAGTGATAAAATTGTACACGATGTTTTTTTAATGATTTTATGTATATGGAAATTGGAAAGGATTTTTCATAATTTAATGGTACATAAAGATGCCATACAGTGCCAATAAAATAGGTATATTTTTCCCCTGAAGAATTTTTCGTTTATATTCATGTATATGTCAAGTAAAGGTAATTGTAATTAATATAAATGCCAAATAAATTCAATTATTTTAATATGTATGTGTCAAGAAATAATCAAGTTTTATAAGGCAAACAAGTTAACAAAATAAATTATATTATCATTAATGAATTAAGAATATAGTAAAAATAATTAATCTGAGTATTCGCTATTATTGTCAGATCACTGTGACATAGCGGCGTTTAAGATGTAACTACGTCAATTGACCATATGTGGCATTTTATAATTGTAATATAGATGTCAAATGAGTAAATATTTCATCATTTATCTACAAACAGTTTAAAAGAAACCATCTCCTCATTCACATGACCGGATCTTTTACTTTCTAATTCTACGACTTAAAAGATTCATCAACACACATAGTATATCTTGCACTGATATCTGACCCTAAATTTGTTACAGACAGGTAGACCACACAAGTACTGTATTATTGTCGGACGGTGTAACGTGAGACGGTGACTCGAGACACTTCGGAGTAGCGGCGGTGCGCGGGTGCGGGGGGTCATCATACGTAATCGCACACCTATATAGCGACGGAACTCACCTACTCTAACACGAATTGAACTTTGAACCTATCACCCTGTCACTTCCTCGTACGTCTTGTTGCTATGTTCGGAGGCGCCGACGCCGTGCGGCGCTCTGAGGCTCCGCGGGGTATGGAGATGTAGTTATGCAGTACATGCAGATGGATAGTAAATGCGCGTATCACGGGATTCTCTAAGAGCCGGCGCAAATGGCTGTGCTGTCGTGTTTTCGTCGCAACGACCAAAATTGGGAACAATATTCGTATCTAGAAGTTGCAAATACCGTTCCCAATGTATGATGCTGTGTCTAATAACACTTACCAATGATGCAATCAAATTTAGAAGGGCCGTATATAAACACTTGCTAAAAGACTAATTTTAAGATCAATATGTGATCGGATATTTAACTATTTAAATATAACCTCCGATAGCATTTAAATCGGTTGAATAAAATTTAATATTTTATTGAACGGATTTACGAATGTCCATTGATCAAAATAATAATGTGTGCACCAAAAAGGTCCATTCTTAAAGCAATGACACAACACACCGTAATCAGAAGTCGTCCGCGGTGCACGTGTACGGATGTTAATTAGCTTGTAACGTAATGCAGTGACGTTCATTTTCCTGATGTCGTAATCAGGAAAATAACTTTGTAAATCCCTGTAAAACATTCTTTAATACATTAAAATACTCATATATAGGCGGAAACTATTACAACATTAATACGAGTCTCAATAATTCCTCATCCTTTGTGTCATTATATGGTTCCATATGCCTAGAAATTAGCAAAAACAACCATGCTCGACCCATCCTCGGGTCAGTTGACTTTCGACACATATTTGTATGGTTTTAGACAAGGTTATTCGTTGAGTCAATTTTTTATCATGCAACTCCGAATTAAACTCTCCCTTGACATTGTTTCCCGTTGGAGGAATTAAGTAGGCCTTAAAAACTACTTTATCGGTCTGTTGCGTGGTCGAGCTGTTCATAATCGCTATCACGAATGCGGTGAGAACATCTAGGAGCGAACGACGGTTGACGTACTACAAAGCGAACAGTGTGAGAGTCGACTTAACTCAAAAATCTCATTATTCAAATTCTCTGTGGTCGGAAATCCGTATCTATCTTTCTATACTTTCCTATCCGTACCTCCCGATTCTAAAACATCGCGACCTTCGTACGCCAGTACTGTCTCATTCGGGAATCGATCTGGAGATGATAAATCAGCCGAATAAACGAACAATTTGCATACGATAATTTAGGCCTAGGAAATCGCCGACCGCCGGTTTAACCGTGTGACGCAGAAAACCGTTTAACGCGTGTCAAGGTAAGTGTTGCAAAAAAATTGATTTGGAACTGTTCGTGTGTGACCACTCGAATCATTTCCCCATGCCGATTGGAAGACATGAATTTTTTTCGCAAACCCCACATCGCCAGCTGACGTATGGACACGATTTGTGGAAAAGCCATCGGCTGGTCGTGTACCACTAGTGCAGTAAATGGATTCATTTATACACATACTGAAATTTATGAAGGCTATACAATTTCGTTGTTACTGTACAATATCATAAATAGGTAAACGGGCGTCCTTTATGCCCATAACCTATAAGATAAATGTTTTCGTCAATAATGGCATGAAGAAGTTCATATTCCGAAAAAGTCAGAAAAAATACTGCAAAACGGTTGATCCTGTAAGTCATCCCTAAAACTTCCCTTTGTTATATTTATCGATGTGTTTTTCGACTCGTTTGGTTCAAAAATATAGTTGCCTCAAAACTAAAAGACTTATCTTTTATCTTTCGAGCTCAAAAATTCGGCAAAACAATTGACCTTACCGACTATTCTTGAAACTTTTTGCTACTTTTAAGCTCCAAGTCTTCAAAAATATACCAAGCATTATTGAGTTTGAGCTCAAAAGATCGACTTCTGTGCTTTTTCAAACTCTTCGAGCCCCAAAAATATGATTTTAATACGTTTTCAAGTTTTTAAGGTCTAACATTTTTATTTAAATAAAACGCTATTATTTAAAGTTTTTAAATTACGATATCTATTGGAGGAGTTGTGCGATTTTGAACTGTTTTGCGTCCTTTTACACAGTTCTTTAAGCAAAGAAGTTGACCAATACCAAACATCAATATAACAAGAACTTTTGAAGTATTTTGAAAAAAATATTTTCTGCATATGTTTCGTTCATGATATCTCTCGAACGGACCAACCGGTTTTGATTTTTTTTGCAACTAACACCATTGCCTTCTAAATAGAAGAGGTAGTCAGGTTTTGGAACTTATCGGTAGAGTAGTTTAAGATATATTCTAAAAAAAAATATTTATTTATAATTTCTCTAATACTCGTACAAACATGCACGTACGCACACGCACACACACACACACACACATATATATATATATATGGGCAAAGATGCAAAAGTTATTGCATTTTTGAGATTCGTGAAAATATTAAACGCAATGCAATACTTTAATATTTATTTATATTAGCATTAAAATTCCCTTAGCTTTTGTTTTTTTACTTCGCTATGGAAATTATAAAAAAAATATCATAAAATTGAAAAGTTACTGTTGAGTTTTCATCAGATCTTGACGTTTTATGGTCCTAGGAATTTATTTCGACCATTTTCCGAGTAAGTCCTGTCGTTAATGCAACCATCATTTCGACCACGATCCCTATTGACCTTATTTCATACATATTTCCATTTAGTAAATTCAAAGTCTTCTATTTCAAAAACTTTCTAATCAAAACACCGAATATATCATAGTACAGTATAATTTAAATCTATTGTTAAATTCCTATGTCCACATTCCCCAATGTTGGCCAATAAACGACAACATAGTCGTAATATCGTAACGTGTGCAATAAACTGACAGTGGGCACACAATAGGAAGTATTAACCGGATAGTCGGATCGGCGTGTGACGTAAGGCCGAGGCCTGCTGTGAGCGCTCGGCGCAGGCGGTCTTAGTACACTTCCGTGTTCGATGTGCCTACTGTACATATATTATACTAATGAACGCCCACGGCTCCGCCCGTCTCGATATGGCATAATTTTTTCTGTTAACATTTTCGCAAGCGGGAAAAATACATATAAAAAGAAAACCAGCTAAGTGTGTTTCAGTAATATGTAGATATAATATAGGTAATACAATACTATAACGTTTACTTAAATTTCTATTTTTGGATGATGTACATATATATATCTAATTAGATTCTGGCAGATATAACTAAATCTAAAGAACCTATTCAACAGAGCTTAAAATTGATGTCTGCATTATTCGTGAGATATGCGTATGCATACAATAAGGAAGTTTTAAAAGCATATGCTTGGACTTTCGTAGGCGATATCAATATTCATTTCCTCTACATAGACCGTGTTTTAGGATTTCATATCGCAAAAGGAACCTTTATAGGTTCACTTCATTGTCCGTGTGTCTGTCTATTAAGACCCTTATGAACGTCCATACGTTCAGTAATTTTAACTCAACAGTAATTTTAACTCGATAGCTCCATAGCTATCGAGTTAAAATTACTGTCAAATACTTAGGTTTATGGTTAATCTTAAAGATGTAAAAAAATCAAAATTCTATGTCAACTCATCCATAAAATACGGTCATGTGTGCCGCCTATTTTATATTACTAACTCCATTTCCCAAAAGCGGAGGCAGAGACCACAGATTTCTTTACGGTACGACCTTTATATATTTACCTTGCTTCACTAACGTCTGTCACAATCTTTTCATGCAAGCTCGTCGGTTTCGTCTACTTAAAATTTGGCCTTTATTTAATACGCCATTAATTTGATCTGCATAAGGTTCTTTAAGGCGGCCCTTGCCAACCACTCCTACACACACATTCGCGCTTTATTCTTTATTTTTTCATTACTTTAAAACCACACTGCTCTCTCATATCACTATTCCTACATATATCTTTCAAAGACGCTCACACTGACATTTACAATGTAGAGATCGCATATCCACAGCATTTGTAGTCAGATTACGAGCGTGATGTGTAACAGAACATTTTAGAACTCCCCCTAAAAAAATTGTCGCTTGAAAGAGTCATATAACGAAAAAATTAAAGAAAAATTAAGGAAAAAAAAATTAAATTTAAATTTAAAAAACGCCCAACGCAAAAAGTGAAAATTTTAAAAGTCCAAAATAATACCTTACGTTGAGCTATCAAATTCGATTAAGTAACACCTATAAGTATATATGTATATTAATTATATAAACTGATGGATGGTACGATAAGGTTTTTCTCGTTGTAATGGCGCTATAATGTCGTGGCGTTTAAAGTTTAAAGCAATAACTAAATAGCTTAAAAAATAGGAAGATTGCAAACTGTACTGTATTTTTTTATATTAGATAATATTTATATTATGCTATTTTCAGTCATTTTGTTCCTAATTTCTATGATTGAATTCAATAAAATTTGACGGTACTGTTAATGAATACATTTTCCCAAAAAGACTTTCTAATGTTTAAGAAAATTTACCTTCATCGATTCAGTCAATAAAAATAATACTAAAATATCAGAATCAACCTTCTTGTTGCCTTTTATTTTTCCTTTTTGTTTTTTGAAAATAGGTTTTGGATTTTTCTTTTCTTTCAACTCTTACATTCGTTTTCATTTTAGATAATGAATAAATCGTGAATATCATATAAGATCCGTTTTATTTTTATGACAGTGTCTATGTTATTATTATTTATGCCATCCGCATTCTAAGATATATGGGACAATATTGGTAGTATACACTAATTCTTTTCTAGGTTTACTTAATAAGACTTCTGGCCTCCAACCTCAGTCCACAAGCATTACCTATTCGACACCAATTTATTGTTAATTTGTATGCATTTATACTCTTTGATTTTCGAAGTACAAAGATTATCAAATTCCATAAGTACATTCAAAATTTCAAAATTAAAGCTACAATTATTAGGTACGGCGATATAATACAGAAAAGGCATATTTTAATCCAAACAGCACATGTTCCACTTGTTAACTCGCATATAATTTTATGCGCAAGTGCCAAATTGAAACCTGCTGCAACTCATTTGTTTAGTCAAATAACTAAATACACCCACACTAATAGCTGTCGGAAACAATTCAAGCAAAATAAGTCGCCCACATCCAACGCCATATTAAAATCTTCCGGGGAGTGATTTTTTATTTGTACTGTCTCTCCAATTACAAAGTAGTAGACATCGATCTTTTTTTGTCTAAATTGCACATTACACATGAATACTATGTAACGGCGTAGAGGAACTAAATTTTTTGGTGACTTCCTAAAAAAAAGTGAACTAACATAGACGATTCTTGTACACACTACACTCTGTTTCTCCACACTACATTCGCCTTTAGCTATTCATCTGTAAGGCTTTGAAAGCGCCTCAACGTAAAAAGCTTACAAAAAGTCCAAAAGCGGAACACCCACGTTGCAAATTCGCAGCTCCCATGGGTTCGCGCGGACTGACGGCAACGCATTCTTATCGTGCATTCATGTGGAAGTCGGCACCCTTATTATCCATAGCAAAGAATGAACTCTACGGCATATATAAGAATCATTCGTGCATTAATCAGCTTCGAATCAGTTCAACTTCCAATGCATTACCGGAAACAGGATCAAGCCAGATCTTTTGAAGAGACAATAAAAATAAACGTTCGCTTATGTTTCCGTAATTTGCTTCTTGTGACAATAATTCAGTCAAACCTTGTTCCTTCTTACTGTTTAAAATATCAAATAAATAAACATGTTTATAACACTAGCTTTCCGTGTGTCATAGAATCTGTTTCTTCGTCTCTCGTATTGAACGATTTGGCTGTCAGTACCATTCTCGTTTCCGCATTAAACTCCGGTTTCGGTGCTGTTTCTGATTTTAACCTCGGTCACGTTCTTGATTCCAATTCCAGTCGACACTCGATTTCAACCCCGCACCTGTTAATTTTTTTGTTTTTAATTTTTTTCTTTGAACGTTGTTGTTCATTCGTTTTGTTACGTCTGTACATTTTCAACGTAAGCAATTATTATTTGCTTACATCATAAGGCTACATCTTTAAAGGAGGATATTTTTTACCCTCAATCCTATTTAAATTAATTAAAACTTATTCTAGTCTAAGCCATAGCCCAAAGCAGAGTATAGGTTAGATAGAGCTTGCAAGCTAACCATGTCATCGGCGTTGAAATCTGTTCAGTAATTTTCGGAATATTCACGAACAGAGAGCCGGACAAAGAAAATTTGAAAATCCTTGTTATTTTTGAATTACATTTCTGTTGTTCTCTCTCCATTTTTCGTCTAGGTATACCTTAAATGTATAGACAAACCTAGACCTACTGTTTTATTATACGTATAGATTTTCTCTTTGTGCTTACATTTGATAACACATAGGATGGACTACAAATGGACTAATTTTAATTGAAACTATGAAAATTGTTTTCATTTACCTAAATAACTACATATTTTGGACTTACAAATAAAAGACTGCCCAACCTCATGTGGAGTTTAGGTATCTATTCAATAGTTGCATGCAATAACGTATTTTATAAGCGTTTTACAAAAAAAAAACAGTTTTTTAAGCTAGTCAACGCTTTAGTTTATAAAAAAAAACTATCTCTAAAATTAAGGTTTTTGGATGATATGATGTCGATAATGATATTTTTGAGCTTTTGTTACTTTCGTTTTCCGTTTAACATGAATTTGTTAATACTTTAAATTAACGAGAACATAATCTAGAATTAATTTAGTTAACAACACAGTTGCGTGTGGAACGAGTTAACCGAGTTGAAATCTAAGTAGCTTTGTGTAATACATATATGATTATGTTCAATAATAACAATGCATTCGGTTTCTTGTATATTTTTTAAAAAGTATAATACAACATAAAATTAAGGACGAAACATAGTAAAACCCCTTTCCTTATATTTCCATAAACGCTTGAAAACCGCTCTCCGCCTTCTGTTTCCATAGATTCAAGCGGCCATCGACAGCATGCAAGTGAATTTAGCAATTGTAGCTGTGGATGAGGTGATTGTACTAGTAATTAATTTGACATAATAATATATTAAAAAAAAAACGAAACGGTAACTCGTTTTTTCTCAGAATATGATTTATATATTGTAATTAAATTAGAATAACTAAAATCTCCTTTTTAACAGCACGTGTTTTAGATAAAAGTCAACTGTGTTGTATTAAATCTCTTTGTAGTGACCTTATGTATATTTAAATAGAAATTCAATTTCAAAATATCTTTATTTCTTAGGTTATAAAGTAACACTTGAAGCACGTCATAGCATTTAAATAATTTACAGTATTTTAAAATTACCACTCGCTTGGAAGGCAGTTATCCCTCAAGAAGAATGAGCAAGAAATTGGAGTGTGTTCTTCTCTAGCTCGTTGATAGTTCTTTTCAAATCTAAATTGTACATAATTACAAATACATAGTTTTAAAATGTCGGTTAGGTCTTTGTACATATTATTAATAAATTCGGTGAAACGAAATGTGCATGCCTTAAGGTGGGTTTATACTTATCTGATGTGTCGTGACGTGACGCGTCAGAACGGTACCGGTTTCATACATTTAGTATGGTAACGTTCATACTAGTAATGCGTGTTGTGTTGTGATGGCTTGTGTCGTGTCGCATCAGATACGATCGCGGTTGAATCAGAGCGGAGGGGCCGGGGAACGGTGACGTCACGACACGTCAGACATATGTACAAGCGCCAGTTCTGTGTTGTGACGCGTCATCGCTCATAGCCCTCTGCATATTCGTTGGTTCACTTTTAAATATGGACGAGTTAATTGAAATAGTACGACAATATAATGTAATTTATGATACAAAGTGTAAACAATATAAAGATCATACTATTAGGACAGCTGTTTGGGAGGAGATAGGAGAAAAATTAAAACAACCCCGTAAGTAATCTTCACCGCTTTATTTAATTATTCCTAGATGTACCTTGTGTAATAATACTTTGCATTTGCCATGGAACTTGTCCTTCTGGACTTACAAAATAATTTTAAATGCCTCGCGAACATGAATAGCTTCCTGAGTAGGATTTCTATTTAATGGTCCAATGTCTGTTAAGCCGTTACCGTCGCAAATTGCGCCTTCATCTATAAACATTTCTTCTCTTTCCGGTGTATTTTGGGTTAAAAGGTTATGGAGACAGCAAGCAGCGAGTACGATCTTGTCCACCATATTTGGTTGTACTTGTAAAGGTCCTTGAAATACTCTGAATCTTGCTCGTAATATTCCAAATGCATTTTCTACAGTGCGGCGAGCACGAGATAAACGATAATTAAATATTTTATTTTGAGTATTGTTGACTAATTTAGCTTTACTGTACGGTTTTAACAAATACGTTTTAAGGGGAATGCTGCATCTGCCACAATAACGTGGGTAAAGGTTCTGTATTTTGATGCAATGGTTTATTTGGTGGCAAGTTTAACTGACTATTTTCAAACATTTTTCCCATTAACGACTCTTGGTATATGCCACCATCACTATTGCGACCATATGCTCCTACATCTATCGTAACAAATCTGTAATGAGCGTCAACCAGCGCAAGCAGTACAATAGAATGCTCATTTTATAATTGTAAAGGTTGAGCCTGCATTTATAGGACATATTATAGTTACGTGTTTTCCATCCATTGCTCCAATACAGTTCGGAAAATGCCATATATTTTCGAATCCTTTTGCAATTTCTCTCCACATTTGTTCTGTAGGTTGAGGCATTACAATAGGGGCTAATTTTTTCCAAATTGCGTTACATACTTCTTCGACTATTATCTTTACTGTGGCGAATCCCATGCGATAATTGAACCCCAAGGACCGAAAAGAGTTGCCAGTTGCCAAAAATCTGTAAATATAAAAAAGCATAATTTATTGTTTCAGCGGATAAATGCAAAGATGACTGGGATAAATTACGAAATGCCTACATTAACGCATTAAAGCGTCGTAAAAATAAAAAAAGTGGGCAAGCCGCTGTTCTTGTTACGCCGTGGAAATATGAAGAACAAATGAGTTTTTACAGCCATTTATAAAATCAAGACCATCAACAACAAATCTTATGGCGCCTCCAGACTCACCAGAATGTTTGGAAACATTAAATCTGATTGAAAACTCACCAGAACCTGAAAGCCCTCAATCAGATCACCGTCCAGAAACACCACAGTCTGGTACGTCTTCACATGCCACAAGGTCTAGTCGCAACAAAACAAACTTACAGGACCTATATGATTTAATGAAGTCTTCACATGATTTAAGAGTCCACAAGCACCATTCCAAGCAGCAGGACATGGATGAAACAGACTTATTTTTTTGAGCATGAGTAAAGCTCTTAAAAACTTCCTAAACTAGATCAGACAAAAATCAAGTTAGATTTGCACAGTGCTATATCACAAGCCGAAATACGTAACCTTCAAAGATTAGAACAAATGAATGTGGCTCAACAGATTATTATTTCTCAGCCATCCACATCACAAATGGCACAACCGATCTTACATCATAACACTGACGAAGTAAATATCTCATCATATTATAGCACTGTAAACTTTAGTGATATGTGATTTTATTTTTCCCTCATAAATATTGTACTTAAGAGATACCTACAAAATAATAAATAAATGCTTACCTTAAACATACTGCAAGTCTTTCTCTTGTTCCTATAGGCTTACGAAATCTTGTATGTATTTTCTTTACATCATCTTCAATTAAAGAATGTACTTGTTCAAACTGTGCTTTCGACAATCTGAAATACTGATGAAATTTTTCGTCATCGTTTTCAAGCACTTTAATGAGACAATGAAACTCGCCATTAATTTCTCTTGTTCTATTGAGGGATGAATCCAATGTCTTCTACTCTTTCTTTCTTTTGTTAATAAAGCCAGTATCATAAATTGAATGTCTTCTTCATTATCTGAATCAGAATCTGAAGAATCGGACAACTCGTGGGAAAACATTTAAAACGCGTCGCCTATTCTAGAGCTACGACTGTATTGATTCAAAATATCGTCAGGGGTCGTCAGACCACGACAGATAAATGTGAAAACTAGCCATCACGTCACGACACGACACGTCACGACACATCAGATAAGTATAAACCCACCTTTAAACGCTCGTGGCATACGTATGTTATTTAAATTAGAAGTTAATGATAACATATGAGCTTTTTACCAAAAAATCCGTTTTTGAAGTTCTTCAAAACTTTCCCGAATTCACTAATTAGAATTATTATACAATAATTGTTCTTAATATAAACGTATTACTAATTACATTAAAAATAACTTTGAAATTAATTAAAACGTTTGAAAGTAATTAAAAATAAATTTTAAAAAAATTCTAGGACAGATTTGAATCCAGGCACCCTGCGCGCGACTTAAAGCTAAACAGTTGATCTAAATCGTACAGCTGATCCTAGGTCAAAAATAGTTATTTTATTTTTGATATTACTATCGCCATCTGTTGGCAATTACAAAAACATAAGACATTCATTTCAATCTCCATTTCAGATATTTAAGCGAAATGACAGATCAAAACATGAATAACTGCGAGTTAAAAAATGCAATTACAGCTAATCGATACTACATCAAACTATGATTTTCAATACAGTTATTCCCAATCGATTAGTGATGAGATTGAAAAAGAAATTAAGTTTAAAAGTTAAATCGTTTTTTAGTTAACGTGATTACACGGGATTTTCAGGCGACAGTAGAAACATACCCACGCTCCCGCTTAAGGCATGCAATATATACATAAAACTATTGTGAGAAATACATAATTGTAGAAAACCAATGTGGTTACATCCGTTTATCCTCTAAATACTCAGAGATTTTATAATACCCATTTCAACAAAGTAATTGCTTAATAAAGATTTTAAATTTGCATAAACGTAAATTTTGCATATCGTCAGGAATGTTGTTTAACAGGCGCGCACACAGAGCTCCCTAAATGAGTCCGCGAATTTATGTAGCCGAATAAATGGAGCTTATTTTTAGTACGGACAAAGAAAGTTTCATAAAAATGATTCCAAAATCCTCGATCTGTATGCATTATTTATACAGAAAACTCAATGTTCCAATGAGGTTTAGACCCGGGTTATATAAAGATTTTAGCCGCCTAATGTAAATAATCGAATGAAGAACAATATAATCGACAGACTAAACCGGTATAACGGGGTTGCCATATAAGGTTCGAAGAAGATGTTGTCTATGCCGTAACACTTATGCAAATCTAATAGATTTATAATAAATCATTCAAATTAGTTGGTCATTAGGTATTCTTGTGAAATACACCTTAAGATAATTTTGTCCTTTTTGATATTTTGTAATGTTCTTTTTACGGAACCTTATCCAATAAGGTTAGAAGTTTAAATATTATTTATACGTGCCGTTGTTTGAGTCGCCCGCGTTTTAGTTGGAACATTTACCCATATTAAATATAATGACTTAGGTTTTATGTTAGATCCTAGTTCATAATGTTGTTTTATTAATTGGTATATTTTGAAGAAGAAATGTTTTTACATCGTCCAGATCGCCTCGAATCAGTGTGGTCCTTCTATATAACAACGCATGACCATAATCGTACCCTATCAGATGCTATCAACGAGAGCAACTATCAGACGCACTTGTCGTTGCAAATGGCGTCTTAAGACATAGCGAATTGCACATTTGTGAACTTTTTTATCTCCCAATTTGGCAATTCAATGGAGCGCCCAATTTTTTTAATTGATCGCTGTAGATATTTTTCAACAGGTTTCCTGACATAATTAAAGTTTAAATTAACACGACTGAAATTAGAAAGAATATATATGTATTTAACAAAGAAATATATATATATATATACAGTTTTTTTATAATGCTCAATGTAATTTTTATGAAAGAGAAATCGGATTTTTGTTCATGAAGAATAATAAGAATAATGGTTGGATAAATGATTTGTGTAATTTGTTTTGGAATCTGAATTTATACAGTTTTAAGTCATGTGTCGGTAGTATTCCTTAAGGAAATCAGTCGTGTCCTATAAACAGAAAGGCTTACTGACAAACAAACGAACAGACAGTAAAGTCACCTTTAGGTTTTCGTTTTAAACTATAGAATTTCGCTGTACGGAACCCCGAGAATCATATTCGAAACTTCTCATAACATTACCTAAAATATAAACAGTTTTAACTCAATGGTTTTAATATAGAAGCCAATTACTAGAATCCCTTCTCCCATTCGTATAAATACCTACACACTAAACCTTTAACAAGCTACACTTGCAGCTAACCTTAACTATTTCCACACTCGAAAGCCGTTTTTATTAGGTGCACGTAAATAAATCCAGACATCAAGTGTACGGGTTGCGGTATTATCGTAAAACCGATCATAACTCGAATAAATAAATATAATACGCGGTGTTGTTGCTGCGGGACCACACCGCGTGCATGCGTGCGCCGTGTCCCCGTGAGTGAAAATCTCGGCGTCGTATCAGGTTAAAAATATTATTTTTAAGATGCGTAAACACATGCACCATATGCACCCCGCCACCTGACCTCCGTGAGCTTTGCGCTTTCCCACGCGCCCGCGCCGGCGCGGCGGCGCTGCTGCAGCGTAGACCACGGTGTTTCCGTTTATGGACACTTTTTTTCGTTTCATTGTTCCGCGGGTACCGTGAAAATGAGACCATTCGGAGATCGTCTCTGTACATGTCTGTGTTTTTTCTTTCGAAGCGAATCGAAAGAGAAAGGTGTGATATGTTTAATACAGCACGATAAGAATATATAGATATTTAGGTCGAATTTTTTTTGAACATCCTTGAAAAGAACAGTGTGCATACCATGCATCTCGAATGGCTTTCCTTAATAATACCTTACCTGTAAAATCTCTAGAATAATGCTCATGAGACAAAAATTCCAAAAGGAAAAGCAGTACTTACTTGTAAATAATTAAAATTACATTTATCGTATGAAAGGTCCACAACAACTCTCAAAAAGACAAAAATAGTGAATCTTCTCAATATTGGAGTTTATTGTTTCAATTATTCAATTCAAATACTAAATAAACTAACTTTATTCAACGTTAACACATTACAGTACTATATATAAAATTTATTTGTTAAAATTAAAATATATTCGTTTTTGTATAAAAAAAATCCTACTAGTATTTAATTAAATAATTTGGAAAATATTTAGAAGAAATTATCATAGCTTAAATAAACAAATGGATATTTCATATAAGTTTAATACAAACTATATTCCAGAAGCTGCAGGTCCTTTGGATAAACACGTGATTTCATAATAGATCCATGCACCTGTAAAAAAAGAAAATTATACTACAGCATCCTAGAAGCGAACGCGAAACGCGCTTGACTACTTTTTTTTCTCGTAACGCATCGGCCCTCGTAACGCACGTTCCTCGGGGGAGTGAGCCGTTATTAGTTACGGGAGCCGGTGCCTCGTCTTGAGACTTCGATATTTTTTTCGTCCGTTGAAATGAGGCGGCGTTTGTTTTTTTAAAATTCATTGGTTCGTCTCCGGCGCGTCATGTGGTCCCGATGAGGCTTTCGACGTTTTAGATTAGCTTTCGATGGGAGCGTTTCCATTATGCCACAGATTGTTGAAAATCGAGCATAGATCTTTTTTTTTTTTAATTCTATTAATGACATGCATTGAAAACGTGTCGGTAGTTAAAAATATTATTCAAAGAAATATTGAAATCGATAATTGAACCGTGATTGGTTCACGCAGTCGATAATCAATATGTCGCTATAGGAAAGGGATGGCGTATATCAAAACTACAAGCAATCATTGGTGACCCAGCGGTAAGAGCGTCGTCTTCGGACTAAAACTACCGAGGCCAATCGCGAGTGTAGGCGAATCGACCAAATTTTTAACATAAGTCAAATTGGACCGCACGGCCCATGCCTCGTGGAGTACGTTAAGCTGCTTGTCCAGGATGTTGTCACCGCATTGGTGACGGCGATCGTCGACAGCCTCAAAATCCGCACCGACCCAGCTCAGAGGCCTGTAGGTTCAGCCCCTCGAACCGAAATAAAAATACTGTGGGAGCATGCCCGTGTCCACCCCAGCAATGAGATTATTAAAAAAGCTGACGCTTTCCAGTATAATTTTTATTGGGTGTGATCACGGTAAGGTTAAAATAGGAAAAATAAATCTCGTTTTAAACAAATAATGCCGTCATATCACGGTTTACACAATTCCAGATTTGATCATTTGATGTCGACATAGTCATATAATGACGCAACAATTACATTAATTGATGGTCACAGACTGGTGATATCGTTTCAGACAATTTTTTTCAGATGCAAATGTAATTCTAAATATGATAGGGGCGCAGCGCTACTGGCGCGTGAAATATGATATCCAGAACTTAAACCCTCGCCCCGACCACATGTGGCTCGAAACAGAGCCGGACTCGAATGGTTGCTGTATTATGGACAAACTACGTCTGTTGATTAAAATAATTATTGATTTATTGTGTATATAAAATTATTATTGCATACATAATATATATATATAAGATATATAAAGTATATCACATATATATGATATATTTAAACACTTTTTTTTTAAATAATAAATACGGAAGTGCGTTTTACAGTTTACTGGTTTGTTCCTTTTTCATTCCCCAACGGAACAGTTATCGGCGTATTATTTGCATATGGTTAGTTGATGGCTTGGAACTCGCATAGCTTTTTGTTATGCTAGGATAATGTAAGGTTCTTTGGAATGACAATCATACTAACTTTGTAATTGGTAAGTCGATGCGAATAAAATGTGGACTGTGGATTAGACTAATTTTGATATGATCTATAAGCTTTTTTTTCTTCCAGTCAAAGGGCACAGCCCTAGTGGGTTTCATACTTAATTAAACTTTATAAAAGATCCACGCGAATGAAATCACAAGTTCCAAATCAATATAATCAATAATCGGAACCGAGAGCTATATCAGTATCGGGATTGTGAGCGAAAACGTCATCGGAATGAGGGGTGAGGGCGGCATCGAAATCGAGAACGAGATCATAATTTTAAGGAGACAAAAACGGGACTGAAAGTGTAATTGAAAACATGATTGGGAACGAACAGACGGTGGAACAGGAGTTGAATAGAATCGGAGTCAAAAGCGATAACATTTGATCTGTATCCCGCCAAAATTTATTTAGTTCAAATACTTTTTTTTCTGTTTTCTATTTGCGCTACAAACTTTTGAAATCATTTAATGTAATACAATATTAGATACAATTACGAATATTTATTTTTTCAATGATTATCCTAACATCGTATTTATATAAATGGACAGTTTTATGCAGAATTTCGATCAATTTATTTTATTCCATTCATCTATATAAATAACATTAATCGGCACAACCCTAGCCTAAAATTATTATCCTCGTTTTCTTACAACTGATTTTTTTAATAAAAGCTTGTTTTTAAAAGAGTTTTTCCCTTTTTTAATATTTTTTTCTTTACAAAGTTTAAGACGTACAGACCATATTCTAATAACCGTACCTACGAATATTTATGCTTGGGTTTTAATTTGACTTATAAAGCTTATGTCTCTTTACATTAAATTTTTGATCTGAATTAAATGGGGATAGGCTATCCTCAATCATAATGAATGGGAATAGTCTATCCCGGATAGGAGGGATGAACTTATTTTTTTCACTAACACACCAAAAAACCATATATAACCGGGTGTACAATAAACAACCTACACTAATATCTACGTCTACAGGCAGCGTGTACATATCATGAAAATCCGTTCAATAGTTTTGGAGATTCATACTAAAACAAAAAATAAGACCGACAGTTTTTTAATGCTCTTTTTTGTAATTCTTGCTCTCTGTACAGCGTCCTGGTTTTATATGTATATAATTAAAGTTACCAGAACGGTCAGTACCAAATACTCAAGCTGTAAGATTAACTAACATAAGTTACAGCTGGCCTAGTATCAGAACCAAAACCGAAACGAGATCACATTCAAAGACCTGAAATTGTATTAGAGATTGAAACAGGTAACAGGAACACCCTAAAGTCAAAACTGTATTATGATCGACACTAGAATCGACGTTGATTTCAATTTGATTCTTGCACTCAAATTCGATGCGAGCTTAGGAGCGGAAACAGATGAAATTGATATAAAAGATGAGGAGTGGTAAAAGGAGGGAGGAAGGTAGGAGAATAGTAGAAAATAATAGAGAAATAGAAGAAGAAGCCCAAACCGGACGGGTTTATTTTATTTAGCTCAGAAGTTCCTATAGCCACCTAACGTTTACATCTTCAGACCCTGGATATCATGTAGAATGAGAGTGTTTGCTAAGACAAAACAAAAAAGATCGAACTCGATGAGTTTATCTTGTTTACTTTAAAAGTTCCTACGGCCACCTTCCGACTTCATCATCGAAGCAGCTCAATGATACCATATTATCATATTGTCACCGAATATACGCAAGTGTACCAAATTTGAGACCAATCCAACGTCAGAAGGTGGTTCTAATTTAGCTTTCAAGATTTGATCCACACGCACACTAACACAGGAACTTAAATAAAAGCTTGCAAAAAGTCACGTCCGTCGGTTTACTCATACTACTTAAATTATCTGATATACGTGATTGTTTGGGAAACGACTCGCAAACTACCGTTAGAATTATCGACATATTTTTTAACGATCACGTTGTAGAAATTAAAAATCTTTGTCCAGAACGGCCCGGCCCGTCCCTGGTGGCGGCCGTTCGTCGCGCGACAAACACGAGTTGATTAATTACAGTGTATCATGACTTCATCGGCGCCACGACCGCCTGCACCACTTATGAATATTTATTATTTACTAATTTATTTGTTTTACAAAACAGATACATTTTAAAGAAATATTCTTCTAAAAATAAAATTCATATCCAAAAAATTGGGTAACCGACCCAAATTTTGTTTCCATATTCGATCATGCTGCTGCTGCACGACGTCCCATACATTTATTTAAATTCGTGTTATTGCAATAATAAATAACGTAAACCACAAGTTTTATGTAAAGTTTTAAAGTAACAGAGGAAGGAAGAACTTCAATGAATTATCTGTTAGGCAGTGCAGGCAAACGTAATACTATATATATAACATAATGATAAATAATGAAGAGTGGCCGATATAAAAACCAAAATGTCTTGATATTTTAAAAATCCACATATTTATCATTTTAATACTCGTTCGGAAGGCAGTTTTCTAAAAAGCTACCAAAGCGATTTTGGTGTGCTGTGTGGTATTTTATGGATGCCATTAGAAAATAATTATGGATCATATTTGCGTTTGTCCGTAAGCCCATTGCAGTCTTCTTATCTTTTTTTCTTTACCATCTGTAATCTAATACCGTGATAGAAGATCGTTTAAGGTTATTCACTAAAATGGTGAATAACCATAAACGATCCGTAAAGTAATACCACGTTGAACACTTTCAATTAAATTATAAAAGCGATTTCAAAATTAATTCAAGTTTACTGCAAATGTCAATTTTATTATACACGTATCGAAAATGTCAAAAAGGGGGCATAGATAGTTTAAAATAATAAAAATATTTAATAAAAAAATTTCGCTGTGCTTATGATGTTTCGATAAATATTGAGTAATAAAAGATTATGGAAAAAGTAGTTTTCCTTTAAAAGTCAATCAAACATATTTTTCCAAATCGATCCAAGTAACTAACACATGGGTCGTATTACAGCCGGAATGTTCAGAATATCCCGCCAACGTTGATTTAAGAAATCGCAACAAACCAGATGCTTTGTTACCCCCTACTCAATGGTTCTGAAACATTTCATGACTAGCTTCGTTTATGACTTGTTTCATGTCCATCTTTCATCCATCTTGTTCTCCACCCCGGTCCCCGTCCCGGTTGCCAGTCCCGCTTTCGATTCTGCACTTCGCTTTCAATGCCGATTCCGCTGCCGGTCACCATTCCGATTTGGACGAAAATAATTATACACCAGTTTTAGGATTCCGTTGTGAACAAGAAACCCTTACGGTTTCGTCGTGTCCGTCCGTCCGTCTGTCTGTCTGTCTGTCTGTACGCGGCTTAGCTCTGAGACTCTTATTACTAGAAAAGTGTAATTTGTTAAGGGTAGACATATTGATAACGCGCACAAAGTGATCAAACCAAATTTTGAAAAAAAATTTTGGGATGTCTCCTCTACACGTACAGTGGGAATTAATTTTTTTCTTGTCTATCCCATGGTGTGGGGTATCGTTGGAAATCTCAGTCGATGACATTGCGAGTCAGTAAACCTTTTGTTCAATTTAAAGATTCATTTGCGAAATGTAAACTTTAAAGTTTTAATTTTTTTTTTTTAGAGTCCTGTGTTATCTTCGATCACTACAGTATCTATTGCATATCGCAAATTCAGTTTCTGGCTAAAGGTTTTACACGTATACCGGCTGGCTCTACACTCCCGTCACTCCTAATCCAGACTAAAACCAGGGGAGCGTAGACTCCCCTCATGTAATTACGCTCCCTTCGATGTACCAGCACTTGTCCCTTTTAGACATTGGGGCTGGTTGAGCAATGTTGATGATGATGATGATGATTACGAGCCACGTGTCCCTCTATCTAAATTATTATTATCTTGCATTAGCGAAAAAATTCACGGCAATAGTATATGTAACGAAATCAAAAGAATTTTTTTACGAAAAGAAAGGCTTTACAAGGTAACGAGTGATGTCGATCAAATTATGAAATATACTTGGAGCAGTAAGAGGAAAAAATTTTGTACAAATTCCATTCCAAATTAGTTAGACAACGTTGTTGGTTGTATAAATTATAGTAGTAAAGATTAATTTGTGAACCACGTAAAATCATAGAAATATTAAATCATCACATCCTTAACACCCGTCCTATGTGGGCCCGTTTTTAGACATTATTAGCCCTTAAACCGTGAACACAATTAAAAGGGTCATCGCGTCAAACAAAAAGCTCCCTTCTAACTCCGTATACTGTGACGGGCAACTAAAGAACCCTACACAGCGTGTGGCCCGATACGTACTTGGACGGTTTTTTGGTTTTAATATTGGGGATAGTCCTATTTGTTATTTTGGGATGTACTCTATTTATGTATACAAAGTTTCTCTATAATACGGCAAATCACTATTTTTATGAAATAAAAATTTTAGAGACATAGGCGATTTTCGGATGGATAAAAACTTGTACGTTCGCCTTATAGATATGCTAATGCAGTATTTGTGTAAACTTCTTTGTGTACGTTTGGCGATTATGTATTAGTAATATTACGAGTTTGCGTCACCCACATGCTAATGTCAACAGTATATGTGAAAACTTTACGTATATGTAGAAGTTGTATTTTTTATTAAAAGACACATGTTTAATTATTTCGTTTAAATTAAAATATTTATATTTTTTGGGATCTAAACTCATTTACTTAACATTTACTTTATAGCGAATAACACATTAACTTTTATAGCGAACCTTGCATGTGTTTTCATTAATAAGTAAACTATCTAAAAATGTATATAATTATTATTGCTTTGAGTGCTGATAGATGTGAAAATCAAACTAATGTTAATGGTTTAAATTTATTTTTAATATTACAATTGATTCAAAAAACCTAAGAACAAAACATTTATTTCATACTTTTAAATCTGTCGGCAGTCCCCTATGCTTGGCTGTTAGTTTTTTTTTTAAGGAAAGAGTAGGTTTATGGATTGTTTTAGCTCTACTAAAACAATCCATAGATCTACTACTCTACCTCTACCCACGTTCTAAGTTTAATTTTAATTTGTTGAGCAGTTTTGGCGTGAGTTAGCGATAAACGTCTAAAGCCACAAACTTTCGCGTTTGTAATATTATTTAGATTAACGATTACAGCATACACTCGTTATTCAAATGCAGTTCATAGAATTTTTTTACCACGAGTTCATAAGAGACGCTCAGATCGAAGGTGGCTCCTACGCTAACCTACCGTTTTCTCCAGAAAATATACTATACAGACTAGTCAAAGTTTTTCAATCTACTTTAATAATTTTTCAATCTCATGAAGTGTCCCTGCTGTTGTTAAGGTCTCATCTATTGACGTCTATTGTGTATTTCTTTGAACATTTACTAGGGCATTATAACAGTAAATTAGCAAATATCACTTTAATATTAACAACTTTTATCATCGACTCGATTCCAGTCACACTCCAAGTTCCTTCCTGGCAGTGCGGTATGCGGACGTATCAGCGAAAAGGGTCGACTTACGATGCTAATTCCTTTCAGTATTACAAAATTACAGACGGTGTGACGGTCGAACTACATGCATATTTTTTTTTTTATAGACACGATACGTCATAATTTAAAGAAGGCTTAAGAGAAAAGCACGCCACTTTTCTCGGTGATGTCGCCAAACGTCAAAAAATTCGCTTTATAACTTCTTCGTGTAAATATTGGGCATAACGGTAGTTTGCACTTCTGGTCGGTCATAATTTATCAAATATATTTTCAAAAACATGCGATATGATTTATTGATAAAAATATATTTCAGAGGCTTGAGAATCAATTTTCGTATATAACCCTCGGTAGGCAAATCAGATGGAAAGAAAAATTGAGTGTTAACAAAATGTGCAATTATTCATTATGTTACCCCATGCGCGCAACATATTCGCGCATTTTATAGTGAAAGCATCTATTTTTCTTCCATTCCTGATTTATAGACGTTTTATTTTTAACGCAGATATGTTAAACTTTCGATGTGCATGGTGACAAACGTTATTGCAATTGTTGCCAATACTGTAATGTGGAATTTTGGTTTTCAAAATTTTGTCATATATATCATATATTTAGCAATTTAATATAATTAATTGTGAATAAAAGTACATACATGCTTTTAGTAACGTAAGAGGAATGTTTATTTATCTCCTCTGCAGATTCATCAAAAATGCTTCTAGGAAAGAACTGAGGCATTACTACACCCAATTCAATCCTATTCTCTCTCTATAACAGTGGTCCTATAATAAGATCTTTATAATAAAATCGGCTCTTGACTGCAATTATTAAAGAAAACGTGGCCACTGTCAGGTGGTTGGTTGATTGAAGAAAATCCGTCTATCCTTTAAAATATTCGAGAATGTTTGGTAGTTGATATGAGCCAAATCAAAAAAAAAAATACCATGAAATTTAAAATTGATAAATCTCGATATCGCCGGATTTCTCACGAATTCATCTCAAAGCAATAATAGCATCGGGACGATTGAGCCAAAAGAATTTTGTTAAAGTACCTACAATCATCGATTGTGACATTCTGTTTACACCGTCTACGACAGAAGGCAAAATATGGATTTTTGTCAAGATCCAACGAAGAAACGACAGTCTTGCGAATGGATGTTTAAAAGTGTCACGAAATCAACAAAACTGAAGCAGGCGTGAAAAGTGGATATAAAAAATGTGTTTTTTTTTCTCCCGGACAGGCTCAGAGGGCCCGATCCCATTTGAAGAGCCGAAGACAGTTAATGCTGAGCGGTACACTGTCGTCGCATTGCCTAGTGTTGTCGTAAAGTTCGGCAAAGACAACCGAGTACTCACATCCTCTTGCATCATGGCAATACTGTTCCGTAAACCGTGAATGAGACGAAGTAATTTTTTGAGTTCTGAAATGGTAGAGTTCTTGACCCATCCTGCACACAGTCTCTCGGCCTCGCACCCACAGTGTGATTTCTTTATTTCCCGAAAAATCAAAATATCGTTGGAACTTTAACGTTCACGGAGCCAAAACAGAATTTGATAGCCTTCGATGAGAACTTAAAGACACAACTTTAGATCAATGGTCCTGTGTTTCCAAGAATGATATCAGTTAATGAAAAAGTGTATAGAATATAAAGGAGTGAATTTGGAAAAGCAAAAAGTACATTAGTTTACCAATAAACTACTTTAATCAATGTTAATTGATTATTTGATGTAGGTTAGAACACCTATAGAAATTAAAATGGTTTGTTTTGATCCTTATGTACATTTGTTGGATATACTCTATTTACACGTCCATAATAATTCTGGCAGTTTGGAGCGCGGATGTGGCGCCGGCGCCCGTGACGTCACATACCGTATTAACCTCATTCGGCGAGGACACGCATGCGCGTCGAGATAACACGAGTGCACCCCAGCACGTGTGAAACACTAACTGTTTTTTTCAATTTTAAAATTAACCCATTTTTATTTTTAGTTACTGTAGAATGCATCAATTTGCTGTCTGTGTTTTGTAGATTAAAACCAAATATTTAGACTTATGTTTTCACGAAGTTTAGAAACTTAAATAATAATAGTGCATGTTAGTTCATCTGTCTCTCCAATTCATAGATCATGTCGATGACACGAACTCCTACATGGGATGTATAAAAAATGTTGCATATGAAGTACTTAACATTGAATTTGACAATGCATGGACGAAAAAAAACAGGTAGAAGTATACTAAGTAAGGATCGAGGTAATAAGTAAATCAATTCGCTATGACGCATACTAATCATGAACAGACTCCACTCTAAACAATTATAGTTGACTGTGTGTGTGACTTTCATAACATTGTCGATTTCGCTGGACTTACGTTGACTTCGGATCGAATATTTCCTTATTCCTTTTATTGCACTCGATTTCTGTCGAGGGCCGGGCGGCCAATCATTATCGGGCATACATGATTTGGGCAAATCAAATTATAATCCGGTTATTTTATTTTAACGAGCCCAGTAAAATTTCCCACTACATCCGGAGTCTAACCCGTCCGCGGGCGGGTCGATCAGACTTTTTAACTTAAGCCGAGTCATACCACACGCCCCTTAGCTCGTAACTTAGGCCAAGTCATACCGCACACCCCGTGGCTCGTAACTTAGGCCAAGTCATACCGCACGCCCCGTGGCTCGTAACTTAAGCCGAGTCATACCCCACGCCTCGTGGCTGAAACAACTTACAATACAACCTCCTTCCATTCAAACTTAACCATGTAGGCTGTTACGTTCTGTTGACACCCGGATTTCGTCATGCCGAAATGCGAGAGTATGTATGCATGTGTTTTGTATACACACGGATGTAACATATACAAATTGTATTCTTCATGCCCGCCGTTGGGCCTGGATTTCGATCTGACGATGAGCGGTCGCGTCGTCGCTGAGAAAAACCGTCATAATAGACGGTCACTAAGAATTCTATATAGTCTGGCCCGCTTTTAGAAGTTCTGATATAAATCTCAAATAATAAAGGGACAATCTTATACGATAGTTTACTATTTCTTTAAATACAAAATTTATTGTTCATAAACTTATACGCAGTGATACAGTTCATCCGTATATACACCGCATAAAAGGAAACCTAGAACTAGGTTGTCTTATAGAAATAAATAAAAAAATATTGATTGAATAGTTTCTTTTTTTAATCCAAATAATTTTAAAATTATTATCAATCTTAGTTAAATATCTTATCAAAAATTGGAGTATTTTTTTTGTATCAGTCGTCTATTCACATAATAAATTTTCAATATTCCTAACGATACAATGATCATAGTTACGAATATGAGTAAGTGTATTAATTTTTTGCGTCAACTTTTTGCTCTTCACTGACAGCGATGTAACAGTGTACTTCTAGTTCCGTCTTTGTATGTATTTTATACTGAGGGGGTCAGAAATTAAACCGTCTTCGCTGGCCCAGTCGGAGGCTGCTGCACCCCCTGCACCTTTGACCCTTGCCGCGAATGCCGTGACGACATCCAGGACTGGCTGTTGTCCGGTTGGCCTCCCTGGCTACTGTTCCGTGCTCTCTGAAGTGCGGAAAAAATGATTTAATTCAATCGTAAATTGTCAATTCGCTCGGTTAATTCGTCCACAGTTAGGTTTCGAACCCGGAACCTTCGTAATCGGAGACGACACCCCGAGTACTTGACCACCTCAGTTTTCCCGATGCGAATACTGCAAGTATTGACCTATTTAACAGGTGCATTTCGTCAATAATCACAACAACATAAATGGATTGTAAAAACCATCGATTTTCTAATACATCTATTCAGGACACAAATAATCGTAATTATATATTTTCATGCACCGACCGACTAAATCAAACCAACAAATCCCTGCGAAGCGATTAAAAGTGATGCGTTCGAGTCTTTAAATACGCGTAATTCAAAAACTGAACCGAAATTTACTTCCTTCGAGCCGTCAAAAATAATCTCGGATCAATCTCGCTTATAAATAGCACCGAGTCTCCCGGGTTGCGAAGCGGAAGGCCCCACGCAGCGGCCACGCCCGCTCTGCGGGTGGACTTTTACCGACTTCGCCGTCGCTCCTCACCGATCGCTTGTGCTTGCCCCTAATTACGGAAATAACTTTTTTACGGGTATTTTGCCATTGTTGTCGTCGATCATTCGACCTTGACGCTGGACACGGGTCTGTCCCTAATCTTCCATCGCGGAGGACCCGGGCCACACGTAACCGACGGTAGGCCTTTGACGTTAAATACCAGAGTTTTCGCACAGAAAAAGGTGCCGACGATGCTATGCTGATGCCAGAGATGATCTCTTATCATCTGAGTCGTTATTATCATAGAACAGTCCTCTTTTAGAACGAGGCACCCACTCGCCACGAGCATAGCTGGATCGACGGTTGCAGCATCAGAACAATTCTAGCTCTTGTGTCTACCTACCATCATTGGTCTATATATCTTTGGAGGTTGATTTTGGGAGAATGTTTCACATAAGCCGCTGGTCATAAAATTGTATCCTTGGTCACATTTCACAAAAACTATAAAAAAGGTATTATAATTCTCGTTCCACGCAGAGATATTATTAATCATGTTACCTACATACTCATATGTAATGTGTATATGATTGAAGTAATTACTTCTGTTCTTTACTTACATATTTTTATAGTAGTGCCAAATCTATATTAACAAGAAATAAGAAGCAGTTTTGAACGAGCACTTATTTCTCATTTTATTGCCAACGTTTCGTCAGCGTCGTTGACGAACTTCCTTAGACCTTTACAATTTATGAGATAATAATTGATTAATACCAAACGATTAATACCATACATGTAATAGAAATATAGAACCATCGTGTTCATTAAAACCATTTGCCGAAAACTATAGCAGGGTAATAGAATAGAACAAGTCTATTTTAAAAACTTCATCTATCTCTTCATCTGCTTGAACATAATTACATCCAAAACTTACTTCACTAGTATAATACGGAGTTTCCAAAGGTAACTTGTGGGTAGCTTTGAACAGGGCACAGGCTTTTTTTTCATGAATAACGGCCAACGGAAGATATCAGTCGATTTTTTAAAATAACTGAATATAGATAGTCACAGACTTAGTCTGCTATAGAATATTACGTCATTGTATTACCTTCTACAAACATTATTTACCAAATAACTAATATTACATGAACTTCAAATTCGTAGTCTTTAGTTATCGTTAAGTTTATCATTATTATTTTAAAATTTAAAAAATAATTCATTATAAGCTATGGTCCATAACAGATAAGGCATTATTTTATTATATACTAGCTGTTCTCCGTGGTGTTTCCAAAATTTTCACGTTTATTCCGATTGTTACATGGGTGTATTTTTCTTGATTTTTCTTTAAGCTTTAAAGTATTCTTCAAAGTCATTGCCTACAGTGAAAAGAAACGTGTCCATCTTCAGAAAGCATAAACTATGTTCCACAAAATATTTCATCAAAATTGGGTTATTAGAGTCGCTGAGTCTAAGACTTTTCCAAAGAATAGACCCTAAACCTGGGATCAAAGCGGGCAAGCCTCTATATACGTGTCAAACGAAAGATAGTAGTAGTAGAAAGGTAATATAGTACATAGTAAAAAAATTAAGGCGTCGAATGACTGAACATTTTATATGGACCTCCACCATTTTGAGTAGATTTTCTTTTTAATAAAAAATATTTCTATAATCGCTAAAGCAATCATTTTCAAAACACGTCGCATAATGCAGTCCAGATTTAATATTAATAAAAAAATCAGTCTGATAAATAGCGTATCTTTTACTGAAACTGAAATAGTACTACTGAGAAAAACGGCCGCAGTACAAAGACCGACAAAAAGACACCGAACATTATAATATAAGATATATTCGTCTTTGGCCATTTCAAACATTAAAATTGTACTTACTACCTATCTACATATTTAACGCTCAAATGAAGCCCATACATTTTAAAGTTCTTAAATTTGGTACTCGTCCTATACTTACGAATTCTTAAAGATTGCAGATTTTAAGTATACTTTTCTTCTACCTTTTTTCTCTTCTTAGTTCTTCACGACGCATTCATTGGATAGCTAACAATCTATTATAAATGACAAAAAATCTTTTCTATTTTTTTTTTTTGCTGTTCTGAAGGTTCAGGGTCGCGCATCCCGTGTGACGAGATGTTAAGGTAAGTTACATCGCTACCGCACAGGGCGGTGGCCGACGCGTGAGCCCCAATCCTCAACTCTCCTATGACATAATGTCATGATGAGAAGACTTGATCTCTGTGCCAATTCTATTTTTGGTTTTGCTTGTAAGCTCTATGGTTCATCAAGATATAGATAAACACGGGCCAACGTTATTTCGATTCTGCAATAATTTCTCGAATGTGGAAGAACGTCAACACAGCCGAGCAGAATAGTTTCAATAACTTTGTAAATCGTGTTTTATTACATTTTCTCTTTAAATAGTTATGGTTTAGAAGAAAAATCACTTGGAATATTATTTTCAAACCCTTATTGACGAAAGCATATCTATATATATATATTTTCTTGTGATAACGTATTTTATCAGGAACTTTTTAATAATCTAATTGGTATTCTTTGAAAAATATGGCATTGGACTGGATAGTGAATTTATATTTTTAATATATTTTGCCCTTTCACTATACCGGGATTTATCACTACACACAATCATAACAGATGATATGATGATGACGACGACGGTATTGATGGTTCAAGAATTTTATCATCGCTAAAGGAATAAATTTTAATAATAATAAACTAAATAAAATGTATTTCTATTAAATATCTATTGCAGTCATGTCACACAACCAACACCACTAAGATAGATTTCTGCGATTCTACCTAAATAGCGTCTCCGAACCGTCTCAAATCGTGAAACTTGAGGATAATTTTGAGTTAAGCATTGTAAACCCGTCGCGTTGCCTCCGCCGGAGCGTGCCGCACAATGGGTAACGCGACCCGTCTGCGCCCGCGCATGCCAACGCGCGGGCGCCACCGCCGCCGCTGAAAAGGATAAGATGACATAAACTTAACTGATAACACATCGATCTCGCCGACAGCTATTTACAATGCCACGAGGCTAAAAATATGGCGTCATCTCTTTTAAAAGCGTCAATTCTGTACATTTTTTTTGATGGATATAAAACAATTTTTAATATCATTTTTAATATCTGTTATAACATTAAGAGAAAACACCTTGGTAGATAAAAAAATACCATTTAAAAATATTTTCTCGTCTACATTAGAATGTTGTGTAACACCCACCTGTATTTAAAAATAATATTTTAATACTTATATTGTAATAATAATGAAATATAACATATCTACGTTAATTTTATAGTCACGACCACCACATACACATTCGTAACGCGTACTCGTACGCATGTACATCGACCCGGTATACTGAACTAACCACCTTAAACTTTCCGCTATGATGTTTATCGATGTGTCTTGAAGCTATTCAAGTTATAAGCGTGGTCTAAGAGTTTTTGACCATCAGAATCTAAAAACGGTTGATGCTTCTAATACGATTTGAGCTTTTCGAGTTTAAAAATTTATATGTCTGTGTGTGTGTGTGTGTGTGTTTGTGTGAGTGTACAAAAAATGCCTTTTTTTTTTAATCCTTCAACTACTATATCTTTGAAACGCGTGGTTCGACTTTGATCTGCTTTATGGCATCCGATACAGTTTCATAAACAGATAAAGAGGACCGAGTATCAAACATCAATCCATTGAGTATTTCCCATGTATTTTGAAAAAATACTTTTTTTCGAATATGTACTTCCTTAACCATATCTTTCGAACAAACCAACCAATTTTAATGCTATTTGCAAGAATCGACGCTATTTCTTAAAGATAACAACGAGTTAGATTTTTGAATTTATCGGTAGAGTGGTTTAAAAAATATTCTTAAAGGACCAGTTTTTTTTAATATTCTCCGACAATACATCTTAAAGAAATCAAAAAAATTTTAGCCATTCAGTAACGATCAACGTTATCTTTTAAGGAGAACAACTGGATCGATATTGGAATTTCTCGCTAGAGTAGCTTACAAAATATTGTAAGATAACAATAGATTTTAAAAAAATTTTCTCCAACGATATCTCTTGAACAAATCTAGCGATTTTTGTGCAGTTTTAGGCAATCAATGCAATTGTTTGGAGAAAAGCGCTGATTAGATTTTGGGATAGACCAGTAGAATAATTAAAAGTTATTTCAAAAAAACCTTTTTGAAAGATTTATTTTTGAGATTCCTCAAAATCTACCAGACGAAATCGGTTCAAGTTTTCAGAAAATGTAAATTGAGTAGACTCCTTTTGAATGACGAAAACTACACTTCTATCGATTAATCCATTCAAAAGTTATGACACGGTTGCACACACACACAGAGAGACACACGCATACGTATAAACGCGCGCGCGCGCGCCACATGCACAAGCACACACGCACACATTTCTCATTCGAAAAATGGTCGAAATAGTTTCATAAGCCCTAAAAGGTCAGATCTGGTGAAAACTCAATTTGGAAAAATCGGGATAAAAATAATAACTTTCCAATTGTAAGAAAAATTTTTAATTTTTATAGCCAAAAAACATAAAATAATAAAATTTCTGCAAGCCTCGATGCCTGTGCTGTCGGTTTATTCGGTTTTCTCTCAAAACCTTCAATCCGCTAGTACTGAATATAACTTTTTTGTTATACGCACACTAATTTTAGAACTGTACAATTTATCAAATTAATAAACTTATTTACCCAATTGAAGGGACGACCAAGAAGAACTGTGATATAGAAATTATGTAAATATTATATATATTCTGATGTGTATATTCTTGACTTTTAATTATTATGAGATCACGCTTTTTGGACAAATTGGTTCTAGGATGATCCTGTTATCTTGGAAATGCATATGAGACGGTTCTAACGAATAAAACGCGTAACATGGACATTCTTTGAATTCGATTTAGAAAATTTAAACTGCTGGCGCATCCATATCTTTGCGCTCTTAAATTTCACGGCACCCAAAACTGATTGAGCGTGAACTTTTTTTTCAGAAGTTTTAAGTTGACGCATGTAAAGCAATACTCCATTATCTGTCCGGCATCCGATACTGCTCTCGGCAGCTGGCGCCTGCTTCCGAATAGCGGATTCGACTCACAGTCACGAATTTTTTTATTATTATTTTTTTTGATGGAAGATACATCCAGATCGCTGATGTCTCGTGCCTATTCATACTGAAGTCTCGCCTATTGTTATTCCGACAATGGGAAGATCACGCCTGTCGCGCGCTGTGCCTACCGACTATCGACGCGCCCAGATGGGTATCAGCGACCGAAGCCGCGTCTGAAAGAACCGTTTGAAAAACTGCCTATATTTTTTTTTTTCGCAATTATTTAAATATCATTATACAAATCGGCGAAGATTTCATTTCGCTGTCCGAATAGAATTCGCTATGGAATGCAATGAAATGTTTTCCTATTTATAAAACGGCGAATTGATCTCGGTCTTGCAATTTAAAATTTTTTTTCAAAAGCTTGACGATTCATTGTGAATTTCTCAAAGAAACGTTGACGTTGTAAGGCATTTACATTAAATTGAATCGCACTTCAAAGTATATAGATATTGAAGAAAAATTAAAAAAGCTCTCATTTTCAATAGTTTCATTTTTGTATTAAATCTCACTTGAAACGTTTGATTTAATTTCAATTAATGTCATTTCATGTTTAATATGAATTTTAAATTTTATAGTTGGTAGATATATTTTTTTCTCGGTGAGAAAGACATCTGAAACAAAAAAAATATTTTTTCTTATGAAAATATAAAGAGATACCGTAGCAAATCTACTTCTGACCATCCCGATTTCTTTAAAAGTCCCTGCGTTTCAGCAGCTATGTTGTGAATTCTTTTTCAGGAGGACGTTACGCAATTGTCGCCGTACCCACCTTAAGAGACATATATCATCGTTCCAAAAAAGGAGCGACATCCGTAACATTAACACTAGACATAAAAACGATGTGGCTGCTCATAAAACGCGTCTAAGCAATCCTTTAAGGGGCAGTGTGTACGCTTTTATAATAAGATCCCAACTGAAATTCAAAATTTGCCATTTTATGAATTTAAACTTTTCGTTAAAAGAAGGTTATATGGTAAGAGCTCTTAATGAAATTAAATAAATATGAAATAAAAAAATAAAATTCAATGATAAGGGTTTTCCCCTAATGATTGAATTGCTTAGCTATCAGGTTGCTTCGTGTTATTTCTAAGCATTGTACTAAATTCTTAATTACTCAATATTTTGTATCGATGAGTATAAAAGAGCAAAATTTGAGTGTCTTGCCCGTTCTTCTCACGGTGAATCAGCATTTGGAATAGGTGGTAATCTCAATGTCAAAATCAATCGTTTATGATGCGTTTCAAATGTAATTTTTATTACCTACGAAATAAAGCTAATTTTTATTTGATTTGATTTTGAATAAGAGGTGCGTAATGTTGAGTTTCTAGAGCTTTCTTCAGGTAATATAGAACAGTGTGACGAAAGTGGGTAACAATGTTTCACGAGACAAAAAAAGTCGCAGTTGTAATAAGTACCAGCCTACCTGCACAAACGAAAATTTGGCAAGTGATACATTAAAAAAACAATGTTTATGACTTACATTAGCTTAACCATTACTAGGTTTCACTAGGGTCGTGAAGTAGGGGCGTTGGGTGTTAATGAAAACGGTCTTCATTCGGGGCGAATTGCTAATTTACAAATTCCACACAGAGAAAAAAATCCGTATATAAATCTTAAACATTTATAATATCACTACAATTTATATTGTATAGCAAGGGCCGATCGTCTAGATTGAAGACTACAATGAACAGCTTGTAATGCGACAAATTGCATTGACAACTATTGGTAGGAAGTCATTACTAATTAGATTGTAAAATCAGACAGTAATTATAGCAGTATGTATTGCTATTAAATATGTCTCAATATATCGTAGTTACTTATTGTATTGTAACGCACTGATCGATTCCTCTGGAGTTGTAAATGTCCATGGGCGGCGATGACTATCTTCTCCATGGCGGCTTGCAAGTTCGATCGTCGCTAAAAAATTCGATTACAACAGCAAAACAAAGACCCAGCCCGCAAGGGGAGTCATGACACCCATGACCACCTGGATCCGCCCCTATTGATAAATTAATAAAAATAAAGATTAGGGAATATGATGCTTTACTTAGCGCATTTGTATCAGGAAATAAGTTTCACTGAAAACGTTTATTACGAAAAGAGTATGAAACCTAAATTAACTTTTTATAATGTGCCACGCGATCGTGATAGACTGTTGCTCTTTTAGATTGTAATAACCTCAATAAGACTTTTTCTGTGATATAAACGGTTCGGTCATATGAAGGGTTACAATGAAAGATTATAAATGGTGCTGGCATATTTGTCTCTCTACTCTCAAAATATCTATATCTGTATTTCAGTGTAAATTTTAGAAAAAAAAAAAGCTTATGGATAGTAAAACACAAATTCGCTTGATGATACTTTTTACAATTTAATAATACACATTGATTTATGAGAGGTAATACAGAATTTCGTTTATACAATCCTATATTGTAATTCAGAAAATTAAATTTTTCACCGTGCAAAGTTTCAAAACGGTAGCTGGTTCATCGCTACCAATTTCTTTGCTCAGGCGACGACTGCGCAATTATATACTATAGTGACGTATCATTCATACGGCGTCATTATTTCTTTATTTGTCCACCTCGACTGATAAATTAGTGGCACTGTATGACAATTTTCCATCGATTTTTTGACTTCCACAGCTCTGTAACCGATGTACTGAAATCGTTGACATTCAAACTGAACAGTTGTATTTCCTCTCACCACTTTTCTACATAATTTTTTGCACGACTTGTCGATAGACAGGCATACAAATATGTAGGTAGACAAGTGTCGCCGCAGTTGACTTTTAGACTTCGCTTCGCTCAGCCACAAAATTAGTGAAATTCAGCTATATTTTATTCTAGATACTTTATACTTTTCTTTCATGCTATTTTTATTAATTAAATAAAACAACAAAATAAATACGATACCAGTTACAAGAGTTGCATCTGAAAAGAGAATTAACAAAATGACGCATATTATTTTATAATGCTAAATACCGTGTCTAATATATTACACGTATATTTTTTTAATAAAACTTCTTTTTTTATATACTCATCAAAAAATATGGCATAAAACGCTCAGTTGATATTCAAATTGAGTGAGGGAAATTGTAAAGAATAGAAAATTTACATTTATTTCTTTCTAAAAGGGAAAACTATACGATCAAGTCGGCCGTCCACTGTAAATACGAATGAAATGGGATGCTGTCTATTATTCAATCTACAGCTAAAGAGTATCCAAACAAATTAAAATTCAACTTTAGTACAGTACAACACACAAAACTCTGCCGATGTAAAGTTAGTCACGAAAGCGTCGCAATGGCGTAAATTTGGCACGCGGACGAGACGAGAGGATCGGGGAGCGGTATGCCTGCGCATTACGTCATTCGCAGGCAATTCAGAGCGGCAGAGTTTCGTGCGTTATACTGTAATCGCTATTCAACATACGACCATTACACCACTAAACGAGGTTTAATAGAAGGATGGATGTTATTCATATACCGCCTTAAGTAGCAGAGCGACGCCTTTCCCGATTGAGGACGGCTTCTCGCAGCTACTCGCGTGGCTTCCGATCTGATTGGTCACACGAGCCGCCGTCAATCAATTACAATCGGCGCTGTGAAACCCCACCGACGCGTGCTGATTGAGCAGTCTGTGTAGGGTATCGTTTGTGCGAGGGAGGTCCGAATTGAGCGGTTGTCAATTGGACTTTCACTGTTTGATAGGTAAAACCTAATTTCGTGAAGGATCTACTACATATACAAAAATATATAATGATAGGATATATAATAAAAATTTGGTAAAACCAAATGTGCATGCCTTAAGCGCTTGTGCCTGACGTATGTTACTTAAATTAGAGATTTATGATACATATGAGCTTTTCACCAAAAATACTCGTTATTTATTTTTGATTTTCATATAGTTTTACAGTAAACTAGAATCGAAAAAAGGATAGGTAATTTCATACTTATTAGATATCTTAATACAAAAAATGAAAACTGCTTCAAGTAAAAACGATTATTACCAATAAAAATTACATAATTTCTGTCGAGTAACGTTGGTAAATTAAAAAAAATCATTAAATTTCTGTCAATACGTCATCGGACTCATCAGTAAAGTAAAGCATTTTGACGTAATTAAGAAACAGACTGTCTTTAAGTCAGGAAAGATCTAATTAGAAAAAGAGAGAAAAAATAAATCTCTATTTTAGATATTTAAGCGAAACGGCGGATCTAAACATGAAAAACTGCCAGTTAAAAAATTCAATTATAGCTAATCGGTTCTATATCAATCTGTGATTTTCAATACAGTTTATCCCAATCGATTATTGTTGAGATTGAAAAAGAAATTAAGTTTAAAAGTTAAATAGTTTTGACGTGACAACGTCTTAAATTAGGTTGCGGCTGGGAGTCACTTTGAAAAAGTGTAACGCTCGGTAACGTAACGATGAGTCACCGAACGAGAGAGCCCGCCGAATGCCTTGCGTCACTCAACTATGATCGGTCTGCCGCGCGCAGCACTAGAGAATTAGTGCATAGCTTGCAAATGTATTGCAAGTTATTGTATGTATATTTGTATGTATGTATGTGTAAAGGTAAAATTTTTGTTAATATGAAATTCAGTGCGAGATTCTTTGTATAAATTAATGTTTTAAATATAATTCTTGTATAAATAAATGTTTTAAATTGTTACTATTATTTCATCCTTCTTCCTACTATACGAATGAATATTCACATTAAAATGATTTTACCATTCAAAGTCGTTGTCACGTAAAACTTTCGCCCGTATACCGACTTTACAGGCAACCAAATTTTTTTTAGTTATCATGGTCATATCCAGGGTAGACAGGATTTTCAGGCGACAGTAGAAACATACCTACGCTCGCGCTTAAGGCATGCAAAAGACTATTGAATATTTTACATTTATACTTTTACATAAGTTTCATTAATAATATAATGCATATGTTTATTAGAGGTAAATCGTTATTCGTTACTTTGATATGTCTAATAAATGACAAAAACGCACCCATAAATATAATCAAGTTATGACTAATTTCCACACGACAGTAACTTCTACCTACAGTCAAAGATTGCGCTTATCACGATGTTTTTCTTCAGTTGTTATCGGATAACCGAAAGTACTTGCAGAGTTAAGTTTCCTTCACATCAGTTATTTCAGATATCAATGCTTTTCATTTTAGAAAACCATGCAAATTCTGAGTATTGAACTCGAATTCATCACGCGCTGCTGCCCGATAACGCTAACGCAATAACTTAAAAAAATGATATCATCTTTAAATAGTCATGTAAGCGAGTTATATGAAGATATCACTTACCGTACCATAATGCAACGATTTCTTTGCGATAACATAACGAAAACTTTTTCTTAGTTTTGTCATTTGTTACTTTTTACCCATTATTTTAAGTTAATCTGAGATCCTTAAAACTCCGAACAGGACCATTTTAAGTATTATTGTATGCATTAATATTTACGTGATCACTTTCTGCTGTCAATTTTATAACAAGCAATAACTATATAATAATAATAATATCTTCGGACATATATACACAGCTCTATCTGGTCCCAGACTAAGCAACGAGGCTTGTACTATTGGTATCAGATAGTTGGTATACTACATATGTATTTTTTTAGCGACTATATACATACAATACTTAGAAACGCCCAGACTCAAGACAAACACTAGTTTTTTTTGCAGATAAATAAATTATTGTCTTGTGTGAGAATCGAACCCACGCCACAGCGCAGCAAATATTGATTACGCTCAAATGCGGCAATCAGGCATACATCCATATATGAAATGAAAGTAGAAGTCATATTATGGTATTTATTTGGTACTACGGTATCCTGGCAAAAGCTATCCTATCAACTTCCATTTCACGATGACATTTTAATAGGCATTAAACCTTTATAAAACAAAGCGACAAAAGCGCACGTATTTAGTTTACGCGTCGAAATCAAGTTCATGTTGTCGTTCAAATGTCGTCGGAAATTGCTTTTTCCTTGTCCATAACGAGAAAAGTGTTTTTCATAAGATTCTCGACGCAAATCTATATCGCTAAGATATTGACTCATTGTCGTACTGTACCGGAATCGAGTTCTTATTAACGAAAACTAACCTTAAAGTACTTTTAAAAGAACTGTCGAAAAATGTGCCACACGTAAATCTTTGGAACGTGGAACATTTTATAACTTCTGTTACATGTACGGAGTGCTAGTAATATTTGTATTTATTATTCAACCACCGGGCACATAGCCGGCACGGCACGAACAACACACTTCAATTCTTCGTCTCCCTGTTTTTCACCTTCAAATAATCATCGAGCGCGAGAAAAAGCCCAAAATTAAACATTCCATTTTAATACCACCGAATACATAAACACGACCGACTGCAGATCTTCAATAATGTTCCGATATCGCTCCGTTCCAAAATCGTCTGTGGCGATATCAAAGGCCCGCAGTCGCAGCTCCGGGGAGATTTTTATTTCGGCACCTCTCTCCGTGTACCGCCTCTAATCGGAACGCGGCGAGCTTTCGGTTTTGATCCCACGCCCGAAATAAAATATCATATTTCCCGTCGGCCGCGGGACGATGTCTATCCTCTTACGATTTTATTTTTTATTTTTATTTTTATTTTTTTTTCATCGAGACAGTTAAGTTCTTTAAAGAACTGCGTCGCACATGTTTGCTCAACATTGGAGTCTTCTTCGCCGCCGAGCGTTTTTTTTTCCCGGGCGCTGTATTGTTAAAACGAGATAGCCGACGTCAGGTCATATTTCTCTCTAGTGAATTCGATGTGTTTCTGTCACGTTACGTGTAATTATTTGCATTGAATTGTTTGAATGTTAATATGAATATGGAGATTTTCAGTTCCTTGTACGTTTTTTTTTCATATAGTCTAATTTGTCCATTTAATTACAGGAATGGTTGCGATTGAAATCCAATTTGTATCAATAAATCGAGGCCATAAACGAGGAGTAACTTTAGGAGATTTTTATGTGTGTGTTTATGAATATTAATTCAATAAAAAGATGAACTTGTTTCGTCTTTATGGAAACATAAACTAAGGGGTCGAGAAAAGATGTAGAAACGATTTTTTTTCATAGAATAAAAACTATAGGGTGCACTACTTTCAAGATCAATTCAAATTACATAGAAGAGTTATTTCAATGCGGACTATCTCCTTACTACATAATTATCACAATTTCATTTTTTTTTTCTACGGAAATAACCTGATTATGTAAGAAAAAATCAATTCGGATCGCGCCCCTCACCCTATTGATAGTACGTACTTATACGGCATTATATTACAATGGCAATTTATTCAGTTTAATTTTCTAAAGGAAATCGATTAAAGTAGCTCAACCGTCGCAGAGATTTAACAGTCAATCACATATGTCAATACAGATTGGGAACGAGCCTATGCAGTATCAGATTGAGATAAAGATGAGATTGTATCCTTTTTTTTTTCAATTATTAAATTTATATTTTCCGTCTTAATTACGTAAAAGGCGTGGTAAATTATTCTACGTCTAAGCAGGCGAAATCGCATTCAAAAACCTATTAATAATCTATTACCGTATACAAATTGAGTTCAACTAGCAATTGGTCAAATATGTAGAAGAAAACCTTTGCCAAAGGACTATCTGCTAATGCTTGGGATACGTAAAAATTTTCATTTACAGTTTCTGTAATATACATTATTTTTATTGTAGCAAATAATACTTATTTCAACTCAAATTTAATTCCATTACCAGAATAGACATTCTCCTGCAAGTACGTACAAGAGACTATGAAAATGTAGCCAAATAAGTGATTGCATAAAGTGTACTGCGACACAGCATTATGCATGTAGGGCGCATGCGTGATCGTAATAATACGCGTACGCGTTTCATAATCACAATTAGGCACTTATAATGTATGTGATACTGCATCCGTCGACGAACGTTCGTAGCGAATTAAAACATACGATTGGGTGGTTTTTAAACTGTGTTTAAAAGCGATAAAAGGTTCAAAGTTCGATTTACACACTTACCAAGGTATCTCCTTCAGATCAAATCAAATTAAATCAACAATATCTTTATTTGGTAGGTAATGAAATCACATTTGATATACGTCATTAATAATTTTTTTTCTACATTTTACCACCCATTCCAAATGCTGATTCACCTTAAGAAGAATGGGCAAGAAACTCAATGGTTGCTCTGTTTACTCATCAATACAAAGTATCGAGTAATTAATAATTTAGTTGACAATTAAAAATAATATGAAGCAACCTGATAGCCGAGCAGTTCAATCTCGAGGGCTTTTTTCATTGAGATATTCAGACAGGGTATAATAGCCCTTGCCATGTAACATTCTATAAATGAAACGTTTTAACTCGTAAAATGGCAAATTTAGAATTTCAGCTGGAATCTTAGTATAAAAGCGCACACACTGCCCCTTAAATGGTTTGTTAACTTTGCTTAGACGCGTTTTATGAGCAACCAGCTCGTTCTTATGTCTAGTGCTAATGTTATGGATATCGCTTCTTTTTTGGAACGATTCTTTATGCTTTTGATGACATGTACCAGGTTTTCGTATATATTGTGATGTTAAAGTTAGGATATTAATTTCCTTAAATTTTTCTGAGAAATGTCATTGGTCTCAAATAATAAACAGCGCGAATAATCTCACTTCTGTAACACGAAAATTGTGTCATGGGACTATGAAAAAAAATGAAATAAACTAAACTCAAGGTGCTTTCATCTGTAAGTCGTCGAATGCTGCGCAACCAAGCCTTTTCGCTAATCTCGTAATATGAGAATTCCAACATAGCTCAGCATCTAAAGAGAGGCCAAGAAATAAGGCAGAGTGTATTCTTCGTTTTAAAGAAATATTCAATAAAAATATGTCTCTAGTGTTGTTATTCACGCTAATAACGTAATTATATAACCTTATCATTCGAGATTGTTTAAAAATTGTTGAATGCGTCATTCAATGCTTCTTGGGTCAAAATTTCATCATTTCACTTCTGATGTACAAACTCCATACTCTTTTTTAATTCAGTTAAAGTGATTTGGAAGCTAACATGGAACTTAAGCTAAAGCTTAAGTTAGTGACCGTTGTCACCCCCATCCGCTAACAACATCGGTGGTTTGGATTTAACATGCTCTTCGAAGCAAGGAGCAGGTGGTTTCAATTAAATTATGTTCAAGGAATTGAATTAAATATGTATATTAAATAAGTTTGTAGTATTATGAAAACTTTTATTAAATAAATTAGTATTCAATTAATTTATACAAAAAACTCATGGGTCGCTCTGCTTGTAGTCGATTAGATTAGATTACATGTAGAAGTTTAGCATTGCCCTATCAGTTCATTCGTATTTTGAGGTAATCAGATTGTTGCCATGTTATTGGTTCTCAACAAGGAATGTGCACTACTTGACATAAACCACAGATGGCACTATTCAAATAAAATGATTACATGTATTTTGCAATCTATTTATTTATTGTTTGGGATGACCATCAGGAACCTTTCGCGCGCAAAGTTAACATATTCCACCGCCGAACCCATAAAACAGCCGAACCAAAACTCGGTTGCCCGAAAACTTGATCTAAATGGAGCAACACGGTTAAGATACGCACCGGGGACGCATGAGATATCATCGATCGATGTAACACCGCAAGAAAATCATAAAAGCAAAGCGTACCAAACGTTTCGGGTTAGCCGAAATCACGCATTTGACCCCAGCGGGCCTTCTATTTAAGGACGCAGCGTTAGAGCGCCGGTAGAACCAAAATACAATAGCCGCGAACATATTTTAGAACGTAACGATCTCACGTGCTGAGGCGCGTGCCGTAAAATGAAACTCGAGCGTACACGCGCCTGTTTATTACCGCCGTTTAGGGCCGCTCCTCCGGCGTGCTGCGAGCCGCGGAAGTGAGGTTAGCCGCGAACAACTATCGAAATATATCGAGAATTCCCCATTTTCATCTGGTCCACGTAGACTGTACGCGCAGTCGGAAGTAATGAAATCGATAACTCTAAATCTCGCCTTCTGGATCTTACGTTTGCATGCACCCCATCGCATTTAAGTCCGAGTCACTGATAGAGTTACGTGTTCCTTCATCTTTTGTACACGACGACCTTGCTGTCGATCTGATTTTGTTTCTGGTCAAGTTCTTGACTCTAATCCCAGTTCCACGCTTAATTTCGACCCCGATCCCGGCACTCGATTCCGATAACGCTGTCGGTCAAGGTTCCGATTTGTATGATGCCTGGTCAAATTTTATCTTAATTTCTTAAGTAAACTTAAGTTCCGATTTGTATGAAGCCGGAGCAAATATTAGTACGGCGCAATGAATTATAGAAGAATACTCTCTTTTAAACACCTACATATTTTCATGACGATCGATTAACAAACTAAAAGTCGATTTGATACATCGCCTTTTAGTCGAAAGTTAAGCTTAAGAATAGAACAAAAATATATTAATAGCGATCGGTTGAACAGTGTAGAATTGTTGCACTGCAGCGCCATCTGGTGGAGAATTATAACAAATCGGATAGCATTATAACCTTCTTCACACGAAATTATACGTATGTGAGCCAACTTTCATAGTATTCATTAATTTCGGGCAGACCAACACGGGGGCGAATCCAAGGGGTCATTGAGACTATGACCCCCCTGGACCAAGTTTTTGTCTTATTGCTGTAACTGAATTAAAGCCTGTCCTGACTAAACCTCAGTTCTGTGGCCTCCTCCTGACACAAAGGCTGGTTCCGTCCTTGAGCCAACATATATATATATATATATATATATATATATATATATATATATATATATATATATATATAAAACAAAAAGTCGGTAGTTAATTTTAAAACAAATTATTAATTTGTATAAATATTTCAACCTACTAAATGAATATTTGAAATTAATATTTCACTGCTCGATTTAAACTATCATAAAACTGTCAAAACATTTGTTATTACACAATAAATAGTACAATATCTAATCTACAATATTTAAACAAAATCTAACGTTCATCTACACTGTAATAAGACAAGCAGTAACACCCTCCAGCAGATAAAATAAGAAGAATAAGGTGATCATAATGTATTTCTAGGGTTAATAATTCAGGCACAGATAACATATGAATATATACACGGTGTCATAAAAAATATGCTGCGATATGATAGATTCGTTTGGTTACTGAAAATTCGATCGTTGCTAAGGGTAATCATTCTGGCTATTGTAAAGCATGGCTATATTTTCACGAGTTTTGGCATTACAGACATGCATGTGATGTCAAAATTTGCATGAACTATAAAGGCTATGAAACGTAGTAAGAAATATTTGACAAATCTTTTTTTAACTCAAAAAAAAATAACCTAAAAAGAGTCCACTTTTCAAATGTTTCAAAGGCCTTATTATCTAGAGGTGTTTTTATTGTTTTGAATATCTCAATAAGCTTTTGAGATATCAGGTTCTAAACGAACGTCCTTGAGAAAATTTGATCGCCTGTGACCTCCTAATTAGTTATAAATGTCATGAATTCTATGTACACATAATATTATGGTTGAAAATTGTTCGTCTCCATATCTTTACGTTTTCTATTATGGAAAAAATAAAATGTCAAAAAATCAACATATTTACTTTTAAAATATTTATGGTTTGTACGTACATATAAAGATACTCGTATTGTATTTGATTTGATTTCAACAAATAGAATTCACTTATTAGATCAATTTGTTTTCTGAAACTTCGCGAACAAAATTTGATAACAAACACAATTTGTAGATTTTATTGAAGTGAAACTTCTTTATCGGCGTATGGGAGAAATTTTACAGCAATGTAACGTTTTTCTGTTACGCGCCATCTTTATTTCTGGGTAACATTTTTCCGTTACGCGCCATATTTATTCAATGTTATTAATGTTATCGTGGCATAAACATAATTGTTACTAAGGCCACCTGTAACATATACTTTCTGTCAACACCCTAGATCTATTTACAGTTTGTATATATTACATTTTCCTATTATCTAAGTTGAAACCTTTTCAACCGACATACATGAACTATATCTCACATTCTTTCATTGAGTGACTCGATTTTATATGTAGCGTTCGATAATTTTCCTACAATTCTATATGGCCCTTTATAACATCGCATTAATTGAAAAGTTTTACCTATCACCCTTCTAGGTACATATACCATTACCAAGTCTTCTACATGAAACTCTGAACATTTCTATTTTTGAAACTCAGTAGTGACGTGAAAAATAATATTTCAATTAATTGATTAGCGAAAAAAATTTTATAAAGTTATTGGCAAAAAGAATAAAAGATATTTATTCTAATTCCAGTGGATTTCTAACAGAAGTAAGTAATTAAACCTTTTTTCTAATACATTCAACACGTGGGTGTGATAACAGTATTTATTTTTTTTTAATGAAAACCTTGCACGGAGTGAAGAACGCAGAGTTGACGAAAGAAATTAATTAAGAGAGGAGGATTTATTTTAAGAAGAGCTTGACACTACTTAACTTCTCTTTAAGATTTATACAACAATAAGCTAATTATACTCGGGAGACACGCTTAAACAAAATATGAACTATTCCTTACAACAGGGATCATAATGAATGGACCACATTAGCACAGAGCAAAAAACGACTAAAAAGCTATGGATAAACTTATCAACTAGTAGAAATGGATACTGAAAACCTACACCACGCAAAGGAATGAAAGACTAAAGGAAGATAAGAATTAGGAAAGTTTTTCTTTTAAGAAGAGTTCAACACCACCTAATAAATATTGCTTTAAAATCAAAGCAAAAAATAAGTTGGACACTCTAGTTACCCATGAGATAATTGCAAAGACAAGAATGAGCTACGACAGTAGTAAGTAATAAAAATGGGCTGCACGAAATTAATAAGATAATAGCTGAACTTTGTTGGTTCTAACTGAAACTAGAGACTACAAAGATAGTGGATGGTCTTTACCAATTCTCAAAAACGGACATTGAGATCTGCACTAAAGGAAGAAAAATAAGAATAAAAGATTGAAGGAAGAAGGAAATTGGGAAATTAGGATTTCTTTTAAAACAAAAGCTCGACATCATCTAATGAGCACCGCCTTAATATCTACTACAACAGAAAGAAAAATTAGACGTCCTAGTTACACATGAAAGCCTTGGGTAGACCGAGCTATTACAACAGGAACCAAGAAGAAAAGGGGATTATAGTACAGAGCAAAGCGGAAACTTAAAAGGCTGTCGATGACATTTGTCAAGTTCTTAACGGTCGCTAAAACTTCTTCACCAAGCTGAGAACATAAACAATGGAAAATCGACTGAAGAAAAATCCAGAAAGGATTTGTTTAAGAGCTCGACACCATCTACTCAACTCTGCTTTAAGTTCTTCTACAATAGAAAGTTATTCGCACTTGGGAAATTCGCTTAACAAGACAGTAGTTTTTACAACAGGAACCAAGAAGAATAAACGACATTAGCACAGACTACAGTAGAAATTAGAAAGGCTGCAGATGAACTGTTCCAACTCTCAGAAATGGACGTCAAAGCCTGCACCAAGCAAAGGAAACGAAGAACGAAAGAGAAACAAAAGGAACATACCTTCCCCACTATATTTATTGACACACTATAGTATCTATTACCTATCCCGACTCCAGTTGCTGGCTAAAGGTTGCACGAATACCGGCTGGCTCTACACTCCCGTCACTCCTAATCCAGACTAGAACCTACACTCCCCCCGATATTTACGCTCCCTTCGGTGTATTGGGACTTGTCCCTTTCAGTCATTGCGACTGGCTGAAGGGTGAGCGATGATGATGATGGTTATTTCAGGTTAACCTTAGTTTTTGATTGTAAATATCAGTGAGTTAAGCCATTGATTACAAAAATATATAATAACGATAACAATAATAGTAATAATTCTATTATAATTAATGAAATGCTTTAATCTTAGTAGCAGAAAGGTGAAATAATTGTATTTTATTTTTGTATCTATGTCTATGATAAGAAAGCCTTTTGCATAAACTTTATCTAATTTAGCTTTATTCAACCAATTTCTGTGAAGTTGTAAATAGTAAATTATTTTTCGAATAATGATGTCATAAAGAAGTTTCACTTCTTACGTGTGTACACTAATACACACTATTACACACACACTTTTTTTTCAATCTCCTTTGTTCATCGCATAGTGTTACGAGATCTGTGAATTCTATTCACAGGATTAGGACATATTAATAGAAGGGAAAATAAAAATCTCACCACTAGAACCATGAATAACGAAAAAGAGAAGCCCCGTGGAAAATCCACTGAAAAGAAAGTTCCTTTCGCTAATTGTCATGGATTTTTAAATAACAAACACGATTAAGGAATGATAATAAACAAATATTAAAAGAAAAAACTGTGTATGTATATTTTGTACGTACGTAGAAGTTATACTTCTTTGCTCTAACAAAACAAAAATAACTCCAAAAATTTCATTCTTCAATGATCATTAGCTATGTACAGTAGAAAAGTCTTATTAAAATTCGTAGAAAGTTTTTGCAAACAAACAAAGAGAGATAATGTAACGGTTCTTTAATACTCTTTCTGCGTAACGTTTTTTTTTAATCGTCTTCACCTACTTATATTTAGGGTCTCTTCAATAAGTATATGAAAAATTCTATATTTTCCGACCGGATTCCTCAATCGAAAGTGTCCATCAGAAAATATTTTTGAAATCACAACTATCTGTTAGATCTGGCCATTGCACATAAGTTATCAAACTGTTATATGTAATCAGTAATAAATAAATGCCGATAAAATAACGATATAAAACAATTTTTTTATTTATTTATCTTTATGGCTATACAAGTACAAACTTGATGTTAATATTACATTTATGGACTTTTTATTACATGTAAAGATATTTGCAATATGACAATCGAGAGAATCTTCGGATTAGCCATAGATGAGTTCAAGCTATCTATGATAATTCGTGTCAATATTTGTCATACATATAAATTAAATACGACCAGTCCTTGAACATTAGGTCAGGAAAAGGTTTTTCGTATTTTATAAGTCAAAAGTTGCAGTAAAATCTCTTTGGTTGCGCTGTTTGTATCTGGCTAGTTTTGATACTATTAAATACATGAAATTTAAAAAATGATAATAATAAGTTAAAACGGTGTCCGATTTTTACTATTGTTTTTTTTTTTTGTCTAACAACATGAGTGAATCTAATGTAGAAATACGATACATTTTTGCAGTTTTATCATAAAAAAAAATGCGACACAAGGCGCAAAAAAAAAATTGTGACGTGTGTGGACCTAATGCAGTATCGGTAAAAGTAGTATAAAACTGGTTCAAGCGTTTTCAGTTCGATAATTTTGATGTCATAGATGAACCTCGCTCTGGTCGATCTGTTACGGATCAAGTCAATGTTATTTTAGAAAAAGTGGAGAAATGTATTCGTTCTTACGATATAATCGATGGACTGGGGATTGACCACAAAACAGTTTTCACTCATTTGAAAAAAGATGAATGTACAAAAAAGATCAATACTTGGGTCCCACACGAGCTCACTGAAAGAAGTCTAATGAATCGTGTACTCATTTGCGATTCTCTATTGAAACGTAATGGAATCGAATCGTTTTTGAAAAGATTGATCACTGGTGATGAAAAGTGGATCATCTACGATAAGAACGCGCAAAAAAGATCATGATCAAAAGGCAAGCCAGCTCCACAGACTATAGCAACCCGGATTAACTCGCAATAAATTGATGTTATATGTATGGTGGGATTGAAAGGGCATTATTTATTATGAGGTTTTACTGCCGAGTAAAACCATTAATTCCAATCCTTACAACCATCAACTGATGAGACTCGAGCAAGAAGTAGAGACAAAACCGCCGGAATCGATCAAAAGAAAGGGTGTGGTTTTTCACCATGATAACGCCAGACCACACACATCCTTAGCCACTCAACAAATACTGAGATAGTTTGGTTGGGAAGTGTTAATGCATCCACCACATAGTCCTGACCTTGCACTTCAATTATCACCTGTTTCTTTCTCTTTAGATTTTTTAGGTAGCGTTAGGATATATACAATTAAATGTAAATAACATACAACGCAAAACTATCTTGAATTTGCACATATAATACGAAAAAACTTTTTCCCCGTCTTTATATATAATTGTCGTGGTCACCATAATGGTTTTTTCTGTTTCTGTTTTCATTATCTGTAAGTAACTGATAACTGGTCGATGGAACCGGCACGATAGCTGATGTGACCAAAACCTTTTGACTGTAGTCAAATCAAAGCGCGTGCTCCGACACTACGGAGACCACGTTACACCATTCGGTCAGGGACAAAGACGAAAATACTTATCGAATGTCAACCCGCTTCTCCAAAACGTCGAAAATTAAGACCGAAAGTCTCAATAATTAACGGCAGTGTGTACCTTGTAAGGGCACATTTTACCATGTATCTACTACTACTCACATGTTAGGTGACTATCACCACCCACAGGATAATGATAGTAACCTTAACTGATCGATATATCTATATTAATAACATATTGTTTTGTGTGTATATATATATATATATATATATAATAAAATTGTAACAGGCCGATATCTGTACATTATAGATATGAAAAAAAAACTATTTTTGTCTATATTATAATTTTTGTCTGTCTGTCTGCCTGTATGTATGTTTGTTTGTTCACAGTTGGTAATTTGGGGTCCAACTTAATATCTGAACCATGTTTCATCTAATTCGTTAAGGCACAACCAGAGACACAGCTTGACTTCTCCGTAGTACTGTCCTTCATACATTAGGGAGATCATTTAAAATGGTCGTGTGGAAAAAATATGAATAAACGCTACGAGCGCCTCTAAAATGGTCTAAATATTGTATGTAGTTCATGTGGGCAGAGCTGCGGGCAAACGCTAGTTTATATAATAATAATAGCACATTAAATGATATGATTTTTTTTGTTTTAAATATTGCTGTGCCTCTGTTCATATTATGTGCTTTATTATTAAAAAAAAAACTTGAAGCTATCCGAAATTTCTCCCTTCATATATGTACATATTACATAATACATGTTAGTTCAGTATGAATGTCGCTAGAGGGTATTTATCGTTCTAAAAAACCGGCATCGATGTTATAAAAATGTATCGTATCGATAATTTCCCGATATTTTTATCTATGTTTGGGAAAAAATACCTGTCAATAGGCGGTTACATTAAAAATAAATTATTTATTTGCTAAACAAGTTACTAAATCCAATGGGTAGAGCTGTGCTTTTAAATTAACCATTGCTCAATCGATAACATCAAGTAGTGATTCATTCTTTAAATGGAATCGTATAACTAAACAATGAAATACATCAAACGAAAAATCGATGCCGCACAGCACCGACATCTTAAATTTTGGTCGGGACAAGTATTCCGAATATGAAACAACCACAACGTTCAAACACCGACAAAGTTTGCGTCGAATTGTTGCGTAACAAGGTGCTAACCGTTCGGTTTACGCGCCATATCTGCCGTTCAGCGGTAACGCCATTAGGGGGCGCCGGTCATCTTCCGAAATATCCCGAACGCGGAACCGAGCCGAGTACACTACACAAATAAATTGTTGCCGAGACGGACGCCGCAGCGGCGCGGTCACGTTTGCAACTGAGTGTTATTACAGTTTAATACCTATATTAGTTGAAAAAATACATGAAAAATTACCTTGCGATCGCATCGACGTCTTTATCTTATTGCACGACTCATACTCATAACGCTTATCATTTGAGAGTGTTTTACGGTCGAAAAATTTTTTTCGCCTCTTGTAAACATCTCTTTCTATCGCTGTACACTTGCTGGTACACGAAAAAGGGAAAATTTGTATAACATTGTAGTGATAATTTAATGAAAATTAATCGTATCAGCTTTAAAAAATGATTTATATAGAAACGATCGCGTCCGTCGGCCACGAAATTATTGATAATCATGAACATATGTGAAAAAATTCATGAATTTAGCCTTTTTGTATTAGCTTTAGAATTATAGCAGGTAGTTTCGTAAATACAGTAAGTAATTTACTTGATAAAAATGGCTGTCTAATTCAGTGGCGTTAAATTAAAATAAATAAAAAAAACATAATTTTGTAGATGGAGCTATGCTTCACAATAAGTGATGTATTTGTATAGATCTCTAGTACGAAATAAATATATCTCTTCGCTACCATCAGTTTCGAAGAAATTGGGTGGCACTTTTCAAATGATTTTAGTTTAGTAATAAACTAATAAATTATAGAGCATTTACTATCTGTGCATAAATATCATAATTATTTGTGTTAGTTTGGGTTGATAAAATGTAATTAATACATATTGTGAATACTACATCGTGTATTGTTTTCTAGCTGAAAATCGGGGACAGATATTCAATGACCACTATAATACAGTTTCACAATCATTGTAACAAATATCGTACAATATCAATTTAAAAAAATAATGGTTTTAAAAGAAAAAATATTTCGAAACGTGAGCTCACAGAAAGTAATTTTTGATCTGTACTCACATACAACCTTCTGAAACTAAATCCGATGTGCTTCCGAAGCGGTATGATGCTGAAAATAGACATCAAACCTGAAGTCTATGCATTTTTTTAGGATTCCGTAGTCAAAACAGAAACCGTAACACGTTCGTCACGTTAGCCTGTACGTACGGGCTATATGGCATAGGACACAGCCGCAGTACTTTCAGACTGTAGGGCCGCTGTGATTACTATGAGATTGGAAATCGGCATCATTAGAAAATTTATAGGGTACAGTACAATTTAGCAGTATATTACAGAAAAATAGTATCATATTCAAGGATAGCTTTTGAACTGCGGTAAAAAAAATGTCTCATTTTGTTGGTATAGGCTATAATGGATTACATGCCCTTCATATTTCGGGAGGTCTATACCCACAGTTTAACAATTTGTTTTAATATCTGTCTCAGCTTATAAGGTATTTTTGAATACGTCTTATAAATATGTAAATATACCACCAATATTCTTTCAGTGTAATATTCTGTTTCTAGAATATTAACCATTATAACAGTAATTTTTGTGTGGGTTTCATAGCTCCGCCTTAACTCCCGAAACGATATTTGTAAAAAAAAAAAATAATAGTATAAATACCTACATTATGTAATGACATATATATATTACCAAAGCCAATAGATTTTGTTATAATCAGTCGAATCCTGTCTACTTGGCCCTGTAAAAATCCATACACAAGATAACAAAAATCACTTTCCATATGGGAATAATTTATTATTACCAAATCTTCCGTTGACAAACCAGGACATAAAACATAATATTGTAACACAAATACACTACAAGATATATGTTATATACATAAACAAAGCAACAATAATGTTACATTTAATTAAATTTAAAAATTTCATTTTCATTTATACACAAGATTTTCACATACACTGCATTAGTATAAAATTTTACTAATATTAAATAATAGTAATATAAACTCACGTCTATTTCCCATAAGGGAGTCAGAGACTATAGATTTCCGCATGGTACGCTCTTTACATATCTCTCTTGCCTCACTGACTTCCATCAATTTATTTATGCATGCATAAAATTTTATTTATCCGAAAATCGCCTATCGTAACTATAAAAGTTTTCATTTCAAAAACAATTAAAAAATTAAAGTCGGTATACGGGCGAAAGTTTACACAACGACTTTGAATGGTAAAATCATTTTAATGTGAATATTCATTCAATATAGTTTCTTTAAAACATTTATTTCAAAATCCATTGTCATACAAAGCTCCTTTTACACTGTTCACTTCGTATATTAAACCGATAATTGCGGTGAGTGGAGAACGTAGGAATTGCTAATCGTTACGCTTACACTTCAAAGATGTAACAATTTAAGACGGTCGTCACGCACTTGACCAAATAGTTTTGCTGCATTTCCACGTCAACAAAGTTTTTCCTACACTGTTCATTCGAATGCAGGACAAATAGTGATCATCGCTTAAATTGCGGTTTTGAAGTCAACCTTCACGCAGGACGGACGCGACGGGCGGCGCGGCGCGCACGATCTGCGCGCGGTATTTCGGAGCGCAATGATGCAACCGAAAAAGATAGAACCGCCATCGGATGTTTAGGTGTAAGTACTAAGTTATTAAAGAAAAAAGAACGTTCGCCAAAGACATTAATACGCTTTGACTTTTTGCTTTGAAAATTATTAATTATTGTAACTACCACATTTTTAACGAAGTGAACATATCGGATTATTATAGGTTGCCACACAATTTTCGATTCTCTAGTTTTATCTAGCCATAGAATATTTAAATCGAGATTCCTACGGCGTATTTATGCCAAAGAAAAACAAATTTATTACATTAGTGGGGACAGTAAAGAGACATTTTGATCAACATTTGGAACGTGACTGCATCATTCCTGACATTCCTGAAAAAAAACTCCATTTTAATAATGGACAATTGACCAATAAAAATGTCGCTTTATTTAGTTCGCATTTCGTTATTCCTTGACTCTTCGTCGGTCGGCGGTAACTGTGGCGAGCGGGCGGCCACGCCTTCAATAAATAAACCTGTACCAAATGGGAACAGAAAGGAGGCTTTCACGAAATAACCCTTCGCTAGAGCAATTGACAAATTTTATTACAAACACCTACAGTCCGGTATTGTTTACAACTCTACGATATTTATTTTGAATCCCACAACTGCAATACTCTGAGATGAATATGGCTGATATGAGAATTAGCAACGAAGTCTTAACACTGGGAAGACTACGTGCATATATGAACAGATAAATAGATTAGTACTACCGCATGACGTCGTGATTGACCTTACAATAAGGACTGTGTAGAAGAGGTTAGATTTAAACAACCAAATCGTATGAAATAAAAGCAAATATTGTTTTTACTAATAGCTTGTATCTATACGAATGTATTGACTGTTCCTTTTTTTTTCAACTTAACCAAACCGTTATTTATTGCTTTGAGATTATTATTCTATTACGTGAAGAAAACTTTGTAATATTTTAATAATGATACATTATAATATTTTCGACTATAATAGCCCATTGAATTTCACAAAGAAGAATTTAATTTCACATGTGACCCTGTTTCACACACGTTCAAAGACAGTGTTTTCACGCTATTAACATTCTGTTAAGAGTAAATATTTAATTGTGTATTTTATTTTTTACTAGCTATCCGCCCGCGGATTCGCCCACGTGGACACAGAATGTGTTCCTTTTATATAAAGACCTAGTTGTCAATTCCAACTTTGTTCCCGATCTTGATTCACCCTGGCTCGTTCTCAATATCGACCCCATTTCTGGCCCTCGATTCTGCTCTCCACGTTTCGATTCCGATACTGCCACCGGTCACGGCTCCCATTTGTACGAAGCCGGGACAAATGCTAGTAGCAAAGTAAAATATAGGCTATGTTACTTAGAAATAGTATAGTTTCTTATGTGTGAAATATTTTTTTATATATTATACAATTTCACTATCCCCCGCGACAATCCAAAATTGAACGTTTCCTTTACTTACCTTCTACTAATTGTTCTTATTTTCGAATCATTGTATTTTTTCCATTTATCTCTTTATGTTTACTCTTGTGCCCACCAGTCAACGATATGTTCAAGAACGTGCTAATGTACATGCTTGATTAGACGCTTCGTTCGCTATAGAATATGCACCGCCTGATCCGACCTGAAGAAAGCCTTTAGGTGTGCCAGAAAGAATGAAATCAAATTTAATCCGGCTTACATAAGAAATGCATTTTATTAATCATTGAATTTCAGCTTCTATCGCATTATCGAGATGGTGGCATATAGCCTCTTTTACGTCATTATTTTATCGCAAACAGGTTATCGATTTAATACCATAGCGCTACGCGGTGACCTCTACGGAGGAAGTTGAAAAAATAGCAAATGTCATTTCAAGGTTAACGATTTAACGGCCGATCCCGACGACCGGTAGAAGCTTTTGCCTTCGCTGGCCGCATATTTTCTTTGTCATCGTACCTACGATATTAACAGTCATCTTTAGTTAGGTTTGATTCGAGCCTGTATTTCCTCTGATTGAGAGCAACGGCGGTGCTGGTTAAATAGACATTGACGATTCACGTTTCACAACAATAAGGATTCCAATAAACGACATTTTATTTTAACCTAATGTGGTTATACATTACGCACGAGCAGCGAATCGTTGGAATGGTATAAGGTAGAGCGAAATAAAAGGAAATATTTTAGACAAAGGGATAATCCATTATGAGCCATTCGTAAATTACATGAGACATTTTTAAAATTTTTCGACCCCCTTCCCCGTTTAAGAAAAAATAAGAATTGTTATTAAGAAATCGTGAAAACAGTTGAAAAAAAAAACACGTTCGTTTGCGTTAACAAATTTAAATATTTCGGCAAAAATCCTTTCTATATTATCGTCTTTATATGTATAATGACTCTATCAGTCCAGGGACTCGATATCCACCCATTCGACAATGTCGACATTATTCTTAATGTGGCATGTAACTCATGACCTCGTCTCATATAATATACGCTTAAAGTCCGCTCTTTTTCAATTCTGGAATCAGACCCATAAAGTTTTTGATGAAGTTTCACTACGATTTTTCGATATGTATTTGAAATACACTCAGCAAATTTTTCCGAAGCAACGTGAAAATGTCGTCATGGGATACCAGACAACTCTGCATCGCCGCGGAAAACGCGAGCTTTTTCATAATCGTAATCCAGAAAATACATAAGAATAAGTACATAAGAACTATGAAGACCCTCCCTCCTCGTATAAACATAAGATATTTCCAACCCCCGTCCGCCCCCTGCCCTTAGGCTTATGAATGACCTGCAGTTTCCTTAAAACGAATTTCATTTTTGGAGTTCGGTCGCCAAAGAAAACCAGCGGGACTATTAATAAGGTGCCGATGTCTGTGCTTCAGTCCGTTTATTCGTCCATCCGTCCGTCTGTCTGTCTGTCCGTCTTTGACAGGATTGTATATTAAAACCCGCGATAGCTAGACACTTGAAATTTTCACAGTGTGTATCACTATAACCGCTACAAAACATAAATATTAAAATAAAATTGAATTATAAAATAAAGGCAGTCTCCACACAAAAAACATATATTTCTCGACGTTTTTTGTTCTATCTTAATTTTCATTTTTATTTTTTATTAGGTATTTTTAAAAAATGTCTAGTGTTAAATACGGTACAGTTGTAAGGTTCCCCCTCGTATGCGAGTCAAATACGCACTTTGCCGGTTTTTTCCATGGACAGTCTTCTTGTAAATAAAAATTCAACTTCCGTATGCGTCGTAAAACTTGAAAAGCAGGCAGGTCGATTGACTTGAAATTTTGACATAACCGATGCATTCGAATAACTAGCATTTGTTTTTGACCTCGTCACCTTTACTTTGTACTTTAAGCCGAAGTTTAACACAGATTCAAAATTTTTCTCACTCGTGGAAAATGACAAGTTTAATTTTGATACTAGCATTTGCCCTATTCTTCCTACCGATCGGAACAGTAAAATTGAAAGCAGGTTTGAATCGAAATTGAAAATGGGATCGTAGCCGGAATTAAGTGACGAGATTGGGATTAAAATCAAAATCAATCAGTATAAAAGATGAAGGAGCGATGTTCACCAGCCATAGGTTTTATATTTATTTGATGATGATCATCGACCCGCAACAATTGTTTGCAATTATTATTTTGAATAATTGTAATTGAAGCAGGGCACTCGATCGAAGGGTTGCGAGTGAACATCTATTCAATTTAAAATATAAAACTAGTTATTTCAGTTAGCTAATTATTTAGTTATAGCTAGATCGAAAAAACAACAAATAGCGAGACTAAAGCACTCAAACTCTGTACATTTCCCGGATTAGTCATCGGCACTTAGTAACAGAATAACAGGCTTTTGTTAGTTCGGTGCGCGTCCAGTACCACGAGGGCTGTTTTTAGTTTGGTTTGAGTAAGGATCACGCGCGCGCCGGCGCGCCGTCGGCCGCGACGCCCGCCGCGACGCGCGCGCAGACTAAACAATTCGGCAACAAGGCTACAAACATCGACTAGTATAAACAATTACTAATTTCGAAACAATCACAACGGTTGTATTGCACTAATGCCCTGTCGGATTCCGTGAGTGAGCGGGTCTGCTCTATAAATAATGAGCGACACAAATTCTAGACTGCGAAGACTGTGGAGGGAGTGAAGCTTTTCGCACGTACCTATCGTCTCGCACGCTTTGATGTTTTCAGTGTGTTTTGAAACCGACGGTTTTGCTTGTGCTGTTTGGTTAGAGAATATTTACGTCAAACAAACAACTTAGCTACTCCTAATACTTACGTACTAATAATTAATCGGTAAACGATTTTTTCAAAAACGCGTTTATTATGAGACCGTGTTGGGCAACCAGGGTGTTTTGTTGCCTATTTTTGGTGTGCCCTATAAACGCAATGAAATTTAAGACTTACTTAGCGGATATTTATTTTTTTATTTCTTTTTTAGAGCTCCGTAGCCAAAAATAAATTAGAAACTTTTATAGTTTGGTGTAGTCCGGCTATCCGTCCGTCCGTATGTAGAAGCTGTCATTTTTTTCATAAAATCTGGCGAAATAACACAGATAAGTATTTTGAACTGCCAAATAATTACGGACAGATTTCCATGCATAAAATCGAAGAACATTTTTTTCGCGCACTCCGTTGTGTGAGATGTGGTTGAAAATGCATTTTAAACATAATTTGAATGTTTTTCAGCGAGTTGTATTTAGTTCAGAAATACATTGTACTGTAATGTATTTCGTGCATTACAGTACAATGCACGAAACTCTTACTGTTGTGAAATTAATTATGAAAGTGTCGCAACGGCGTAAAATAAGAATGCGAGGGTGAAGACGGAAGGGTCGAAGAGCATTAAACCTTTGCATTATATAATTCGCAGCCAAATCAGGGCGGTAGAATTTCATGCGTTGGACTTAACGGGAATTTATAAACATCTTTCGTCACACGTCACACCGTATCTGAGCCATCAGAGATAATCACCGCCTGCTATGAACACTCGCAACCCCAGAGGAGTTACAAGTGCGTTGCCGACTTCTTGGGAGGTAATAGGATATCTAATGAAGGGAGATCGGGTTTATGGAAGGAGAAACGGAAGAGTAGGCCACCGGAACTCTCATTCACTAGAGAAATTCAACAGCTGAAGCTTTTGATTCACGTCCATATTCTGTTATTGTAGTATACACCGGTCCAGTCGGTAGAATTCTGTTGTTCGCGGCGCATTACGAAGTAGACGGGAGTCTACTTGGTATTAACTGTGCAGCAGAATACGAAATAAGATGCATAAAGCTGACTCGAATATAAGTTAACATCACTTAACCTTTAATGGACGGACGTATGACAGCCCTTTCGACATATTCTTGCATCTGGAGTCGCGATTTTAGTGTGTGCCTAAGATACAAAAATGTCGCCTGTCAAAAGTGCCTCGACTTTTCACCTCTTCTTTGTTAATCAGTGCCTACGTATACTGCATATCAATTCCAACACATCTAGGCGTTTTGAGAGTTCGCCCTGTGACTTTAGTAGCGAGTGCCACCACAGCGGGAAATTATATGAAGCCAATGTTATGAATGCCAATCCATGCATACAAGGCTTTTAGTCATTAAAATGTTGCAACTTGTATCCTTAACTATTGCATAAATAAATTTAAAACTATATTAATTTATTTATATGAATATTTGTTTTTTCCCTGCGCTTAGTAAACGGGTCGTTTGGGAAGGGCGATATAAATTAGAAGGAAGAGGGGAAGTATGGAAAGAGAGAAATAGCTTGAGTTAGAGTTGATAGAGATAGAGATCAAAGCAGATGAGAAAAACAGTTATACAAATAGAAGAGAAGAATTGAAATAGGGAATAGGATTAAGACCGACATTGGTGATAGGATCAGGATCAGGTTTACTATTGAGGTTTTGATAATAATCCAAATCTTGACCAAATATTATTACATTACTCGGTCAACTCGGTAGTTGACTGAGTAATGTAATAATAATGTGGGGGTCTTAGTTTTTTTACCTGTTCATTTCCTTCTAAATCTATGCATCTACATATATTGTAGTAGGAGAAGGTGGCGTGTGAGGTATCCGACCTCCGTGCTCGCATATGAGGGTTAGCGGGGTCACGTTCAATTTAAAATTATAGTAGAATATGATATTCAAATCCGAGCTCGCGGATAACAAATGAGTAAGACTAGAGAGAAGTAGAGAGAAAGGGGACGAGGGCTGATGCCCGAGTTCACAAGTTTCAATAGTGATAATAAAGATTGTTATATTTGATTTTAACTGAAAAACCGATCAATAAATATATTGATCTTAAATGAAAATACTCTTCCATTTTGAATACTCGAATCTTTGGTCTTCATCCAAGATCTGCGAAGTATCTCCCTCAGAGCAACGACCCACAATATTATAAAAATCAACAATTCCCTGTCTGTCTGTCCGATTATGTCTATTTCACCCGTTATTTTATATGGCTATGTTGTAGGACATATTTTACTACATAGAGTAACCTAGACACTCAAAGTAATGTACGAATTTATCAGTGACGATAATTGTGAATTAAGTCGGAAAAAAGACGCTTTTGGGGCTCTTAGCAGTTCACTCTGAAAACCGTAAGCGATATATCAAATTACTGGCCTGAGACCTTAAAAGATTTATGAAAAAAAATTCATGATACCATAAATTTTTAAAAAGAAATACATATGACATTTAAATGTATTTTAAAGATAACCTTGGGAAATAAAAACTCTAAGAAATATAATAATATAATTTAGTATAATAAAAGAGCTTTAGTTCTATGTTTAGGTTCTATTAAATCCCTAGAATCATATTTATTTAAAAAACGAACAATGAACAAAAACCTTATTTTTAAGGCTCCGAGCCAAAACGGCAAAAGCGGAACCCTTACAGTTTCGTCTTTTCCGTCCGTCCATCTGTATATCACAGGCATTTTTCTCAAAAACTGTGAGATGTGTATTGATGAAATTCGGAGTGTTAGAATTAAATTTAAAAAAAAATATATTTCTGGGAGGGGCGGGGGGGCCTCCATACATGTAACAGAAACATCAATGTATGACACATATTTCGTTAGTTCTTGTAAATTCACTTTAAAGTTTCTAAACAATTTTTTTAATTGAGTGAATAGTTTTGGACATAATTACTCCGAAAATAGGATAAATTGTCTCCCCTTTCCTCTGTTTCTTAAACCGTACGTTCAAAAAATAAGAAAAAAATTACAAAGAGAGGGCGTAATAAAAACTTTTCACAAAAATTGCTTTAAAGATCATCTCATATACCGTTTTTGAGTTATTTCCGAAAAACTGCACTTCTTATAAAAAAGACATAGTGCCATGAAAATATGCTCTTTTGCTAGTGCACTTTAATTTACACTAGCTTCAGGGTAATAGTAAGTCGACATACCTACTTGTTTCTGCTTATACCTATTTTGTGCGGGAAACATGGAAAAAAGTGTTACAAATCTATGGTGCATTTCTTTGTAGTAACAGCTTCGGAACCCTACATTGAGCACGGTCCGATATGCTCTTGGCAGGTTTTTTAATATATGAATCCTTACAGAAACACCAGTATACTGTACAACACTTATTTCATTTCTTGTCCTTTATAAACACCATATTTTATATAATAAATTATATAAAATTAACAAACACGTACTACCTTCTGATCCGTACATATAAGAAAAATACTGACAGTGATATTAAATTAACAACAACAGACTGTTTTTCTATTCATATATACGAATCGAAATTTTATATATAAATCGAAATGTATATATATTTATTACATATATAATAAATTTATTACATATGTAATAAATATACCCACAGTTAAATTCAGTTATAAGCAACGAACCGACGGATCTCTGCTTCCTATTCAACCGCCCGCCGGCGAGCCAGCGCCGCCTCCACCCGCCAAATTGGACGTTTACTTCTTGTTATAGTCATAAAGTACAATTTTATTGAATGCCCCTTCGGACTAAGGACCTAATGACCTAAATAAATATTATAAATTAACCTTTGCACTAAGCATTGAACTAATATGTAATAAAAGTACACGTATTACTGTATTCAATTGTTGTTAAAGTACTTAAAATACAAAGTTAAGTACAGAAGATACTCGTATTTGATTTTTGAGTAGGATGTTATTAGATCAATTTAAAATAAATAAAATAGGCCTAGTTAGCAGCATTTTGCTTTCAAATCATAACGTGTCCGGTGGGAATCTTAACTATAGTCAAATTAATAAATGAGTTTTTAATTTGACCCAACAGAGCTAAAGTGATGGAAGACTTGAAGTCAAAACCTGTCAGTTTGAAATAAAAAAAGCTGTGACGAAGTATGCAAATCTGGGAGGATGTAATTAAATGCGATAATAGAGAATTATAATAAAACGAATCTTTCTTGTCATTGTAAACTACGTAGAGAACGCACAGTAATTACGACGCGGTCAAGTGCTCCGTGTCACTGCGGCAGTGACGGCCCCGTAGAGCTGGTCCGGCCGCGTCGTGGGAACGGCCACTTCCGGCCGGGGCCGCGTTCCTCCGCCACATCCTCCGAGTAGGGTGCGCATCGGTCGCATCGAAAAATTATTTCAATTCGACGATAGTGATTTAGTACAGTTATTAATAAAATGTCTATCTTATCTTTTAATATCTTTTTACGTTACGGGCATGCACATTTTTAAAATTTTAGATTGCTTTAAAATAGATACGTCAATAAAATTTCCTTTTATCGTTTTATATGTGTATAATATTGATAAATGTAAAAAAAATACATTTCAAAGTTCTGAAAATTTTACTTTTAAAATCCTCTCCATTTTTATATAAAAGCACTTTAGTTATTAAAAAAGACTATGGTTTTATACTTAATTTATGTAAGTACGCATTATTCTTATATTATCCTAGATCTATGTAATGATATATATATAAATTATATTATATATATAATATAAATTCACGCCTATTTCCCAAAAGATTTGGCAGAGACTACAGATTTCTACAAGATAATCTTTGCATATCTTTCTTACTTTACTGACATCCATGAATCTTTTAATTCAAACTCATACCACTCTATGTACCACTAGTTTTATGAGACGTATATTTATTTCTTATACATTAATTATATAAATAGATCAATTATTGTGTGTTAAATATTGGTATATGAACTTCAGAGAGAAACGAAACAATCATTTGGAATACCGAAAAATTTTGTAACCTGATTTATATTAGGACTCTAACAACTTTGAAGACAACGTCTCTGAACTGAACGAATTGACAGAGGATTGAATGAATAAGAAACTTATGTTGATACGCGCGATCATTCGATTCGATAATTCGTATAAAATCAATACGCACTGCTCTAAGGTTTAGAGGGGTCGATCACGACTTAGCGTGATTGTGATCATTCTTATATGCACAATTTTTTTCTCATATTTTAGTTTAGATACTAGTTCTTCGACCCACACTTTAATGCTATTAAAATGTAGGAATTGTTGAATACAAAATATGTATCAAAGTCAAATTGTAGGAATTAATAAAGAAGATAATAAAAATCGTTAATTTTTTTCATGCTATTGTACTTTACATATTCTACTGAAGCCAGGGTGCCATACTTTGTGTGACGTATCCGTTATTATTTTCTTTTAATTTCGTTTAGTTATTATTAAACCTATTTATTCATTTCAATTTTCATTCATGTTGCCATAGCATCGACTTCATAAAACATAATTCTAAATCAGTCTACTTTCACTATTTTTATTGTCATCATGAACGCCCCTCAATTAATGAACAACACCAACAGGCTCACGCGCAGGTTGGCTCCTAATGCTTACTCAAAAATAATAACACAACTTTTTGAAATTAGTGATGAACATACGGTCTCTCATCTCAACAATATAATTTTGGTAACAACATTATACGAAATTTTCAAACGGATACAAGAAACAGTCTTAAACGTTTATCAAGTTATATCCAATTGTTTCATAATCAATTTAGGGTTCCGTGCTTAATGGTGTCAATCCTTGTTCGGAGATCAGTATAATTGTATGTTTGTCTGTATTATAAAAAATGTTTCTTCGTGAAAATTATTATTGCCCACTTAGAATTTGCCAAATATAATAATAATTTGTTCACAGATAGCTGCGGCAAAAGTGTTAATGAACGAATTTGTTTTCTTTTTTATTAAGGTTTTTAGTAGTATCAATTTTTTATTATGACGTTATATTTCAAAAGAAATAGCTTTTTCATTTTATCTCTAAATTAACCCACCTGAAACGATCAGAACAGAGCCAATCACAATCATCACCATGGAATGATATTTTGATTGGCTGTAAACAATATTACATTCATATACATACGTATGTATTACGGAAGAACGGTATTTTAGTCATTTGCAAATAAAACAAATATTTGTACATTTTCAGCCCTCTCTCAGTTCTAAATTTATAAACTAAAAACGACCCGACCCAGCTTATTTTCAAATATCGTGACAGAAACCTCAAAATACGAGTCTAGCTAAGTATTTATTTTTAGTTTAGTTCACGGCGTAAGCTCGTGAAAGTCGACGTCAAGAAAGACACGAAAATAATTTTGATGTTCAGTATAGGACGTAAAAAATTCCCATTACGTTGTTAATCTTCAATTAATGATGAGTACCTATTTCATTGGTAAGATTATGTATTAGAAATATCGGGTCACAATGTCTGCTATATTAATGAATTCTGATTCTCTTTACGAACCTTTAGCTATAAGAGTTCTGAAAATCCAACCACAAACTGAATGTTAACTACGTTCCAATATAAAATAAAATCGACCGATGATGTTACATCGTTTTGATATATAAAGGGGTTCAAGGGGACCCTCTTTAATTATTACTTTATTTTATTTTTATTATTTCTTGTTATAGCGACCATGTTAATGCATGCTGTGAAAAATTTTAAGTGTCTACCTATGAAGGTTATTACGATACAGATATAGAGCAGATAAACGAGCGGACAGAGCAGCAGCCTTTAATAATAGGGCCTCGTTAGCACTCTATGGGTACGGAACCCTAAAATTTGACATTAATGAAAACATATTATTGCAATGTCAGGAGATTTAATTTACAGATCATAAAATTATGCTACATAAATATATTTTTTTTTTATTTCAATAAATCACTTTAAATATGATCTTGATATTAAAAGTTCTAGAAGGGACGGTGAAATTTTCATTCAACTCGCAAGGGTAGTATCAAAATACCAGATCACAGAGAATAATCCTTCTAATATTATAAATGTGAAAGTTTGTGTGTTTGGATGTTTGTTACTCAATCAGGCTTTAAGAGCTGAATAGAATCAACTGGAATTTTAAAGCGATATAGATTATACAACAGAATTACATACAGGTTATAATTTATGAAGATATTCACTTTTGATCGCGGCTTCGCTTGCATAATTGTAGAACGAATTCTTTGGTTGTGAAGACCGGTTATTCGTGATAACAATGTTCAAGAGAGGTTTATGTTTAACGTCGTTTTGTAACCGGTATTGCGAGCAGGACCGGTATCAGGATCGAAATGTTAAGTAAAAGCGTTTTGAAATAAAAAAATTAGCGTTATTTTATGGTTTTTCAATGTAAGAATATTGATTTTTCTGATATGGAATAGAGATTAAAATCGAGATCATGGTTGATAATGTTATCAATCGATATAATAGATGAAAGAATTCCTTGAAATTCCACGCGGACGGAGTCGCGCGTGAATTGTGTACATTTTGAACGGAACCCTAATGTGAATCGCGACCAGAATCGGAATTAGAAGCAGAGCCAGGACTGAAGGTACAACAGAAAAGAAGGTACAACAACGGGATCATGGTCGACAGCGTGATCGGCCGATATAAAAGACGAAAGCATTCGTTCTATGTTGACGCGCGCGAAGCCGCCGGCAAAAGCCAGTCCGTAATAATCCTAATGAATATTAATTTCGTAACGATTTATCCGCGTCATGTAAAAGTCTCCATACGAATTCACATATAACTAATCTCCATTCCGAACGAGCCGTAGAGGAAGGCTGTACAGTAAATTAAAATAAATCGCCGCTAATGTCCAATTGAAATATGGAAGTCGTGCATGTTCCTCCATTAGGTTTGTGTTGCGTGCGCGCGCGGTGCCTGCGCGCCGGCCGCCTTGTCCGGCCGTTATCGGGCGGAAGCGGCGGCGGAAGTGCGCAATCTCGACCAATTGGCCGAGTGTCGCCACCGTCGGCCGCGGACGTACCGACAGCCTCTAAAGACTTGTGACGAGACATTTGGGCTATATTTCGTGAAATTATATCCCCGTAAATTTAAAATCTACGATTTTAGGCCTTTTCTCTTCTTTATGTTTCTAGGGTTTCGAACTCAACGCGACCTTGTCCCTAAGTCTCCTCTGTCTGTTTATTCGTCTGCCACATTTTTTGAACCGTAATAGTAAATTAAAATTTTCAGAGTGTGTGTTAACTGCGGCCACTATATCAACAATTAATTTATGAACAAAATAAAGTTAAAAATGAACGGGGAGTCCCCATGCAAAAGACATTGTTTTTTTTTTTCGGATGTTTTTTGCGATTAGATACATTTGGAGTTCGAGTATGATTCGCAATGTAAGACGATGTATAGAGAAGAACATTAAATTCCTACCAAAATAATTATTAATAATAATTATTATTTCCCAAAATTTTAATATTTAAAACTTTTTTTGGAAAAAGAAAAATAACGAGTATCGGGATTTTGGAAGCGATATCTCCCCAATATCAGTATCAGTAAAAACCGGCCAAGAACATGTCGGGCCATGTGCAGTATAGGGTTCCGTAGTTACTCATCGCAATATGGGAACTTTAATATACGGGCTTTCTTGTTTGATACTATGAACCTATTAATTGAATTGACGGTTTAGCAACTAATAACATCTAAAAACGGACCCACATAGAACGTTAATTTTAATGATTGATTGATTGATGATATGATTTTACGTTTCCATAATTTTACATGGTTTATAACATATATTTACTACCTTTTTTACACAATCAACAACGTCATTACTGACTTACTGAAAGACGAAACATACTGTTACACGTTCTCGAACATTATTCAAAAACGACCAATCCAATACAATGTGTATATAAAATATACTTTATTAATATTAAAAAACATTACTAATGCATCACTATTTTCATGTATTTACCTAAACACATAATAATGTTAACTGCGGCAAAACACAATTGAAACACTTACTACAGTCGCGATATGTAAAAATGCGATGTGAAAAAGTGCACCAGCAAAAGAGCGTATCTTCATGGCACTTACGCCCTTCTTTTGAGAAGTGCAGTTTTTCAGCGATAACTCAAAAATAAAATACGTGATCATATTGAAAATAATTTTCTTTGAAAGTATTTATTAAGCGTTACCTTCATAATTTTTTTCGAATTTTGCGGACATACGGTTTAAAAGAAAAAGGGGTGGACAATTTATACTATTGTGGAGCTACTATTTCGAAAAATAGTCACTTAATCAAATAATTTCTTAGAAACCTTAATTCTTTTTTAAAAGAACTGTCGAAATATGTGTCACACGTTGATGTTCGCTAAAAAAAAAAATTTTCAAGTTAAGGATTTTCAACTGATTAGTTGTTTTTGAAGTCTATTTAAATGATATTTTCAATGATTATCAGGTTTTTGATGGCGGTATTTTATTTTATTGTCATAAAAGTTATTTTATTTAAAATTAACCTGATAATAATTAATCAACGTATGTCACGGTAGAGTATAAAATTATGTTGACTTTGTATGTATTTTATTAATAATTGTTTAGGAAAAAGTGTTGTCTGAAGTAATAATCTACAATATCGATATGTACGTCATTGTCTATAAGAAATTGAAAAAAAAAGTGGCGTCAGCCCATTACCGTGATACACGTTTCAGAAAACCATAATTTACCTATTTGGTTGTCAGAAACGTCTGTGTTTTTATTGTCATTTTACTAGTCAAGGACGTAAATAAAATTTATAAAATTTAAAATTCTATCATAATCTATTGGAACGTTATAGACAATCTAGCAAATATCGAGAATTTCTTAATAAAAAAAATTATGAATGAAAATTTCTCTTAATATCTTCAAATTTTACTAAAAGAAGGATACTGAAATTAAGCTCCTAGATCTATAACTAAATAATAATTTTTTTGCCATTTCTGGGAGGATTCCAATTTGAAATAACAATTAATGGACGGGATGGTGTCTTAAATCTCAACAGGTTTTAAAAGTGTATATATGGGGCACTTAAGATATTTTATTTCTGATTTGGGGTTAATTATTATTTAAAAACAGAAATTGTGTTTAATGTATATATTTAATTGCGCATAATGGTTTTTAGGCTTAATACCTTACATACAAACATGATATTGTGCGCATCCGCGACATGATAATGTCATGCCGTGGATGCGCTACTGATTTTTTATTTCAAAGAATTTAGTGTGTTTACGAGCGCTGTAGTAATGAATTGATTCATTTGATAGAACAATTACATCAGTTTATGAATAAATAAACAGTCAATTAGTATAATTAATTAATAAATGAAAATAATATACACGTGTTTCCATTACATAATTATATATAAAAATTAGTAGCAAATTACAAGCCAAAATAGCTCAAATATTGCAATACGACAAGATGGCCTCGAAAACACGTACTCTCCGTCAAAACAATGAGTCGACAAACACAAATCACTTCAGAGTTACAGGAGGAGGCATTATTCCATTTCAATAACAAATGCGAAAACCCCTACGACAGCTGCGCAGATGCCATATCTGACCTCGATTTTTTCGAGACTCGGTCTATTGACCGGTCAGACAGTTTATTATTACAAGCTTTATTATTAAATAACTTCATATGTTAGTATGTTCGGGTCAAATTTTACAATTCAAATTTGAACCCGTTCCACTTGACCAAAAGAGTCGAAATTTTGCAAAACACATTTGGCGCTGATGACAATATAATCTACCGTACTCAGTTATGTATTTGTTTTTTTTTTCAAAATGGCTACCATTATTAAAGCATTACTCCTTTTCTTTACTATCTCCTTGATGTGTATATCAAATGAGAGGGTTTATCAAGCAGTATACATGAGTGACGTCTTACTAGTGTCAAAGAAAATGATGCCCAAAGAAGATGGTAGACGTTCCAAAATAATAGACTAAACTTCTTCACAATTTATTTGACAAAACATTAAACGAAAGAGTCTGACAATTAAATTATTTGGACAGCGATTGATTCGTAAATACATATTTGCTGGAGTAGGTACTTCAATTTTCTATATCGTCGTACAACAAGCTTTATGAAATTAAATCTTATTTTTTTATTTTAATTAAGTTGTCTCAACCTAAATACTAAAAAGCCGTATTGATTTAAGATCGGGTTTTTGAAATGCAAATGTATTACTGAAATAAATTAATCCAAAATAACAAATTTAATTATCATGAAAAATAAACAATATTCGTTGAATTTTTGAGAGCCGTAGCGGTGCTAAATAGACGGACTATACATGTATGTCGCCGTTTCGCCTATTCGATAATCCCGCTTCGATGATGGCCGATGTAGTAACTTACGTTCTCGAATAAAATAGTAGAGCTGATACGTAGAGCTAATAAATGTAAGACATGAGGAAGAACGTTTCAATTTGAATACGAAATAGGCGGGCTTTAGATCGCGCCGTGTCTCGTCCTCATTATACATTCAGATAGGGGATATGAATATGTATAAAGCGACTCGTCCGCGCTCTGGTGTCGGGACGCCGTCAAGTGTCAACCTGCCGCCGCTATTTATTAAGAGCGAAGTTGTTGCGGAACGTTCCATTTTTAAACGTTCCATCCGTTCCGGATTTAAATGTACGAGAGCTTACTTCAGAGTGTGTCCGTCGGCTTAAATATACTAAGTACTAAATAAATATAGATAGATATGTGTGAAATACGACTTAGTTGTACCAGCATAGTGATATAAGTCCATAGACGAGCCATAACTGAACTCGTTTCCGATAAGATATGGACTTGATTTTCTCGTAAAATTTTATAGAAATTTATTTACACATCATTATTGTTTTACATAATTATTGTACTGAACCGTCTTTGTTCGTTATATTTTCTACTTAAAGCGTGACGCAAATACTTTTTATAACATTACATATATTATGTCAACATTTTTCCAATGAGGAAAACATTACACCCGCCTTGAAGAGGACGTTTCTTGCTATCGTAAAATAAAGATCGTGCAACGCGCTCGTTTTAATCGCCATTATTAATTACAATAACTTATAAACTGTTTTATAATACGCTTATTGAGTCTAATATATAAAAATTAGTGTTCGTTTGTTCGTATTCTATACGTTGGTATACCGTTCATCCGATAACAATGAAACTATGGACATTTGCAAACGGGCCCGCGAATGCTTCTGCCAAATAAAGCTATACGTCTAAGACCCAATTTCACTAACCAATATTAAAAATTAACAGACCGTTAAAACCAAATCGAGAACGATTTTGTATGAAGCAAAGATTCTAAATTTAAATCAGTTAATTTTTAACATCGGTTGCACCTTTTCGATAAACGAATAAAATTTGTATAGACGGGCGATTCCGTCCAGTTCCAACTCCCATGCCCTCGCTCGGCCCGGGCGTCCACAGGAGCACGAATTAAGACCGGGCGCACCTCGTCTGCGACGGCGCGTCGGTCGTGGAGCGCTCTCGACGGCGTGTTTCCCGCGCGCGTCGACGTCTCGGCTTCCTCCTTTCGACCGCGCGCCGCCGCCCGCCACAAAAACATCCTACCCGATAGGTCATCTAAAACTGGATTCGTCGCCGCTTTCCGCCTTCGCCGAATTAAACTGACGTCGGCGCTGGCGGCGCGCGTCGACACGTCGAGGTGCGGACTCGACGCGCAAACCCTACGTTCGCGAAATGGAAGCAGCGGCTGGCTAGACGACGGCCGCGACTTCGCCCGCGTATCGCGAAAATCGGCGGTCTGACACGCCGAATGAGGAATGCACCGAGGAGTAATCACTTAGAATGATCAGCAAAAGTGTGCGTGTGAAATTGAATGATTAAAAAAAAAAAAGCGAAAGAATCCATAAATATCACAACCTGCTGACGTATGTTGTCTCTGTCCATATCCCGTTTGAAAAGAATTGTAATTTTATAAAACAACACGTATATAATCTTAATATTTCTCAACGTTGTATGAATTTTTATTTGCCGGAGACCTACTAAGATTTCATCCATATTTCATAAGCATATTATCAGAATAAAATTACCTAACCCCAATTATTATATCGATACACAGTATTGAGAATTGAACGTGATTCAAGTATAAAATGTTGTTTTCCTGTTTGAACTTAGACTATACAATAACAATTGAAGTAAACCATCAGAGAGTATTAATTTACTTTCAACAATGAAATAAGTTAACTTCAACTAGCAATTACTAAGGAATTAATGATAGTCTATAGAAAAGTACAGGAAAACGATAATGTAATACAACCCCTTCTTGTGACATATTTAGGTCGATGCGTGGTCACAGGAGAAATTGAATGGTGAATATTTGACCTCGAGTAATAACCACTATTATTATTAGAAAGTAATATATAGTAATTATTATAAGTAAGTAATACTTAATATTTTCTGTCGTTAATTTTACAACGAGAATTATATATATACATTTTTCGTCCAGAGAAATTCATTTTGTAAGCAAATATTATAGAAAAAATAAGGTTAAGTAATGACGCTTTCATTTTTGAACCCTATGCATCGACTATATCTGACTGTGGATTTGAAAAATGCGTCAGAATATCTATTTTCGAAACTGACTTTCGAGTAAATATTTAATTTTTAGACCTCGTTTTTAGGTAGCTACAAAAATTGAAAATAAAACCTTACCAACCAACGTCGTTATTCAACGATTCACGTGCAGAAAAACTTACGCGAAATTCGTAAGCATGCCAGAGGCGACCTTTACGTCGGCCGTTTTGCCGCGTGGGAACAAACCGTACCACAATCTCCGGCAGTAACCGATTCGGCATCTACAAAACTCGGAAGCACTTTCAAGGTCCCGTTCCCCGTTTATCTGAGCGTTTGGAATTGACGTAGTTTCAAAAAAACTCCTTTCTAAGCGGCAAATCGATCCAAAAGTTCGTTAAGGTCTGTCTATCGCTTCCGTCTACAAACTTTCCGTACGTACATATTCGAACCGACAAACTGCGCTAAGAGGATAATGTACAGAATCAGTTTCGCTGTACGCAAATGTTGAATCGATTTAAATTAACGATATTGATATGGTATCGATAATACCTATTTGCAAGACGACAAACTATTTTTGTACTCGGACAAAAGACTATAATACTACAGATTTCAGATGTTTATCGGAATAATACGTACAGATTCTCGGAACAAAAATTAATATTACTCACTATCCATTAAACAACCTATCTATGTATCTTATTGACTCTACAATACAGCCGCTGAACTACGTATGGCTTGTAGTGACAAGTTTTATGTGCACCTCGTTCAGCTTAAATTAGACGCAACGCAACAAATCAAATATTTTGCCATCTTAAAAATAATGCCTTCACGCGCAGCCAACGCAAAAACCCAAAGGCACCTTCGTTCATGGTTCATGAACCTTTTCAACGGCATTCACACTACAAACAACTATTTTGTTTGCAGTTTTGCCATGACATAATCCTCCATATTCAATAATACTTAAGGACAGATTGTTCACGATGTGCCTCCTATTAGACATATGCCATAATATTTAAAATAACACTCTGAGGTTTTAAAGTTCGTTTACATGAAAAAATGAGAACAACTAGAAAAAGTATTACATGTATTCAAAAATAATATCTAAATATGATATCCCGTATTTAAATTTGAATCTAATTTTTAAATTATACTTAAACTAGAACGAATTTGCAAGCCATCAAAGATTTTTTGGCACTTTCTTTTAAAAATATGTGTCTAGTTTTAGTGTATTTCAGGGCGCACTACTGTGATAGAACCATACTGTGATAGAGCGTTACCGAATTGGCTACAGCACAAAAATGCGCCGGCTTGACCCTGTGAAGTACCACACTCTCACAGAATACCACCGTGAAGTCGCACCTTCCTCTCAGGCATTCCATCCAGCGAGTAAGAGTTCCGGTGCCCAATGCTCATTCCCCCTCACCCGCTTCATTAGCCCGATCTCCGACCATTAAATATCCTATTCCCTCTCAAAAGGCCGGCAACGCACAGGTGACTTCTCCATGAACGGCGCCTTGGCGGCCCGCCTGCTCGTTTGTCCCTCAAATATCCTATAGATAAAACTCAAAGAAACGCTTCAAAATTTTCTCGCTCCGTATTTCCTCAACGTAATCATAGACATTGTGAACGTAGTTGATGAAATTCACGTTCAAAGAAATTGTCTATGTGTTATTGGACTACTTAAAATGCGAAGCATTTGAGAGTGCTTCATGAGGAAAAATTTTTTTACGCTTCTTTTCGGCCAATATTTCTGTCGCAGTACTCTCGTTAATACACCGAAATGGGAAAACTTCCACACCGATGTACAGATAGTTTCATAAAAATTAATTCTATAAGTTCAAAAAATAATTTAATGCAATGGAAAAGAAAAAAAACATCAAAATAATTTAGAAAACTTTCCCGTCAATTAAATGTGATACAACTTGAAAACATCAATTGTGAAAAAAATGTATTATTTAGCCTTATTTTTTATTGGTTATAGAATTCGAGAATTTTCTATTGAAAACGGACGTCTGATTCGGTGTTGTTAAATTATAATTAATATAAATATGATTTTTGAAATAGAATTGCGTTCCACAAATGGATATTGCAACTTTTGGTGACGACTTGTAGTATAAGGTAAAACTATTTCTTCCTTACTTCATATGTTTCGAAGGGATTGGGTTGTAATTGCTGCACTAATACACTCAGCATGGCACGTTTCATTTTTTTTATTCCTTATCAAAAATTAAACGACCATTATGAGGCGCGCACATTTGGACTTTCCAAATTTTTAGAACTACCACAAGTTTAGGTGCTTAACGAAAATTCTCCAATAACACTGTATGTACGCAATCAAGTCTATATTGTAATTAAAATAGTCTGGCGTATTTTATGTCCTATTAAATCGTCGATTATCTTATTGTGGTGTTTTATCTTATAATGATTACGAATCGCACAATATTATTACAGACCAGATACTCGAATGTTAGAGGAAAACTACTATACGTATAGTAGATAGCTACGCCTAGTAGGCGACTTTCGAGTAAATTTTGTATTTGTAATTGCAAAATGAAACTATTATTTCATTGTTAGCTTTAAAACTAATAGCTTAATTATTTTTTTCTCCTATAGTAAGTATTATTTTATGAAGAAAATTTGACTTATTTCCGTCACAAGAGTGAGGTCAGTCGACAACTTTGCGGTTAATTTACGACTAACTTTATAGTGTCATTTTCATGTGTCTGCACGCATCCATAGGCATAAATTTCATTCTCATCTTTTCCATTCCCATCCTTCAAAGCACTGATTCGGAGTTATTTCAAAAGAATATAGTATAATAGTGAATAATCACATACGATATTTAACACTTGTACACATATATGGTTTTGTCGAAGCTACACAAAAAGATCGTCATCATTTTAAAATATTAGCTTTTTGTTACCGTATTCTTAATATCTGACCGGAGCTTTAGAATGAAATACAACGCATATTACCTTTAGAATAGAGTTTACTTTCTGTTGTACTTTAATTTCTTGTACAAGCAATAATATAATTCGATAAACAGAGGCGAACTAGCAATTTTGACCGCCTTATTCCCTGTAGTGCCATCCGCCCCCTTCTCAAGTCCGTTTTAACACTTCCTTAAACTTTTACTAAGTAACAACTAACGGATCATTAAAATTTAAGAAGTTCTCTAAACACAGCAAACAGACAATACAAAGTATTTAATAGAACGTCGAATTAAAAATTAATTCTATTATATATGTATATACACATATATTAATAAAACACTCAGTACAAGCGCCCACTCTCCTACATCCGGCACACCGGCACCTCCTAGCGGACGATACGAAATCTGTCGTGTAGTTTGAACCCACGATTTTTTATGTCGCGGCTACGGTTTTTGCGCCGTGTATAACACACACGCGAGTTGCAATTAAACCCGATACAATATTCGCGATCCGACCTTGGGACTCGTTAATTTATTAACGCGACGACGGCGACGCCACACGACGCCGTCGGGTGTCCCGCGTCATCGGCGCGGGCGCGGGGCGCGCGGCCGGCCGACCGGCGGGGGCGGGGGGTGAGGCAAAAAATAAGCAAACGTCCGGGAAGTCCGCGGCAGAATACCACTTGCGGAACCGGTCCGCTGAGCCCGATCGAAATGCTAACCGTCTTCGGTTCCATGACGTCTACGGACTGTTCGAAGTGAGTATTTCCTTTCGTAGAATCAGGGATTTAAGACGATGCCGTGACTTTCGCGCGCCGCGCACGAGTTGATTTTGGCGCCGCTCGACACTTGCGCTGTTTCGTCGCTGTGATTTCATTACATCATTTTATAAAATGAGATAAATAAATGTCTGCCCTTGGATCGTTAATTCTCTTCTAAGACTATAAATATATCATTAATTTAATGATCTGTCACTGTGTTCGTCGGTGTACCTACGCTTCGCAATTCACTGGTTTCGAACAGATGTTTTGTGTACATGTTTCTGTGCATTCGGAAAATACGTGTAAAACATACTGTAGTTTTAAAATATTTTATCGTGATACATGCGGAAATACACATTGCTGTTTTTACTTCATCAAAATCGGACAAAAAAAGTAAAGTAGAAACAAACACAGAGCAGAAATAAGATTGTATAAGATAGCGGTTCGAGCGAAGATTTGGAAAACTATGCGAACCGTAAACCTCTATCAAAATCTATCAAAAATCGACATATTATGTTTAATTTCATCTAAATACCGTTATTTCATAAATTACAAAATAACATTTAAAATACGTCACAATGTTTTGCGAATTTACACTTAGCCCTCGTTCGAAAGGCAGTTTTCCCTCAAGAAGAACGAGCAAGAAACTTAAGGGTAGCTCTTTTCCAATTTGCTCATACATAGCCAAAACAAATACAAAACCATTAAGAACGAAACAGCCCCGTAAGAAGTCGAACCGCTTATGCCCGCTTATGCTTATATTTATCTTCTAAATATTCAGAAATTGTATAATACCCTTTTTACTGAGTGATTGTTTAATAACACTCTTAAATTTATATGGGGGTAAATCTTGTATATCCACAGGAACCTTATTGAATATGAACACACAGATCCCTTTAAATTAATTTGTAACTTTACTTAGTCGACTAACATGTGAAATCAGTTTCTTTATATATCTGGTATTGAGTTTATGTCGACTACTATTTTTTTTAAACATTTCTATTTTTTTAATTATAATAAATTTTCATAAATGAAATATTAAAATTGCATAATGGAACAGATTTTAAAATATTATGAAAAATTCAATTTCTTTGGACTATACTTCTGCATGTCAACACAATTGCTTTAAAAAATTAATAATTAAAATAAATTGAATAACTAAAATTTCTACCTAAGTATGAAAAAAGTAAATTAAAAGGCCATTCGACATCCGAAATGGATGTAGATTTCCCATCCAAAGTTCAGTGCAAAAGGCCATTGAAATATCAATTTTCAGTATTTTCAAAATTTCCAAAAGCCACGATTTCTTAACTAATTAGCTCAATTTACTTATCTTCGAATTCGTTCAAGGTAATCGCTTATAAGAAAAAGAATAAGTGTCCCAAGTTTCATTAAGATGAAACTTGGGACACTTATTCTATTGGGACACATGACGAAAAGTCGCATTATGTCCCACACATATATAATATATACATACATATATAAACTTTGGGACCATTTTCTGAACCTCCTCGACCACAGAGAACATAATACGATAAAAGTTTCGCTATTAGACCAAATACAAAACTTAGATTTCTAAAGAAATCTACTAAAAATCAAGTAGTAAACTAGGTCATAAAAACATTGGTTCATTAATTTAACAATAATTTACGTGCAGTCGGAAGTTATCACTTAACTGTATTAGCAATGAATATGTTTCTATTATTCTGCAGGCAACGAAGAAAAGCGTGTAAGATGCGAAAAGGATTAAGAGAAATAATACGAAACAGAGTAAAGGAAAACATACACCATATTTTTGACATAATTTCTGAACCGATTTTGATGATTGTAGTGTCAAAGACATAAGGGATATCTTAGTGATTATGATTTCATTAATTCTTTAAAAATAAGAAAGATTATGGAGAAGTAGAAGGTTGAGTGCAAGAAACGACGTATGTACAAGACACTTTCAGGACATTTTCATGCTTGAACTCTCGAATTGTAAAGGAAATTTGCATTATAACGGATTTCATGGAAACTTAGTGGAATACCAACTTTAAAAATACAACCATTTCATATTTTTTGTGTGTCACCATAGTGTTCAACGTGAGGTATGGTCGAAAACCAAATTTCAATATCAAATTAATGGCTGTATACACAACATAATGTGTATGACAAGGAAAAATAAAATGTCGAAAATTACTCTAGCATTGAATGGTTGATTCGCTTGGAATTCTTAAAAAGGTGTCAGGGATAGTGAACTGATTCAGGCATATTAAAATGTTCTTTGTAAATTCAAAGTCAATTATAATAGCTCGGTCACAATGCCGTTGTGGTGTTTGTGTTACTTAAATTATGCAATTCTGAATATACGATAACGCCTGACCTCATCTAGCGTCCGTGTGTTACCCCGTCTATAAGCACATATGAGTCATTACGTATACACGGACGGACTTGTAAGAATACGCGTATACTAGTATCATCTGTAAAGTTATCTTTGTGCTCCCGTCCGTTTTATATCAGTAATTAGGCATCAACAGTAATTATAGGGTACCTAACGCGAGCGTGATACAGTATGAGCTGTAAACAAATTGAATACACTAGTTGGGCTGCGATTTTATGGTTTCCCTACGATATACCCTTCCAAAGCTGGTCGTATAATACAGCGCCGGCCTAGGAGCGATCGCTCTGGGCGCCGTGTAACTAGGGGCGCTGAAAAACCAAATGCAAAAGACAATTTTCAGCAAAATATTAAATTTTGATTTGGATTTTGCTTTCGGAAAGACAGAACAGTGCTACGATATTTGAAGTTATTTAATTTAATTTAAGCTTAACATGTGTTGATGTTTGCAATAAAAACTTATTTTGAAATATTACCAATTATTATTTATCTATCATGAAGCCGAATTAGAATTTCTGTAAAATTAGAGCACCGACTTGAGGGCCCTGAAAAACAATCTCGCTCTACCCGATCAGAGCTGGAGTCGGCGTTGGCGTAAACATCCCCGATTTAGTTGTTCGCATTAAGAAATGCTTAATGTCAAATACAATACCATAGCTGTATACAATATAAGATGTCAAATTGCATCCTCTGAAAGTCCGGTTTGCATGCCACTTCTTCATTTGCATTTTTTCACAATCAAATTTTCAAAATTATATTTTTGATTAAACAATATAATTTTCACGTTTCGACTGAAGACTACATAAAAATTGTAATCTATACTTATAGTAATGCTGTAACCTATCGATGTTCTGTACTTGGGAAATATTTGTGAAAAATTCGATATGAGCAACTTTTGTATGTGCAACAGACGTCAAAACAATCATTTTTAGGATAAGTGTCTGTCTGTATGTTTGTTTATTCGCGCATCACTCAAAAAGTACTACCTGGAATCGAATGTAATTTTTATAGGGATATTACTTAAGATCTAGTTAAAAAAAATAGAGTACTTTCCATCCTGATACATCACCTGGAAGCCGAATTATATGCAAAACTCTCTTAAATTGGAAACTGTAGCTGTATATAAAAAACCTTTTTTTAGAACTTCGTGTCTCTATGGTTTTAAACCTTTAAATATTGAGAGATCGAGGTCATGGCGGACACGATGTCGTCAGTTGATATAGTAAATGTAGAAATTCACGTCCACGTGTGGGCGGAGCCACGGACGAAAGCTAGTCATTAATAATTACAAATAGCTAATAACATTCCCCTTTCATTGCGACATATCACTTTAGTGCGCATTACGATCTACGATTCCGCCGAAGTGTGGATTACGATCTACGACGCACAAGTGGCACCAGAATTTGTTACAAATTTTCAATATCGTTGCCGCGAGACCAACGATCTTCGCTGGGCTTGGCCGTCCTGTGCAAACCTGTAAAGGCCTTTGTATTGTCATCGCCGTATTTAGGAAATATAAAGGTATTTTGAAGTTGTATAAATGCTTCGCATACATATAAGTACCCCAGACGTTACATTTCGTGTAAATATGAAAGTGTGTAATTTTTTTCAAACCTCCATGTTGCTCATCCGTTTTATTCTCGCTAGGAGCTAGCGATTATTCTTTTATAGCGTACTGAATCAGGATAGTCTATAGTTGTTAGTTGTCTGCGACCGATCCTGACCTAAGGCTGGAATTGGGTTGAAGAATACGTAGAACGTTAAAGTTCTGACAAAATATTATTACATAAATATACTTTGAAGTATCAGAAAAACGCAACTGTATCTATCGTTGTTACAAATAAATTTTTAATTGCAAAAAGAAAATACAACATATAAAATTCATTATAACTGGTAGTAATCCCAAAATTACGAGATGCATGAAGATGAAAATTTCTGAAAAAAATCAGTTAAGCTGTTCTTAAGTTATAAAGCATAAAATGAATTGCTTTTGTTCAAAAATTTTTCACTTTAGGATGAAGAAATAATTTACTAACTTTTGAATTTCAAGAAAAATGCTTCATGATGATAATAAAATACTTTCAAATAATATTAAAGGCGAAAACAATTAAAAGATTTATCCGCGGAATTCGTGTTTACAAACAGCATTAATATTCAATAATTGTTTACCAAATACAATTTGAAGAATCACAACTCTTAAACTTCCTAACATATCGCTTCAATTTGAACTGAAGCAAATTCTAAACCTACAATTATTTATATCATCAAGGTTTCATGCTGCAAACAATGAGTTAAGTTTAAATCGAAAAACTTTCATATCAAACGTCAATTCTATCGAATATTCAGATAGTGTTGGTGTACATTTTTATAATATCGACATCGGGTGTGTGAGCTTCCGTCTATTTTCCCTCACGAGTTTCGCGGAACGGGCCGGAGGCTCCGTGATTAGGTGTAACAGCACCGCAGCGGGCGATATCGCCGCAGTCGTTCGTGCGATGGGATTCTTCGAAAGATTCGTTTTCCTCGTACTAAGCCACATCCGCAATTATAAGGTTAATTTTGATAAAGCCATTGTTTGGGCGATATCATAGTTCAAATAAATAAACTGCATGGTTAACTGGTTAACTGGAAAAAGGCGTTCGGTTGTTATCCTTCCACCCCGGATGCGGTACGGCGGTATGAAGTTAATCTTTTACTCGCGGCACCAGAGCGCGTGTTTGTAAAATTAATTCCTCATTTTTCACATCTACCCCATATTCTTCTCATTGCCGCAGGTCAGAAGTTCCGGTTTCTGCTTTAGTTCCCGTCGGGTCTCGCTCCCGATATCTGTTTTGGTTTCTCTCTTTTTCGATCGCTGTGCCGTTCCCGATAATCAATCCCGAAAGATCCCGATTTTTCCAAAAAAATATTCCAAAGCCACGCTTTAACGAGATAAAAGGCATTCTGTCTCTGTGCTAAATTACATCGAAATCAATTCAACCTAAATGTCACATTTATTTTCGATACGTTACAGGATACAGTACTGATAAAAGATTCAGTATGAAAACCTTATCATTTATATAACCTAACATATCAATCTTCCATTTTTTTTTAATATATTCATCGAGAGTGGTTTAAATGTATGGAAAAAAGTATACATGCTCCGGGCGAATATTTGAAAAGATAAATTTTAATAATAAATAATAAACATTATGATTTTTGAGTGTCTAGTCTTTTTTTGACATACTCCTTGTACTCATGAATCGAGGAATGTATTGCGAATGGTAATGGTAAAAAGCTATCAGATTTGATAGTGACAATGTGTCATTCTTTTACCACTGATGCCAATGACGATACTTTGTCTTAAATAATTGTCTATCTGATAAAGAGAAACAACTTGCTAATTATGGAAACTCGAAAGCACTGCAAAAGAGAAGGTAATATAGTTTGTGTATTAAATCAGAAGATAATGTGAATGATTTGTCATACATTATACTTAAAAAACAGACGTCTTATCTCAGAATATTCGGATCACATTTATATATCGCATTGAAAAACAAAGGAAATTAAACCGTTTTACAAAATAATGTAAGCAGAAAATTAATACTACATATACTGTTTTAATTTATACTATCTACAATATTACCTTATAATTAAAGCTAATTTTTCCTTTCATTTAAATAAGGATGAAATCAAGATTATCCACTACAGGGCCGAATTTGAAGTTTTAATTCTAGTATAAAAATATTAATATTTCATATTCCACTCGATTAAAATTCAAAAATATTGCATGCCTTAAGCGTGAGCGTGGGTATGCTTCTACTGTCGCCTGAAAATCCCGTGTAATCACGTTAACTAAAAAACTATTTAACTTTTAAACTTAATTTCTTTTTCAATCTCATCACTAATCAATTGGGAACAACTGTATTGGAAATCATAGTTTGATGTAGTACTTATTAGCTGTAATTGTATTTTGTAACTCGCAGTTATTCATGTTTTGATCTGTCATTTCGCTTAAATATCTGAAATGGAGATTGAAATGAATGTTTTATGTTTTTTTTTCTATAATACTTTACGGCTCCTTGCTGTAAGTTACCTAAATTATTAATTTGCTATGAATAATTTTCAAGGGAAAAATAATTTAAACATTATTTCATTATTTGCCTGCCCGCAAATATCGTTTTCTGTCAAAGGTTTTACTAAGATCTGATTACAATAATTCAAAGTTACAATATGAAAATAATAGAATTATAGAAATTTTGTATTGTACGTAGCATATCGCATTTATGGAAGCGAACGTGATAATGAATGCTAGTTCAAAATAAAATAATTATTTAGAATAAAACTCTTTGTGCACATTTAATCCCGAGTATTTTACATTCATTCGATAACAGCATTTACTTAGAAAAATAATTTCTGCTATCAGCACTAGAATATTTATTGTTAGTAATAATTGTATGATTAATTAGCATTTAATTAGTAATTAGTTTAGAATTGAAATCTATTAATTGATTTAAAATTAAGCTTGAATTTATTAAATACTAGCGAGTCGTCACTAGCGAAAAAATCATTGCTGATTTTGAGAGGCATACTAATTCTCAAACCGGAAATCAATCAAAAAAATATGTGTATGTGTGCGTGCGCGCGTGCGTGCTTGTGTGTAGGTCTCAGCCTGGCTTAGCCCGAATATCGCAATGCATACTCCGGCCCATTACGCATGGAGCCCTGGAGATGTATTTTGGATTTTCAAAATAAACAGGCTTATAGCAGAAGTACTTTTTAATTTACACTATGTATTGGCACTCTTAGAGATCTCAACAACACAAGCTGTTGTGAAGTATAAAAAGTATTCACAGCTTTATTGCAACGCGATATTAAATTTTAAATAACATTTCCCTCTTCGTCATCTTGTTATAAATACTATATATGCCAATATATTTTCTTTGTATAATCGAGAACAGAGTCAAGAATTGGCGCTTGACGTTTATTTGTTTTACGTCAAGATGACGTAAATTGTGAATTTTGATCACTGGTATGATATTAACAATGATTATATATCGTAATAAATTGTTAGTAATCTATATTTTATGCAAAAATACACCAGATGACGGCGATAACTGTTTATAGAACTTAGTACGACCCTAGTCGTTTAGCTCCAGGCCAAAAGAAAATATAAAATGTTATATACTTGTTAGAAACAAAACATAACGACATTTTGAAACATTACTAAATTCATATACAAAGCGTTCTTTCAGTCAAAACCCGCTCACAACTCGTAGCAATATTCTGTAAATGTGCCCCGCGAGGAATGTTTACTTTTAAAATTCACATGTACATACTTGTCTTATTTTCAACGCCTCGCACTTATTGTGGCAACGGCTCCACAACGGAAGCGGTGCGTAAGGGTCATGCAAAATCGAGCAAATTTATTGCAGGCGGGAGCGAGCGCCGCGTCAGTGATGCCCCGCAATTTATCTTCCGCCATCTTCCTGGCGCCGCACTTCCGTTAGAAACGCCGTTTCCGGCCCAACCCTTTTGCCGGAGTTCCGTTTAGCCGGAAACCGATGGATTCCGCTCCATTTTACTACTATGCCGTAGTAACCACAATATCTATCTACAATATAATAAATAATACAATTAAATATTAATACAGATTTACAATTAAATTGGTATTAATATAATGTACATGTTTTGTTTTATTATAAAGGTATGGATCTTCGCCTACATCTATATGAATTATAAGATATTCATCTTATTTCGAGACGAAGTAATAATAATATATTACGCAACTAATTTTTTTAATTATTTTTGTATGTGTATAAATAAATTAGATTAGCAATAAGTTTGGACATGCTTTTGTGTAGTTTTCGTTTTTAGCCAACTACTACTTAACAAAAAGGCTTTACAGGTATCGCCAAATATGTCTTCATCTGTTCTCTGACGACAGTGGGGAATCTTCGAATTCGGGGCCGTGTATAATAAAATAGATTCCGTGTTTTTGGTAAATCCAATTTGGCGTACGTGCTATGTCATAAAAGTTAAAAACTAACGAGTCATCAACCGTGTTGGCTATCGAACCCAAAATATCAAAAAACAATCTGACGTCTACAAACTGCCGCATCCTCTATGGCTATACAATTCCAATACACACTAAGCTCCCAATAAAAAATATCAACACATTTCAACTTCTGCTTTTACTTTTGGAAAGACGTTTTTTGACGCGGTTTGAGACCGTAGTTAACTGGTAGAAATAGTAACATAAAGAAAAAGCATGCTCCTCTCTCTCTTGTAATTTATTATTTAATATTTTTATGTCATTTGCAATTCACTATGTCATATCATATTTTTAATAAATAAATATTTTTACTAAAATATTAAATGAAACTTTTTGCTTTTATTTCTTACTTTGCATTATTTATATTAAAAAAAATGTTCCTGACGGTTTTCTACCGACCGCACATTTCCTTGGAATAGACCGGGTTTTATTTTTATTGCCTTATTATTAACAACTGCTTGCGACAGAAAAACTGGTAGCATTTACAGAAAATATGTTTACGACAAAATCGTCTAAAGTCGCCCATAGGAATTTATGGTAAAATAAAACACGGAAACCAGAAGTCAAGAATGTAACTCTTTCGATTGGTCTATAATAATATTATAGCCATGCTATATGTACATTGACTATTTTAAATATTTTTAATTATGACCAGATTGACGATTTCTCTGAGTAACCGGGCGATCTTCAATCTATAACGTGTCCGCGATCACAGTGGATGATCTCACGAATTGAACCAAAAAAAAATCAATGATCATATACTGACTTATAAAAAATGGTACGCCAAAATAATACTCTAATAGATTATTCTCCCAGTAATATATATGACACTACAAAATACAAACAAAAAATCAATTTTCTTCTTACTTCGCTGAAACTCGATTCATCTATTTGAGCTTGTCCCCGTCAGAGTTTAGTGCAGTTTGTATCGACTTATATTGTGTAGAAAATAAAATTTTACCAAAAGTTTCATCAGTGCGAAAGAACAGTAGAGGTTGAACACTAGCATCAAATTATTATTTTGCCGTATTTACTTAGTACAGTAGCCAAATAAGTGCGTTTTTACTAACACTTAAAAAAAATCCGTAGAACTTCGTACAATTCCGATACTCGCATAGTACCGACGTAAAAACGCTTAAAACTCTTATAAATACTATTTAATCGTGCACAATAAGGCAACCCAGAATTTGAAGCAAAGCGAAACTGAATTATATATACATATGTGACGTCTTCCTGCATCCTCTATAACTTTATTAATTACAATAATTCAATAGATAAGATCGATCAACTATTTTATTAATCAAACATGTGATTTTGTATCAGAAGTAACTGATAACTTGCATAACATTTATGATGTAAATTTATCCATAACAATGTATACATTTTATTTAATAAATGCTTTTTCATTAGGCGACACTGTTCTTGCATATCTTTTTTCGGCTTAAATATCTTAAGTTATTCATCCCATCATCCCACTATCTCAATTCTGAAAAAGTACTATTTACTTAAAAGTTTGGTGAAATGATTTGGAATGTCAAAATTTTAAAAAGTTTGATTCAATAAACCACATGAAATGTAAACTACAAGTAAGTTAAAGCTCAATACATCAACAAATATCGATCTAACCGATCGTTAGATTAGTTATAGAAGACGCTTGCCTGCAACATGCATTAACATGCAGCATGCAACCCACCGCTGACCCTCGAATCTGCCTCTCCACTACGAATCTCTATCCAAATGATTGAATATTGATTCCAGAGCATTGACAGATATCGAACACCTAAGCAAGTGTTATTTATTTTTTATAATTATCTAATTGCGCTAACTGATAAATTGTAAATTCTACGTACGTTTCATGCCAACAAGGCACATCCTCAGGAAATTGCCGACAGCCACATCAACCAGGGTGCAAGGAGCGTTGAAACCACCAACACAACTTCGTTAGGCAGGCCGCTGTCATGCAATGGTCAAAGAGCGACGAAAACATTCTTAAGGCAGCCACAGATCACCACCGATAGACATGCTTATCAAATGTCACAGACTAACCATCACCAACATTACCCAAATAGTTACAGGCAAGCGTCCAATAATGGTGATTTATAAACGTCAATTTGGTCGTTGAGCATATTATTATTATCTTTATGTTTTAAAATTTCGAAGGATTCCAAAACATTCAAACGTAACCCCTTTCTCACACACATGCAAGACATCGAATTTGTGATCATTATTAAGCTTATGACCGGTTTCTAATAGATGTTTAGCAAAATGGGATCTGTCTGATTTATTATTTCTAAAGGCCGAAATATGTTCTTTGTATCTTTTTTCAAAGCAATGTCCGGTTTGTCCTATATATATCGATTTACAGTCATCACAAGTTAATTTATAAATTCCAGATTTTTTATTATTGTGTAATTTATCTTTATTGTTGCATAAAGTCTTCAAATTATTATTTGTTTTAAAGGCCGTATAAATATTATGTTTTTTTAATAATCTTGAAATTTTCTCCGAAATTGTACCAAAATATGTCAAACTAGCTATATATTTCTTTTGGTCTTTAGATTGTGTTGGATAGATATTCTTTATAATACTTTTTTGTTTTTTATTAATGAGTCCATCAATACATTTTTTACTATATCCGTTTGCCAATGCTATACTGTAAATGGTATTTAATTCTAAAAAGAAATTATGATTATTAAGGGGTATGGTGAATAACCGATGTATCATTGATTTATAAGCCGCCAATTTGTGTTGCCATGGATGACAAGAAGAAATGGGTATTGTAATATCTGTGCACGTGGGTTTTCTATATATTTTAAATTCATGTCTATTATTTTTTCTAGTTAGGGTCAAATCTAAAAAATTTATTGAATTGTTTGTTTCTTCCTCTAGTTTAAATTTAATTTTGGGGTGTATGCCATTAATATGATTTTGAAACAGATCTAATTCTATTGAATTACCCAGCCAACACATAATAATATCGTCCACATATCTAAAATAATACAGGATATTATTATTGTTTACTATGTGCTTATTTTCGAATTCATGCATAAAAATTTCGGCATTTAATGGACTTAAAGGTGAACCCATAGCTAGACCTTCCTTTTGTATATAAAATTAATTATTATAACGGAAATAATTTTGATTCATGCACAATCCTGTTAATTTTAAGATATCTTCCTTCTCGCCTGGATGTAGTTTTTGTTTATCTAACTTATCTTTTATAATTGTTAAGCATTCTCTAAAAGGAACATTAGTAAATAAACTGTCTACGTCAAATGAGATTAATTTGCTATTGTTTGGAAGGACAATATCTTTAATTTTGTTAACCAGGTCTAAACTATTAACCAAACTATATTTTGGGTTGAATGAAATTTTCTTTTATTATATCATTTATGTATTTAGCTAATCTATATGTTGGCGCCTGCACATACGATACCACCGGACGAACCGGCTCACCCTCTTTATGTACTTTTGGCAAACCATACAATCTAGGGGCCTGTGGATTCATCAGTATCAAATTTCTTTATTCTGATTCTTTAGTTAATAAAAAATTTGAAGACGATAAATTTTGTTTAACTTCCGCAATATATTTATTGGTGGGATCATATTTTAATTTTTGAAATTCTTTTTCGTTATTAATTATATTATTAACCTTATTATTGTAATCAGACTTGTGCATTATTACAATAGCGTTCCCTTTATCGGCTTTACTAATAACCAAATTTTCTTTCAATATTTTTGGATATGATTCCGCTAAAACTTCCGGTACCAAAGCGACGGCTCACCCAAAGGCCAAATCCCCACCACCTATTTATCTTCGCAATAAAGGGAAATGGAATGCAGTCTCCGCAGAGAGCAATAAACTGCACATCAACTACATCAGTGCGCGCAATATGCTGCACGGTATAAAGATATCAGCCGATTCTATATCGGACTTAATTGCCTCAGTAGCCTCCTAATATAGAATAACTTCCCCTTTCACCCATACGCCCTCGAACAAAATCTTGGCGATTTTGAAAACCATTCTGCTAGAGATCCCGACGAACTGCATAAAGTCAGATCTATAAAATCAAAACTACCTCGCTTTTATGGTACACAGGATGCACCGCCGAGACGGTACAGAGCTCGGCCTCATTCTGGCAATACTGTACAAATCAGATACTGCCAAAGACATTTACAAATCCCTTCCTAAGTATGCGGCCTCAGCGGTATCACTGTAAAGGCCTCGTACAAAAAAATCAGCAGTTTCCGTTGCGAATTATACGGCCATGCAGCTCAAAATTGCTATAAACAGCCCCGCTGTGTAAAATGCCGCGATCCCCACGTGACAAAAGAACGCACCAAAAAATTCTGGCGCCATCCCAGAATACGTGAATTGCAATAGCGAGGGACATCCAGCTAACTACAAAGGCTGCCCTAAAGTCCCCCACTTCTTCAAAAATGCAATCCGTAACAAAAAAGTAACCAGTAAACGTTCCGTCTCAGCTATCAGCGATAAAAACTTCCCTTCTTTAGCTGGAAAAACCTCGAGAGCGATCGTTGACGTCACTCAAAGTATCCCCCCGTCACCGACACATGGTTTAGGAAAACACCCCCAAGGGTTGATACGGAACTGCCCAAGGAGGCTACTCGGGAGCCCTCTCAAGTCGGCCACAGCTAAACAGACGGCAACCTCTGCCGGTCCTTTCGGAGGGGAGGACACTCTCACCATTATGTCCATGCTGCGAGTAGTCAAAAGCCCGGAGTTGTCTACTCAACTAACCGCAGATTTCAGGAAAACTAGAAGCAGGGAAGACTGCCTAAAGGTCATCCTACGCTATCAAGATCTGCTTAACAGACTTTAAAAAATATAATGGCAAACGCACCCGGGTGCTCTGCCGTAATTTCAGTTGGACGCCATAATCCGAAACCTAACACTCTCATTTTATTTAACGCGCGCGCGGTCCAGAAAATAACATAGTAGAGTTAGGTAAATGTACGACGGAGTACTCAGCGGGTGTAGTCCTCGTACAGGAAACATTTCTTAAGTTAAACAGGCCGAGAGCCTATAAACTAGCCAATTATATACAATTACGGAATGGGTGTTCCAAAAGGTAGTACGTACTGCCATCTATTACAAAAGGAAATTATAAAAACATCTTCACTTCAAAGATCATATCAAGCGTATCAGGAAAAACGCTCAATTATACCTATCACACCTTAGCGGTATGCTCAGTAAAAAGAGCAAAATAAGCCTTAGGAATAAATGCACAAACTACAAAGTATGTATACGGCCGGTGATGACGTACGCGGCATCAGTCTTCGCCCACACCGACTCTAACTTACTCTATTAACTCCGGATTCTAAAAAACAACTTCTGCAAAAAGCCTCCGGCGCACCCTGGTACGCCCGGAATTATATACTTCGTAGGGATCTAGAACTCCCAATGATCTCCAAATACATGCAAGTTAAGTCAAAAAAATTCTTTGGCTTAGCTGCAAATCATCCGAACCCATTATTACAGTCAGCTGTATCTTAAGAGGCACCTCCTGAACCGCATACCATTTCATCCGTAGGCCACGAAATGTTCTCTCAGACCCACCGGACGAGCTCACCATTAAGGTCGATAGATTAATAGATATTAAAAAAATATGTCAGGGGTCTAGGCGCAGACACCCTCATATTACGACCTTAAACGGTCACCCACCCGGTGCGTTCCCCACGCTTCCCTCACTTCTCTAGGAGATTCAGCCCGAGCTGAATCTCCACGTGATTTCCTATACCGAGATGCTCACATTGTGGCATCCATAGGGCAATCACACGCCATCGGCATCCCATACCGATCGGCCGCGATAGACAAAGTCCTCAAAGCACCAATTTATTGGGGCTACGGACAACAGCCATCCAATATGTTGCTTCGGGGTTTTTTTGGTCCGTGAAAGTCGGACACACCCCACGCACGCGGGTGCGTGACAGCTCATTAGGTTTTTTATCCCCCTCACCCCGCAAAGAGAAAATAAAATTTAAAAAATCAATTTATTTTTCACATTGTCTAATACTTGCTCTTATTTGAGTGTTTACGTTTATTAATATTACATGTAGGCTTATACATTGCGAAGCCTTAGGAAATGGCATCGTATACTCGTAATGCGTATTGTATAGTAAGTATATTGCACTTGAATTATTTTTTAATTATTCTAATGCTTTTTTAAATACAAAATTGTACTTTCATATTATCATTCTTACTACTCCTAGATCACATGTATAACCTTACTAAAATGTAAAATAACTTTTAAACTTGGTCAAAATATTATAAAAAAATAAACCTTATAATTATCTTACTCCTGATATTCATATCATATTCTCGCTAAGTTACTTTTCTGAAGATTCATTTATACCGTGTGTAAATTGCATACACACACACACACACACACACATACACACACATACACACACACATACACACACATTTGTTTCATTTCTGACATCCTATTTAAATGAAATAAATTCAAAATTCTGCTCCAAGTCAAGACTTGTCATATCACATCAAAATCTGTTTAGTAATTCCAGAGATATACGCGAACAGATGAACACACAGACAAATAAAAAATATATAAATTATTGTTTTCTCTTACGTTAACCTTTCTGTTATCGTCCCATCGCCATTTTTTATACATACTTTCACACTGGGTTCTACTGTTTTCTTAAATGTCTATATTGTCCACTTAAAGTTATAAGATATAATTTTACGCATTTGTATGTAAAAAAATATTGTATTACCGAATTGAGAAAGCTACCAAAACCATCGATTTACAAAACAGAACTTAAAATGTTGCCAAACACATATCCAATTACAAAACGTAAACTTCTTAATAAGGTCAAACTTACGCATCGATATAGCGAAAATTCGCCGTTTTAACAGTTTGTTTAACCTTTATGCGAACAATTTTTTTTTGTGCAACGCATCTGTGTCGATTTAACAAGACTCCGCGGACTCCGACCGAGAAGGGTACACAATGGCGAGAACCGCTAACGAGCATATTTGGCAAAGGTCGCGGTTTTAGCTGCAGTTGCATCATCGACTGCGTCAGCCCATCAGAAGGCGCGCGCTTCCTCGATTGCTGAAATCGCATGCGCCGCCGTCCGAATTTCCCCGAACACCGCCACCGCATTCACCTAATTTCCGCGGATTGCTGAAACAGTGCTGTGTCGGGTAACGAACGCGAGCGCGGTCGCAAGCGTGCGATTGTGCCGCGTATGCAGATGTAATTTAATATCGCCGGTCGGCCTGCGCGCGCGGCTACTGCCGTACGCCGGGCGCGCGGATGGATGGTACGGACGGACGTGTGGTTTCTTATAGTATCATACGTATGTTTAAAATTATAAGATTCGGCATCGGACAGGGTTTCTGGTCTAGCACGATATTTATAGAATAAAAATAAAATATATTTTGAAATTTAAACAGAAATAATGACAAAGAAAAACTATACAAATTAGATACCCGATATTTCTTCATACGAATAAGAAGAAAAGCTACAATCGCATACGGTAGAGCCATGCTATGGCCAATTTGGCTCGAGTACGAAAATGGACCGGCTCGAACACCGAGATACCACACTCGCACATAATACAGATGGGAAGTGGCAGTTTCAAAAGAAAATCTCCGATTGAAATATCGAAAAAGTGCTTATTTATGCATCGTAGATATTCACACTTAAGTATAAAGAAAAAAGATAATTTGCCATATAAATTACGAGACAGATATTAAAAACGATCGCTCCTAATTTATCATTTAAGTAATAATTAAAAAGGTTATAACTAATATAAAAGACAGTCGCCCTAACTCTTTTATTTATGCGGCAACTATCAGTTAACACATTGCTAAACGACTTCCGTCAGAAAATGTTTCATTCTTCAATTCCTGACGGATGTTATGACGGCTTCGGCTGCAACATTTATAATCTCCGTTGCAACATTTCATCTGCGAGCTCCTAGTTGCCGACTTCCTCCATTGCTCAAACCGCGCGCCGCCCCCCGCGCCGCCCGCCCGCCCGCGCCGCCCCGTCAATTTCTTCAGACAACCGCCACTGGATTTATGGAACTTCCGCAAGCTGTCGAAATAATTATAGCTCTCTGATTTGATGTATTTTATGCGTGCTGCAGTATACTGCCTAATATAATTATGATGGAAGAGCGGGCAACGGTCGCCGTAGAAAATCTTATGCAGACCCTACTGATGAGATATTAAGAAAGGACGAAATTTCGGGATTCGAAACTAAAGAGCTTGCATGAAGCTATATACTGCTGGTTGACAGTGAGGCAAGAGAGGTAGGTACGCAAAAATCGATATACGCAATTTTTTTTCACATACTGCGGAGTTAGGCTCAGCATCGATTTTCAATAATTGTGTTTTCGATTTCGTTTTCGATATCATATAGATATCATTATACTTGTTATCAGTAAAGTATGAAGGCCTACAAAGCTTCATTCGTAACTAAAATTCATTATAATAGTTTTCGAACACTGCACGTAACTTGGAGCCATCAAAAAGTCGGCGATACACTCCGTTCTCCTCTAACGAGTTTTCCGTTCAACAATAGTGGTACAGAACTTCTAAAATATTATTAAAAAACAACTCAAATTAAAATTTTCTTACCGCCGGCGTCATATCGACGTAGGGCCGGCGTTGGTGAAATACGACCAGATAGATAGCGACAAGACGGGAGCAGTTTCGTACACCACTTCCCTTTCCGCGTCCCGTTTCCCAAGGCTCTGATGGGAAATTGGACGGCATGAGGCTCATGCGTTCCAATTTTTTTCTTGGCTATTCACGATGTGTATTATGACACCGATCTATTTGACTATTGACGGTGTCTAATTCACATACTGCAATTTTCCAGAACAAACTTTTAAATGCATCGAACCAAAACGTATAATTTCACCCTTTTCCATACTCGTTTGATTGTTTATTTGTTAATATATATAATTAATTTAAACAAATTTTAAAACTGATATGCTTAGGCGTATACGTGTTAAATATAATATGTTCAAAAATGATTACTGTTTAAGCTTTATTTAGTTTTTTATTCCCTTAACACTCCCGTTAAATAATTATATATTTAATTACCGATTAAATAAAAACTACTTAAACACGATTTTCTATAACCAAATGGAGCAACAATAGTGGGATAAACTTTTTTTTGTATATGGATTTATTACTTGTAAAGATTTACTATAACGTACAACAAATATTCTGTATTGTTCAAATTGTTGACTAGGTATGTTAATTATTATTATTCTAATTATTGTTTTTATATTAAGTTTTTCCAAATATTTAACAAATCAGTAGCCGGTCCGTCGAAAGAAGTTGGGAAGAAAATGAATTGATGCTCTCAAAACGACAAAACTATGGACAAATTCTCAAAATGAGTACCCAGTGAGAAGATTACTATCGAGGCTGTAATACAACTCTGTCAATTCGCCTATTGTGCCAACGGTTTCACTAGATTATAGTAAATTATCTATGTTTTAATACATTTTGATAAATTTTGGAGGCGTAATTTTCTACTTGCGCTAGTCGAATACATTGGTCTGAGCGCATCGGTGAACGAAAACATGCACTTGATCGACCAGACCGAAGGGCTTTCCCGTTTCATTAATTGCCCCTCGAATTTATGCTTATCAAAAATTCACGAAATGTTTTGTTGAAACAACATTTTAACCCTAATTCGGGAAGTGCAAGTGTAGACGATCATTTTGAAATTGAATCTTTATTTTTTGAAAATGAGCCGATTCAACCGATGAAATACCAAAATCTCACAGAATAAAGGCGTGAAATAACATCTTCCGCTGTTACGTTTTGTCCGGTGATTAAGAGTTGCAGTTTCACTCCCCTCTATCAGAAACCTTATTTTTTCTGAGAATGTCTCATTCCTCCCTCCCTCTTATTCCCTCTTAAAAAGCCGACAACCCCCTAGTTGCTGTTCTGAGGCTGTGAACGTCCATGGGCGGCGGTGAGCCACTTTCTGATGGCCGCCATGTTCGTATACTCCTTAAAACTGTATAAAAGAAAAACCGCGCCAAATTTCTAATCCGTCAGAACCGCCTCAGGCTTTTAATCCATTATAAGCGTTGAAAACAATACTAAAAAAGTTCACTACACAAATACTGGTTTTAGAAAAACCTTGGTGATGATGCTGTCGTTGAAAACAAACAAATTCAAGATGTAACGTACATAGAGCACGAATTAGAAGAAGAGGTACATCATTATTTAAAGGAAATCAATTCTAACTTTTAGAAACATATTATTATATTTTAATAGTGAACAATTAGAACGGAAAAAAAGTTTAGTTTAAATTTTAGTCAACTTCATCTAACTGTTATTTTATAATAGTATGTGTGCATTAAATCTTGCAATTATCAAAACTTTTTCCAAAAAGATGAGCTAATATTATACATAGTATAATAACAATACTGTGAACTTATTTACTAATTTTAATTTGTATATTATTTAAATTCCTAAGAAACATACGTAAATGTTAAATAGATTATAAAACAAAAAAAATATTGTCTTATAGCTTATAAAAGCAAATTGAGATTGACCCAAAACTGTAATAAATAGGATTAATACCTTCAGCGGTTTAGCTAATATTGATTTCACCTTTTAAATATATTGATCTTTAAGGTAACAACTAATTGTTAAACAACATAACCATCATCGACACAGCTTTATAGCATCGCGAAAATGGTTCCGAAAAACTATGCGTGTTGAAAAAAAAACCGTACGGGTTAACAGCCAGGTATGTCAAGAGCGCGATGAAGTAACGCAACCGATTAGTTTCGGCGCATCTCGGCCGAGTTTCAGCGGTTACGTGAACGGGTTGGGTCAGCGCGCTGCGCCCGCGCACGCCGTCGACGCCGCGCCGCCCGCCGCTCATTACGTCACTTAAGCACGCAACGCCCTCCGCGCCGTCCGCCTCAAATGTCACGTTAGGAAATCGATGTCCCGAATGCACGGCCCGGCCGCGCACCCCCGCGCCCGCGTTTTGAAATCCTTCCTGCGATTTATAACCGACAACGTGAGATGCAACGAGAATGCAACTGTGCAATCTCTGAGCTGACAAGCGACGACGGTAGAATCTAATTAAGCGCTGAAACTTAACAAAGGCCTCTTGCTTTATCGTGTCTATATAGACGGGAATTGTATTTTGTAGAATTAAAACGAATAATATTTCTCAGGAATCAAAAAAATATATTTTTTATTCTCATCGGACAAAATACGATAGTCGTAATTATACATTTTCAAAATATCTTTCCCGATACACAATTTCAAGTATGAGACGATATTTTATACGTGTTTGAAGTAGACAAAATTACTCTGACTTACCCACTTGGACTAATCGAGACACCACTCATTATATACTATCAAAACATAAATTTAATTCTTGTATCTCATTGCCAAAAATTAATATGTCTATACAATACATACACATTAGAATATAAACGACTTTCTTTGTCCAAACATCAATTAAAAACTACGTATCGGTGTGACATTTTGACCATCGACACGGAATCGTTTGTATATAGCTGTAGGATATTATTTATTGAATTTCATACGCCCTTGCCCATTTCGTTTTTTTACTTTATTTTTAAGTTATGATTACTAAAAGGGACACATTGATGTAACCCTAACAAACGCACGTCCCAGTCAACAGCTTCCGAGGCGCTTACAAACAGACGCGAAGTCGGTGATCTTAAAATTTTTTTTTTTGGAACGTGGCATCCCTAATTAGAAGAAATTACGAACACACATCCTTATCCATGATGAAAACTATGATGTCCGGAACCGGTAACTTAATATGCGGCACGGAGTGAATTGTTTTAATTCAAATTAAAAAAGTTATTTGACTATTTGCACGTGGTAAGAATCGAACTCAAAGCTTCCGGTTAGACGACATCGCTTTTAACATCTGAGTGACCACAACTCGGTATTGTCTAAGCAAAGAATATTGCTAATTATAAAAGCAAGATTACCGACTAGAATTGAAACTAATTCGCGCCAATGGTTAGTCTTGATTATTCTGGCAAACTTTCAACATTTTAATGTCTATTTAATAGTTATTTTATTTTATATAATATTAGAATTTAATTGGATTAGATTTTATTGTTATACTCGTACTAAAAACGCTATGAAATGGACTTTTTGTGAAATAAATATAACACAAAAAACATACCACTGGATGGATTATTTTTAAAAGCTTAAATAAGGTTTTTATTTATTTTACGAAAAATGATGATGAAATTGATTTTCGAAATGAAAACTATGAAAATTGAGTAGACTTATACATAATAAATGGTGCATGCTCCTGTCTGTCCAGCGTATTGTAAATAATTCTCATTCATTTGCTTAAATCTTGTACGATAAATTACAGACGAGCAATGTAATGTTTATTAAAAAAATATACGTGTTCAGTCACAAGCTGATTTTATAATCGAACACCAAACAAATCCGAGGTCGCGGTGTGGCTCAGAATAATTACTTCTTGAGCTACTAATAGCTACTTCCAGGTGCGGAGGCGTCTCATCGCGCAGAACGCCGCCAGCGGGAGTCCCGCGCCCGGCGGCGCGGCGGGCATCAGTATGCAGGCGCGCGGCCAGTTGCAAGTGAGACCTACTTTCGTACCTTCGAACTTTTACTTCCTGCGGGCGAGTGCGACGGGCTGGCGGCGGCGGCGGCGGCGGCGGCCACGCAACGCGTTACGAAAGTAGCGCGAAATGCGCGGCCGACATTCGCGCGCTCTTGCACCACCTTCAGGAAGTTGCGGCGCGCCGCGGGATTACGTAGGTGGGCCCGCTCGCACCGCCGCCGCCGCACGGCAGCTCGAGGAATCGACAAAGTTGCGTCCGAACCCTAAACCGACAAGTTTTACGGTCGATCGGCCAGTCGGTCACCATAACTAAAATATTCTATAGAAAATTTACCAATTTTAAATCTTTTCGAGATATCTATTCGGAACGGTACTGTACAAGCAATTTCATACGTGTAAAAAAATAATCTATCAAAAACGTAAATATCGAAGACAAAGCGCACCGATTACAAGCTCGTTTGTCGCATTCAATATTCATTAAGGTAAACATTAGACACCGTCCACATAGATTCGCATAGAAAAACTGCATCTTCAAGATGCATTCGATTGTCTGTGCTGTGAAATATAAGGCTTTCTTGAAAGAACATTAATAATATGCACGGATAGCCCCCTCAAGAGCCCACATATATCAATATCCGCACGGGACGAGGCCGTGCGGCGCTCTCGTCGGAACTGCACCGGGTGACTTGAGCGGCGGTTGCGACATCGAAGCGGACCTGCTTTTGTGAAATTGCACTTCACACAACGAAATACAATAAAGGTTCGTCTGTTCGAAGTTCACAGCGAATAATTTAAAGATACTCGGGACACCCGATTCAAATGAGTGTTTCCATCTTTTTTTTATCATTAAATATTTTTAAAAGGAAAATGATGTTTAATTTACTAAAGCTTGAAAAAGTTTTTCGACGAAAAATTGCACTTTTATAAAATAATTTTAGTTTTAGTTCCGGCAAAATATTGACGGAGACTGACGTTAGGCTTCTAATGACTTAATAAAATTGATCTTTCGTGTTGTTGATTGGATTCTTCCTGGCTATGATAATTCTTGTAATTCGAGTGGGAGCTTTCTATGAAAACCATAAAGTTATTTACAAGACTAAATAAATTTAAAATATCGAAATTGCTTACCATTAAAATACATGTCAGCGTTCTGTTTTCATTGGGAATTTAATACATATACATAATAATGAAAAGAAATATTTTACAAAAATTCCTTCAAGGAATAGTCTACATTCTTCAAAATTAAAAATAGTGTAAAAACATTTAAAATATACTTACTAGTGATAGGAAATACACGTAGTACAGTTTAATTCGCAAGAAAACTTTTGTAACATCTCACTGGTCGCATTTAAGTGAATAGAATTAACTTTTTTTGTGTACATAGATAACAAACCGTTTTTAATCCAAATTATGACAAACCACCAAACAAACAGCCGCCTTAGAAATAATTTATTTCTTAAACCTGTTAATACTTCACTAAGCGAACCCATGCGCAAAAGGACAGCATATTTAACGCGATAAGACGAAAATGAAGATTTAGAAACCTTAATTTTTTTTTTGTACAGTTTAAACTAGATATGATAATATTTGATAAAACAAACGATCTGGAAAAAAGGTTTAAAATTTTGATATTATATTTCACCAGCAAATCATACACAAACAACTGTAAGGTGCCCTAATATGACTTTTACTCGACAAGCTAACACAATTATTTTCTAATCATTCCATCACTTGAAAACAAACGCTAAATCCTTATTATAAAGTTCCCTCTACATTACTTCCAGGTTTTGTTACAATATATGTTTGTTTCATCGATAATTTTGCATCACCTCTTGACCTTTATTTAAGCTAAAATTTAAAAAAAAAAAGCACACGAAAAAAATCTATAGAGCGAATGACCCTGTAGGCCAACCCGAAAACTTCCCGCTGTGATATTTTTTTGGTATGTTTTTGGGCTTTCTAAAAACGGTTGAGCTTATAGACTGTTCCTGAAACTTTTTGCTACTTTTGAGCTCAGTATTCAAATTATACTTAGCAGTGAATTGTTGAATTTGAGCTCAAAAAATCAATTTATGTGATTTTTCAAACTCTCGCGCTCAAAATATAATTTTGATACGATTTCAGCTCTTCGCGTCTAAACATCTAGATTTATTTATAAAAACGCAAATTTCATTTTTAAACTAGCCATCGAACTCGTTGTTCGATTTTGATCTGCTTTACGGCCTTCTACGCGGTATTTTTAAGCACAGAAAGTTGACCAATACTTAATATCAATCTAACAAGAACTCAAGGATTCATTTTGAAATAATACTTTTATACGACACTGGTTAACGATATCTCTCGGACGAACCAAGTGTTTTGATGCACTTTACAACGATCGACGTTGCTTCCTAAGGAAAACAGCTGGTTAGATTATCAACTTTATCGGTATGGTAGTTTAAGAATTATTAAGAAAAACTTTTCTCCTATGATATCTCTTGAACAGATAAATCCGATTTTTGTGCAATTTGCGACAATCAATTCATCTGTTTGGGGTAAAGAGCTGATTATATTTTGGTATCGATCGATGAATTTGTCTAAAAGTTATATCAAAAAATCTCTAAAAATCCTGTAGATTTTTAAGGTTCCTCAAAATCTTCCTTGCAAAAACACTCATGCACGCATTTAAACAAACATCAGACGAGAAATGATCAAAATAGATTTCTAGGTCCTTAAACGTCAAAATCTGATGAAAACTCGATATTCCAAGATAGAACTGAAAGAAGCACCTTCCCAATTTTCCCAATTTATTCAATTTTCATTGCAGTAAGGGGCCATCCATTAATTAGGTAAGGATTCTGAGTGGGGGGGTTCTCAAAATCTTTATATGCCCTTATTTTTGGGGGGAAGGGGAAGTTTAAAGCCATTCTTACATAATATTTCTATAAGTCGAAATACGCGATTTCTTATATAGAGTGTTGGATATTTGGGAGCTAAACTTTGCGGAAAACAACTGAGATCTATACATTTTGAAGCTCATAAATTAGATTTATACTGCGTTCTATTCACATATTAATCTTACTTTAATTATTTAAAAAAAAATCTTTTTATTGTCATTCAATAATAGCAATGAATGATTAGTCACAATTGCTTATAATTTAACTCAAACTGCTTTCATTTCGCAAGTATGAAAATCTCGCGGAATTTCTATGCTGTTCCGATAATGGCGCCTTCAGCCCCATTCTTTTTGAACGTCTGAAACTATTTAACTTATAAACTTCCTTTGAGATAATTTCAATTCTAATAGTTCCTTATTTTTTGTTTGACTGATTTGTTTTCTTATTTTACAATTATTTGCCAGCTTACATTTAATTATAATACAGATAGAGAGACTAGAAAACTATTTGATGATTACAAAATTATGTTATGAAAATAAAAATTTTGACTTACGTCAAATTACGAGTTTTAATGTATATGATCCTTTTCTAAAACTAAATAAAATCTTACGTAAGAAAGGGGAAGGGAGTCAAAAACGGTCAAAAATGGCCAAAATCGTCCTCACGTAATTGATGAATGACCCCTAAGATAAAAATATTATGTATATACCTTGGAGTTTAATGCTACAGCCAGATCGTCGCCTGGCTAAAGCATTGTTGATAAGTGCATAGAATCCATTTGAAGCTTTATATACGCGTCCAATTTCGAAAACAAAACAGATTTTTTATGAAGACTTATTCACAAAGACAGGATCGTCTTCTATTAAAGAAACATCTCAACAATTAACGATCTCACCCATCATCTATACATTTAACGGATAAGGATTTTATTAGTTAAATTAAAAGAATTTCAATTTAGCTAATAAAATAAGGTTGCAATGATCACTAAAAAACAAAACAGTAAAAACATAAATAGTAAAAATGTTTCAAAAATCGGCTTTTATTAAAAGTTACATACTAGAAATAACAAAGCAATTTTTCTAGCATGGACAACCATAAACCATGCACTATATTTCGAGAAAAGCTTCGTACATACCACACCTATTTATTCGGCATGAGTATCCAGGACCTGAAAGCTTAACGATGATTAGAATAAAAACGAAAATTATTCTTGTTTTCCCTTTTCTTCTAGGGACGTACTTTAGCACATTCAATATTAATGCTGAGATAACGTTAGTTATTTTATTTTTCTTTTTGCGTTTTTTAATCTTCTGCAATACACCCCATTTAAAAAAGGATCAATTTCTATTTTAATTACGTATGTAATAACAATTCAATAGATAATAGTCGTATAAATTGATATGTGACTTATTAAGTTCTTGGGAACAGATCACGATATTTGGAACGTTCTATGGATATACAAAAATTTTCGTTATACGTATAAAATCGGACCGTTTGGATAATTTACAAACTGGGATCTCGACTATCTCTAAGAATTGAGCGAAATGATGTTAGAATTTAAATTTTGACGCATCAGTTTATATAAGAAAATTTAATATATGTAAAAAAACGAAAAAATATTTAAAGAATATTATAGTCATAAACTCGCTATTAGAAATAAAATATTATAAATGTAAGACGGTTACATAAACTCACAAACTCGTTGATGGGGCTCTATATGTTCACAATGAGATCCCTGTAGATATATAAAACTTACCCTTACATAAATTTGAGATTATTATTAAACAATTATTTGGCAAGATTATTACGTTTCATCGGCTTATTTCTTTCTGCCATAGTATAATATTTGATTTTCACTATACAATATTAAATTTGAAAAGATTTACCTTTAAGTTTTATACTCGTTCTTGTTGAGAGGAAACTGCCTTCCGTGCGAGAGATAAATAGATAAGAAAAAGTTTAATTTTCAATTTCATGTATGACTTGTAAAATAAAAAAAATTTTGGATTTCGAATTTTTTTTTTAATAATATTATGATGTCATCAGCACAATCTCATTATAACTAAATTCACTTACTGAATTCACTTTCATTTGCTTTTACAAAGACGATAATTAAATAAACAAAATAACTGTAACACCATAAATTGAAATAGCAACAAGAAAAAATCACAATAAGAGTAACAGTTAATTGCCAAGTAAATTATAGTATTTCACAATGATCGAGCACATGTCTAGTAACGTGCAACATCTAAAAAGGGCAAAAAAAAAACTATTGGGACGAGAAAGTTCACATCACTCGTGCAAGTATAATCAACAGCTACATAAAATTGTACTTATACGATCTTCTTTTAATAACCACATAATTCTTTTATTGAATGTATTTCGAACAAACATTCCCAAAAACATCAACGGATGGGACAGCAAATATGATGTAGTTTTTTCTAAGAACTGTAAGTTTCGATATGACTAACTTTTATTAACCTATGTGACGTTGAAATGAAAGGAAATGAAACACCAGTTTCCAGCATGTTCTCCGAACCTTCCGCTTCCTGAAATTCACTCAGCACTTCAAACACTAAAATTTCCCTTTACATGCAAAATTATGACGATATTTTAAGATAAGGGTTTAAAAAATAAATTCCAAACCCAAACCCGACAATGAACCTTATAAACTGTTAGAGGCCTGTAATACGTATACGCAATTGGATGTATACGTAAAATCTCACAAATTTTGAAGGATTTAACATTTGAATTTGATCGTAAGAACGATCAAAAGACAAGACAGATACGAAACGGATTTAAACAACTAGTCTTTATAATTATGTATTAATGTGTGCTTAATATATATATACTACTTTTTTTTGAAATAACAGATTTAAAAACGCCTAATACCATATATTAATTTACTATGTAATGAAGCTGTGTATAGTTGAAAATTATTACAAAATAAAAATCGAACAAGATTTTATATATATTATTTATTCCACAAATAAAAAGTGATATTAAAACTGTGTATTTGTCATAAAATTGGTAATTTTTTTTTATATGTAGATACTTTTTTATCAATATTTATATTTTCTTATCCATCATAAAATAATAAAAGTATTCAACATCTAAAACGTGATTTGATTTCTTTTCTTTTTGTATCTTGTAGTCTACCTAAGAAATTTCGTATTCTCCGAAGGTATATTTTTGGAATCGTTTCGAATATAATCTAATACTAACTGTTTATTAAATATAAAATGTACCTAATTCATTGAAATTCTATTTCGATGGCCAAATTAAATCACTCTTGAACACTTTCTAATCAGCGAAGGAAACCAACCCGCATTTTCACTTCCTGACCTCTCACAGCGAGTAACATATAAAAAGACATAAAAATATTGACTGGGAGTGTACGCAAGAGTGCATAACCCCATCTCCAAACACGTAACGTACGTGCAACGGAACATGCTAGACCGGTCTCGGAAACTGGGCCATCTCTTTTTGTTGTATACAGCTATTCCGTAATTAGAAAGAGATGAAGCGTGCATTATTAGCTGTTTATCTATTACGCTAGTACTATCCGAGATAATATAATGTTCCTCTGCGTTTCATAACAATTGAATTGAAATGCAGGTGTAACCTCAACAAGTGCAAAGGTCACGTTGGTGAATCCCTATTAATCATTTAAATTTTTCATGTAACTGTTTCATACTCTATGACAGATAAATATAGAAACTGAAAATATGATTCAATTCAATTGCACACTCTCCTCTGCTTTACATATAAACGGTTCTTTTGTATGCAACGACGCTAATCAGCCGTCACGTCATATCGACACGAACGTTACGATGTAACTATATTGAAGTACGTAGCCTAAGAACGATGGAAGCAAAAAATTAATTATCAATTAATTGATTAATGTTAATAGCAGCGGGACTACGGTGGCAGACATTGTTCTCATAAATTTATAATATTGTCATTTGTCTGTGAAACATTATTTGATTCGATTAACACATGAGGGTACATTTCTCTAATGCCCGGATCTTAGACCGTAAATAGTTACCATCACATCACATTCGCATAAATATTATGATCTACGCCAAATACATCCCTACATATTGTATGTTTATTTTCTCCTTTTCGTGCTTATGCTGAATTTTTGTATCAATGATTGGGGATCACGTTGCGTTTTGTACCGTGTGTTTAGTCCAAACTTAATCGAAACTATTTTGCCGTCGATTCCTCGAGTAGAATCTGTCAACTTAAAGTGATCTTATTCGGCGTCAGGTGTTTTATGATCCCACTTCAGGGCCACGTCCTCCCATAACGCTATCTCAGGTCGAAGTGGATGTGTTTATTTTTGATAAATGTATAGAAAATGGCGTGTTTCATGATCTGATGAAAGAAAGCGAAGTCATTCTATTCTTTGAAGGCTGTACATCATCAAATCCTACAAATTTTAGGCCTGTATTTATTATTCTGCCGACATTAACTAATTTTTTTTTTAATTGATCTTGAATCAATTACTACCCCTTTTCATACTAATAATTTAATGTTAAAAAACAATTGTTTGACAATCGACGTTGACATTGAACTTATTCAACAAATTTTTGAGCCTGGAAGGATTCCTTAGTTTCAGTCGAAGTATTTTGGGATCTCTCCAAGGCTTTCAATTGTGGAAATCACGAAACTTTGATCGGGAAACTGCGTCATTATTGAGTCACGTGCCGCGCACTTGACCTTCTAATGTCGTATTTAAGTAACAGGCCACAGAGCGTTGGTGTCAATGGCAAGAGTGTGGTCCAAATGGGGGCACCACAGTGATCAGTCCTTAGTGCCTTTCTATTTTTAGTCTATATTAACGATTTATCTAGTCTTATTGGAGATGTTCATGAGATAGTCATGTTTACAGATAACAAATAATTGTTATTTAAAGTCAAAAGACAATAACTTGCTTATGACGATGTGAACATTGCTATCTCAAAAGTAAAGAAATGGCTTACTGTGAATAACCTACTTCTTAATGAAAAGAAAACGAAGTGTACAAAATTTACGCCACCAGATGTAAGCCATAGATCCGGAACTATTTTACGAAACCAGGAATTAGATTTTGTTGATATTGTTGTATTTTTGGACATAACTGTAAATAAAAGACTTCAATGGGATCCTCACATTGATGAGTTAGCGAAAAGGCTGAGCTCGGCTAAGTGAGGAGTTAAAAACATACGAAATTTATCAGAGAAACTGCTACGCTAGTTTACTTTGGCTATTTACAAAGCCTGATGTCTTATATCATTTTGCTCTGGAGATATGCCACAAATGTACACAAAATTTTCGAGCTACGAAGCGGGCTATTCGGGTTATTTATAAATTGAGGCCTTGAGTATTTCTAAGGAATAAATTTAAAGAAATTGAAATCTTAACTGCGGCATATCAGTTTCTATACGAATATTTAATACATGTAAATAAGAATAAATAAAAGTTCGAGAAAAATAATGGTCGACATAATTTCAATTTGACAAATAAAAATAAACCATTTTTACCAGTCAGCTGATTACATAAGTCACAAACTTATTTACAAGCTTTTGTGTACACTTGTTCAATAGGGTCACTGCAGATATTCAAAACTTACCTTCAAATAATTTTTAGATCATTATTAAACAATTAATCAAGATACTTACTTACTTTTTTAGATCATTATTAAGTCAGAAAAGTTATTTAAAATTTACGATTATTTTAAAGATAAAAGTCCATGGATATAACTAGATCGAGTTCTTATCGGGTTCTCTGGTTGTATCTTTATACAATGTTTTTATTATTTATTGTTATTGTCATGGGCGTACCCTGCAGCTTCTGGCTTTGGGCAAGTCAGATTTTTTTGGTCAGATCGTGTAAAATGAACAACCTTTGTCATGTTGTGGGCCAAACTTCGGTGTGCAAATACATTCGCGGGCCGAGTTCAAAAAGTAGTGCATTTTAAAGTAGTGTTATAAACTAGTGTTCATAATGTTTAGCGATAGATATCAGACATGAATTTTTCAAAATGTTTCGCGGGACGGATCAAATCTTACAGCGGGCCGGACGAGGCCCGCGGGCTGTGCTTGCCCATATATGGTGTAAACGGAGCGTAATGTATTATAGAACATACAATTGTATGGGGTGTAGTTGCCTCCTGCCCCCCTTGGGTATAATGATAATTGATTACAATTCAATTTGAAAACACCCAAACCTCAAGTTTCTTGCTCGTTCTTCTCAAATGAAAACTGCCTCCGAACGAATGGTAAATTCATATTATATTAATAAATTAACATTATAATGACGCATTTCAAAAGTTATGTACAACCTATGAAATAAAGATATTTTTGTATTTGAATTTGAAGATCTTACATTTCAAGACCTCATCGCTTCTCCCGATCGAATCGGGAGTTATTTAACGGCCATCGACAGTATTAGGACGACTACGCACAGCGCCGATTGGTTGAATTTGACTTCCGAGCTACGGGGAAGTGGATTAAATTAAAAGATGATTTCCTCCATTAGCCTGCAAGCAGAGATCGAACCCAATACATTCTCATTCGGAATCAATACTCCAACGATTCTGACGCATAGATACCATATGACCCATAATTTTTTTCTTTTTTTTTTTTAACTTTTCCTCGATGTTATTTAGAAACGTCTAGCGGCCACGAAATATGGCAACAAGAAAATAATAACGCATACAAAAGTAATTGTAAAATCTAGAATACACCGGCGACCATTTAGGCAATTACCGCGGCGTTGCACGCTAGCGGCGGCAGCCGTATATTGGCACAAGTGATAGCGACACAAATAGATGGTGAGGCGCGCGTCCGGACGTGCCGCCCACAATTACGGCCAATTGCGCCAATTGAGGCTCGGCCACCCTTCCGCTTTCATTCCGCCGAGAAACATCTGCCGGCGCACGCGGCTGACCGGCCGCGGCCCCCCCACGCAACGCTCAGATCTAGCTAGCGCATCGTTGTGACCTAATTATCGAAATATATGAACGTCAACCGGAATAAATTTCCTTTCGGACACTCATAATATCTGAATGAAATCCTTAAGACATTAGCTTAAATTTCATATATGAATTGGATGTGACAATATTATTGCAACGATGAGTTCCTAGGTTTTTCACTCGCGATCTTTAATTACCTCACAAACACCTAATAGATAGTCTTACGTCATAGTCATAGTATTACGAATGGTTTAATTACTGACCTATTATCAAATTTTACCTATCTAAAATTACCTACAATTGTGTTCATATGCTATTAGTTATCTCTCGGTTGGTTGCAAACTCAGATTGACATAATCTTAAGAACACATATCAAATTTCTCTCTTTATGTAAATCTTTAAAAATCAGTTTATTTGAATGCAAGTTTGATTCGATTGCTATCAGCTTCACAACATTTTAATGATTATGAAAACGAAGCTTTTTATATGACTTTCGCTATCTGTAATTATTTTATTCTTTAAATAGCATTAAGAGCTATCGTTAAATGGAAAAAAATAGTAACAATTTTCACATTGTATTGTTCTATTTAAATTCTATAAACTTGCACATACAAGCAATCCTTAGATGTTTTGGACTAGTTTGGAATCGGATATGTTGAGCAAGTTTTAGAAACCATGTATTCGATTCGTGCAGTAGATTTCGTTTCAGTTCACGAGATCAAACTTAGGAGATAAAAGTACAAAATAAAATAAAATTTATTTTTTCCTAAAAGGGCTTTTTTCTTGTCAAAACTATTTACTAGGTTATACAACACTATTTTCGAATAAAAGAAATTAAAAATTAAAATTTACCCGAAGCCGTGAATCCTAAGCGAGGCAGTAAGGAGAAGAAATAAAAAAGATACATAGTTTATAAAATTTTTGAAAACTACGAGATTTTCGTCAAGGTTATGTTGCCACATTCTGATGGAATATCGCCAGTAATAACGTTGTCGAAGGATGACGGACATCCTGTGACACACTGAAATCCAAAGAATAAAGTCCGCCCACGCTCAAAATACTAAAAGTTTTTCATAAAATAGTCCATATTTGAATCTATTCATTACCGCGATTTACATAAAACTAAAATTCTTTTGGACGTATTTGGACGAATATAAAGTTATCAGTTGCAGGTATAATTAGTTCTTATCGATATATTCGATTTTAAAAGAAGTCTCAATTGAAGCCAATCACTTTGAATTGTTTTTCTTATTTATTACTTTAAAAATGTAAGGTATTGATGTATTAAAACACATCAAAATACTATACATTAAAAAATCTCCTAAGTTACGAAACAATCCTAGGAACATGAAAATTGACATGTGAATTCCTTGTATGACGTGGACGTCCGCTAAAAAGGATTTTCTAAAATTCTACACCCTAAAATGTTGAAAGTAAATGCCAAAATTTGGTCGAATGTTTGACATTCTTCAATTACACATACCAAAATAAGTACTTTTTTGACTATTGTTTAAACATAAAAAAATGACAACTTACATGTTACTGTAAACTAGAGCCATGAAAAGTCTTATTGAAATTCTACGTATACATTATTACAGCTTTTTTTGAGAAATCAATCTTTTAACGATTAAATCAGAAGCGAAAAACTGACGATCTTGAATAATTTTAAGTTAATGACATGAAAAAGAACCGGACCTATATAAATAGCATAGGAACTTTTGCTTTGTTAACGAGTACGAAATAGCAAGTATTGTATACGTTTCATTTAGCTTTCTTTCTATACTAGAACTTTGGTTTCTTTATCACTACGTACTATAATATAAAGTCCTCCGTCGCGTTTGTCTGTCTGTTTGTTTACGATAAACTCAAAAAAGTACTGAACGGATTTTTATGCGGTTTTAACTAATAGATAGAATGATTTATGACGAAGGTTTAAGTATATAATTTGTCAAGGTCTGTAATAAAAACGCTGGAGGCGAAACCGGGCGGTCCACTAGTACGTATATAATATATAAAAACTTACGACTGAAATCACGCATCTTATTTATATTTTCACTGGAACGAAGGACAACTTTTACTTTGAACACGTTGAACAAAATGCTACTTAGGCACTAGGATTAAACGACTCATCAAAAAGAGCACCTGCTAACACTCGCTGGCCACTTGCTAGTGATTTGCCCAATTGCGTCAATTGGGAGCTCTTTCCCGTCTGAAACGATACTAACTGGAGTGCTGAACTCCTGATAATAAATAGATTACTTTCCGTTATTATTATTGTACATAAATATCTAAAAAAAATTGGCCAAGTGCATGTCGGACCATGCTGAGTGTAGGGTTCCGAAGCCGTTACTACAAAGAAATGCACTACAAAAACTATGTTGTTACACTTTTTCCATGTTTCCCGCACATAATAGGTATAAGCAATTTAGTCCACTATAACTAGAGAAACAAGTAGGTATGTCAAGTATAACTCTTAACTGATGTACATTAAAGTGCACCAGAAAAAAGCGTATCTTTAGGCTCCTTACGTTATTTTGTTGAGAACCGCATTTTTTCGGAAATAACTCGAAAACGGTATATCCGATGATTTTTAAAAAAAGATTCGTTGGAAGTATTTGCTAAGCATTATCTTCGTAATTTTCTTCATATTTTTTTAAACGTGAGGCTTAAAAAATAGAAAGGGAGACAAAATTTTTGCTATGTTCGAAGCCATTATTTCCGAAAATATATTCAATTAGTCAATAAAATTGCTCAGAAACCTCAAAGTGTATTAAAAGAACTGTCAAAATATGTATTACACATTGATGTTTGCAAAAAAAATTTTCATTTTCTGTTACATGTATACAGTGCCCCAAACCCTCTAGAAATATATATTTTAATTATTTAACCACCAAACTAAGTAGCGGCTTATACAAGACACCTACATTCTGAATTTCATCAATATACATATTACAGTTTTTGAGAAAAATGCTTGTGACATACTGACGGACAGACATGATTAAAACTATAAAGGTTCCTTTTTTGCCATTTTGGCTCAGAAACCTTAAAAATGCTCAATTCGCAACATTTATAATTACTACCTTGATAACAATACATACAATAATAATTGGACTTACCATAAGTTTTACCATTGACGACTTTCACATATTGAGTGAATTGATATGAAAGAAAAAAAATTGGAATGGATTGAAAATTTAAAAATACTGAAAAACTGTATTGCGGTAATCTATATATATGACAGTGAACTGACTGACTTATATATCAAAGCACAGACCAAACTACTGAATCTTTGTTTGAAAACCCAAACAACTAAAAGACTTAAAATTTTGTTGAGAGGTTCCGTTATAACTTGGCAAGTAATGGGAAAGAATTTTCGGAAATTCAACCCCTAAAAGGGTAAAACACTGTTGTAAGGATAATCGATGTCAAATTTAATATTTTCATTATTAAAAAAAAAATACAAGAATAATTACATATATTAATTTTTTTAAATTAACCCGAAAAAGGGTAAAATAAGAGAATAAATATTGTATGGGAGATCGAAGCCGCGAAACCCATTCAAATAATCAAAATCTATATTTCAGCTAATCATTACTAATACAAAATAATGACATTCGTCGTTTCATTAAAGTAACTCTAAAGGAAGTGAAATAATGATTGAAATTTATATATAGAAAAACGAAACTGTTGGAGCTATTGACACCGAAGGCCATTCGGCATCCGAAATGGACGTAGATTTCTCATTCAAATGTCAGTGAATATCAAAAGTTTAAATGGTTATTTATTTTTATTTAAAACTTAAATGTTTTATTAGCCTAATTTCTAAATTAACTTTAATACGTCAGTTTAAGATTGTTATTAAAATATATGAGCTTAAGTAAACGTTAAATAAAAGTGAAAAATAAAAGTTATAAAAGGCAATTGAAAGCTTATTTCATCAGCTATTACGTGCTTTTACAGAAATGAGCTAAATCACATCATTCAAAAGTTATTTCGTGAAAAATCCATTGAAATATCCTTGTTTAGAATTTTCGAAATTTCAAATGGCCACCATTTCTAAACAAAATTAGCCTAATTAGCTCATCTTTAAACTCGTTCAAGGTAGGCAATTACAAGGGACCTTAAACCATTAAGGTCCCTTGAGAATTGTGGGCGCTGTCGTGATGACAAGCCGCGTTATATCTCATATATATATATAAACTTTTGAACCAATGCTATTTTCTGAACTTCTTTAACCAAAGAGAACGTAATACTCGTATGACAAAATTTCTACAAAGTTCCGCCAAATGAGACCAAATAGAAAAGTTAGATTTTCAAAGAAATCTCTTAATAACGACATGTATCATTTTTGGAAAAGTATATCTAAGAGGGTTAAATAAGAGATGAAAAGTTTTCAAGAAATTCGAAACCGATACGTGTATTTTGTCCTTTTTTGTTTGCGTGTTTAAACCATTTATTTGGTTACTATGAAACTAGCTAATTGTTGTACGCGCATACGAGAAACTTTCTAAAAAATTGCACTTTATCTTCATATTTCTGCCACCAAACATTGTACCAATTCTTGTATTAATAGAAAGCTACACTACCTCCGGTAATATAGCTTAAATATTATTATGATACTACTAGCATTTGCTAGGTCTGTCTTCGTTCAAATAAGAATCGTGACCGGTAGCAGAATCCAAAGTGCACACAGAGCGGGAAGTAGAATTAAAAGACAGATATCAAAGTCGAGAATGATACCCAGGTCAAAATCGAGGATGGAATCAAAATTAAACTCGAGCGTGACCGGAATTGGAATGGGAAGCAGTAACGGAAATAAGAAATTAAAGCGGGATCGGGATCGAGAATGCACCCAGAATATTCTTAAGTCGAGATCGGAGTTAGAATGAAATGAAAGACCGCGATCGGAAGTGTGAATGAGATAGCGATCGGGATATTAATTTAGTGATGAGGAGACGGACAAGATGGAGGAATTCATTTTATAAAGACGCGGGCGGAGCCGCGGGCAAAAGCTAGTTGTTTTATAAAACAATTCAGAATTTCTGTAATATATTTACAATAAAAAAAAAACTGACAATAAAATTAGCAACTATCAAACAGTACGCGTAGCATATTCGTCTTGATCGACCCTTTTGGGATCTTCAAAGGATGCGTCTACGACGGCGTGAAGTACTCTCTGACCAATCCTTAAGGGCTTCTCTGGTTGCAGTGTCATACGCGTGATAAGTATATTATCTTAGATCACGAGCGGGGATGATTCAATTGTTAAAGGTGTTGCCATCGAACCCGGGGTATTGGGTTCGATCAGCCAAGGAAACACAACAATATGCTTAGCAATAGACACCGACTCCAAAAATAACAATAATTGTAACTACATTATATTATCGTAATAATTTGATTGACTTTTAAGTACTCTTATATTTTTCATTTCATTTTACTTAGGAGAATTCAAAAAATATTTTGATAATTGTTTGTTATTCATAGGTATGTGTTGAGTTAAATTTGAGGTGGGTAGGTACCTATCTACCTTCTTGCGTGGTAAACATAGATCTTACCTCCATATTGATGAGTAGAAGAAGTAAGTTGATTATTAAGCTGTTGAAGAATACGCAATTATTTTTTTACTTCTTAGTGCACATTAATTTATTTTGGAATAGTTTTTGTTTTAAAGTCGGTTTTTTGTTCTAATTATTGTTTATTTAGAGATACGGTTTAAACAATAGAGAGGGGCGACAATTTCCGCTGATTTCGGAGCCACTACTTCCGGAATCGATCACGTAATCAGAAAAAAGGCTTAAAAACCTTAAGGCGTTTTAAAAGAACTGTCGAAATATGTGCTGTTAAAGTTTGCTGAAAAAAAAAATTTCAGCTTCTGTTACATGTAGGGTGTGTAACAGAAGCTGAAACAAAAATAAATATTTCTAGGGTGTACCCCTAGAAATATTTATTTTTGTTATTTAAACACAAAACTAAATTGCGGCTTATACAAGACACGTAAACTATAAATTTCATCAATATATGTCTTGGATTTTTTATATAAAATGCCTATGACATACGGACGGACATGACGAAACTATAATGGTTCTGTTTTTGCCATTTTGGCTCGAGACCCTAAAAAAAGGGTTTCACTACACATAAAATTTGTTTTATATATTTATACAAAAAAATCTTCGATTCTCATTTGACCGCTTTTTATTATCTACATATACATTATAATGATACTAAATTTGATGCTCGTAAGTACTCATTTTTACTATACAGCAAATATAAAAAAACACGTTATAAAAGCACATTTCTTATATCCTCCATACGAGAAAGGTGTTTTTATATTTAAAAGGGGTCCTGACCCCCCTTCATTATTTACATTTGTTTTTTATCCTTTGCCAGGATATCCCTTATATCAATATGCATTATGTTGAGATTTTAACTGGCCACCTATTACGGACGGACGAACGGGCAGACAGGAAAAAGACGTAAACTTAGTAATAAAATTCTATTAGCAGTCTTTGGGTACGGAACCCTAAAAAAGGGCACCGATATACAGACTAAAGAAAATAAATCTATAAACTTTTCTCCGATTTATAAAACCAATTTATTATCTCAATGCTCGCCTACAACGTGCCACGTATCGTAGCAGTACCATCCACAGACCTGGTGACTCTCTCGCCCTAATTAACTACATATTTTGGCACATGAATATTATATAAACGACAATGAATAAGAAATAATTAACAAATTATATGTAGCACAATATATTATAGTTAATCTGAAGACACAAACAGATAAATATTGTTTAAATAGTTTTTTAACTTTTTAAAAATTTGGGATCGTGGCGATCCCGGTCTCGGTCATTGTTATTTGAATCGGACGTCGGACGTCGTTTATTTGAATTTAGTTCAGTACATCTTCCTTGTGCTAAATTAACATCAAATCTCATTAAATATGAAGGTCAAGGAAAAATATGGCGTCGGCTTTTTAAACTTCTATTTATACTGCTCGCTTGCGATTATTTCGAAAACGTTCAAAGACATCGTTAATTTCTTAAACGAAAAACAATTCATAGTTTGTAGTATTGTCTGCTTCTAACTAGATTTGATTTCATACATCCATTCTTCTTTGCCGTCTCCTTTTTCCTCTATTTATAAGTCTGCGTTCTTCTTGTGTCACTTTTAAATATTACACACACAATATTAATACGACGTATCTTCAAATCCAATACACCTCAGTGCCTAAAGACGGACGTGAAACGTGGTCACTTTCTGTTCGTCCCCTAAACAAACTCAAAGTTGTTCAATGCGCGATGGAAGAAGCCATGTTCGGGATATCTCAGCGAGATAAAATACGAAAAAAAAGAAATCCACAGAAGTACCGGAGCAAACGATACGTTTCACAGAATCAGCAAAGTGAAATGATAGTGGGCAGGTCACGTCGTTCTGAATACTGATTACCGCCGAGGAATAAAGCTCCCCGAATCGCTACCGTGACCAGCGAAGATCACCGGTGGCCCGAGGTACCACTTCTTAGAAATATAGAGCGAGTCGTATATCTAATAGCGGTCGTCCACTGACCGAGGCGAACACATAATGTCCGTCGGATAATATTAAAATAAATTAGTGACTTGGAAATGATGATACTGCACTTTGGAATAGAATTTTAACATATCAACTAACACTTGACGCATTTGTATTATTAGTTGTCAATTTACGCGGTTTAAAGAGCTAATGATTAAATTAAAAAAAAAAAAACTGATAATTAAAAAACTACGGCTGATGCAGGCTATGAAATTTGACGATTAGCCAAATTTGTTTGAACTCGGCTAGCTTATTGCTCAATAATATAGCAATATATGCGTTCAACGTTGATTGCAAAAAAAAAGATCTTGAATGAATCCATTAACCTGCTGCCGAATCGACACCAAAAAGTGTTGTAGTCCGATCGTCTCGCCGCTTTTATTGCGCTATTGCCTCCGTTAAACTTAAAAACTGCTGCAAATTAATGCCGTGCGCGGATCTCGTAAAAGTGGCGAACACGTAACAAACTTTTTTAAAGGATCGCATTACGTATACGCCCGTGTAGTCGCCGTTACCGACATTACATATTCCCGCTTAAAAGTTTCAACATAAACATTTCATTGTTACAATGTTGTGACGTCAGTCCTGATCGTTTATGAATGGAATCGATTTCTTTATTCTATACATCCGACCCTTATTATGACCTTTATATGATTATACGATTACTGAATATCTGAATAACTGGCCCTTATACGATTATGAAGCTTTCTAATTATTTCTTCTATGGACCTTTTCTAAGGGTTATTTATTAGGTCGTAGTTTCCACAGTGCTGTGAGCTTTACACAACACTCCACCTTGTCCTTTAAGGTCGACGCACAGTTACAGTTCTGGTACAGCCTCTAGGACACGCATATTTTCTAACGATATGATATGTATCCTTCGCTGTTTTAAAGTCAAAGGCAATCATTGTATGTATATATATAATAAAACGGTTGTTAAGTCAGTTTTCTACCCTAACAATCACCGTTTCTTCACCTCCAATAGACTCCACAGCAATAACTTTAATTCCTAACACGAAGCTTAGACCCGGCGCTCTCTACGCTGGCGCAGTGCGGATACAGAGCTGCTACGAGCGTTATCAATACGATGACAACTCCGCGGTTAACGTGCTCTCAGAAGCAAACAGCGAGTTGGTTCATTTGACTAGAGTTAAGCTCATCGGTCAATTCGTCCGTGGCCATGGTCAAACTCCAACACTACGACCGATGCCTCACGCCGAACCTTCAGCACTCACAACTCAGACATGCGTGGAATCCAACCCGCCTTTTCTGCATAGCGGTTGACCATAATACATACTATCTGTCTGTTGTTAATACGTAAAATTGTTGATTCGAAATTTACTTGCAAGATTCTGGATGAACAACCAAGCAGATATCACAACAAAGTAAATAAAAATTCACTAAGTAGACGTTTTGTATAAAATAGTCATTTTAACGAACGATGGTATTGTGTGAATAATCAGCGTTTACTTATTTACTTATTTATTTATTACTCACTTTTTTGTTAAAGACAAATCAATTTTAGAAATCCCCTAAAAGTTCTAAACTGACGTACTGTATCGTGTACTCATTATGGAATATTTATCAGTCGAACCAACTGCCCCGTCATTTATTCCAAAGCGTAAACGCTTTTTGAAGACAAGTTCGTGTTTTACGAATCCTATAACTCTCTAAACGGATACATTTCACTTTTGCTATGAAAAATATAAATACGATTTCATTTCTACTGAAACGTAGGTATGCAGTTTTACTAACCGCCGGTATCGATCGTGTGTTTGCTCAGCTCCGTGGCGGGGTGCGTGACGTCATCTCCCACTTCCGGGGGCAGCGATAACGTTATCTGGACGGGCCTCCACGGCCGCGAACGCGTGGATCCGTGTCCACTGTATTAGCACTCGCGTGAGGTCCGCGTTACGTACTCGTAACGTTCCACCGTTGAAGTGAAACTTCTTAGACGGCAGTGCGATCATCGATAAATAGACAGGACATGTCGCGCTTAGACACATCCTTTGTTATATACTTTTCAAATTCACCGGATGCTTTTATTCGACCAGCCAAAGAGGCTTTTACGGTGTATGTTCGAATCCGCCTCGTTGAATAAGCTCATTTTGAATTTAAAATATCACTTCGATATAGGCACCTCTTTCTTCGCACATCCTTATCCCATCTTTAGATAACGGCTAGCCTCTAGCATCAGACGGTATTCGCCGATATAACCTTTCTAATAATTGTTTCGTTCGGTAGCATCCCACTCAGATCATCGGTAGATCATCAAAAGATACAAGTCCTATTGTAAACTCTTGAATTGATTCCACAATGGAAACACCATCACCAAGTGACCGTCCAATACAATATTTTAATATTCTCTCTCAAGATATTGTAATCTTAGAAAACGAAAGAAACGTTAAGAGGTTTATATGTTTACCTTAAGTTTTATCAAAATTCCTTTAACTACAATTTCATTTGATGAAGTCGTCGGCGAAAAACCTACAATTAATTTACTATAATATTTTCAGTGTAAATACATACCTAAATTGGTTTAGTGATCTGCTATCTCTTTAGCTAAATATATTAATCGGGCTGATTTGTCAATCACAAAAATAAGTTGTCTATAAACTAAATTATAACCTGAATGAATATGTAAATGAAACCATTGTTTTTTCTTCAAAATAATATTTATCCTTAATTTGTTTAAGGTACGTATTTTATCATACGAATAACTTTTCGGTTTTTGGAAAATCAGGTCTGAAGGTTCTCTTCTAAAACCTCCTCTTAATATCACTTTTAATAAAAAGGCACTTTTTATTAAAATTCATTGATAATTTTTAATTTAGAACTACCGTGTTAAAATGACTTTTTGTCAAAGCGGAATTTAAAGGAGATTATGAAATAGGCGATAAGTTTACATTTTTGACGTGACAACGTCTTAAATTAGGTTGCGGCTGGGAGTCACTTAACGAAAGGTGTAACGCTCGGTAACGTACGATGAGTCACCGACGAGAGAGAGGCCCGCCGATGCCTTGCGTCTCTCTCCCACTCAACTATGATCGGTCTGCCGCGCAGCACTAGAGAATTATGCATAGCTTGCAAATGTATTGCAAGTTATTGTATGTATATTTGTATATAAATACGTATGTATGTGTAAAGGTAAAAATAAAATTTTGTTAATATGAAATTCAGTGCGAGATTCTTTGTATAAATTAATGTTTTAAATATAATTCTTTGTATAAATAAATGTTTTAAATTGTTACTATTATTTCATCCTTCTTCCTACTATACGAATGAATATTCACATTAAAATGATTTTACCATTCAAAGTCGTTGTCACGTAAAACTTTCGCCCGTATACCGACTTTACAGGCAACCAATTTTTTTTATTTCACATTTTTGTTTTTTGTTGCAAGAGTTCCTTAACGTAAGGGTACCAATAAGAACGCAATTACTAAGCCTACGCCGCCTGTCCATCTATTCGTCTTTCTACCCTACAAAATATGATATCATATCAAGTGGCAGTCAGTTAATATTTTTCACGAAATATGTGTTATTAAGGCGGTTATCCCCGGCAATAATAATAAAAAAAGCAAAGAGCTATGGAGTGGAGTAACATATTTTCATAACATTTTTTATTTATTTGTACTTTATCGTAAAAACGATATTACATGTAAGCTTCAAACTTGGTTGAATTATTAGTAAAGAAACAAATAACAAAACCTGCCATATATCCTTTTTGTAGTGTTTCTTTTGATAAATACGTAATACAAACAAACTGTATGGTACAGGACCTCGATGCACGAATCCGACACGTATTTGACAAGTATTTTTTTTTATTTTATTAAAGTACAAACTTTGCAACGGGTTATGTATTTTAATCTAGGTACAAGAATTACGTATATTTTAAATGGTATTTATTACTTACGATAATACACGGAAACAAAGCACAGGCATAATAAAAACAATATCAAGAAAATAAACATTTCTTTAAAAAGCAAAACGTTTTCATGTGCTTTAAACCATTTAGCTATACTATAAACAAGACGCGGAAGTACGTAACTGAAGATCTAGGCGTATTATAAATTACTGCCATTCAAATCTCGTAAACATTGACAAACGGTATTCATTAACATTGAAATGTCCATAATATAAATATTTTAGTATCGTTAAATATCACTAATTGATTGTTAAAATATGTAGGTATGTAACGATGATTTATAACATGAGCGTGTTGTCAGAAAGGCAATTCCGATTTTGCATTTTTTATTTCTATAATGATCAGTTAGCAATTTACTTGTATCAATGTATTTAGGTTTATCCACACCGACATACATATCTTTAATTTCAGCGATTCCTGTCATAGAGCGACAACACTAAAAAAAACGTGTGCACACGCGTAAAAAGGGAATTTTCTTTATAATATAACCTATGTAATATTCGTTTTATTTGATGTTTAAAATAAAGATGAGGTTTAAGTGAAACAATTTTCCTTGTTCCTTTTAAATAAAATCTATTTTATTAGGGAGATAAGTAAAAATAATACAATCAATTTAATTATTATTTTATTATAATATTTATTCAAACTGTTTTCTACAATGATAGAACTATTATATTACCACACACATTTGCAAACAAAAATTTTACGGTAGTTAAAATAATAAATGCATATTTACATTTAATACAATCTAAGAGCATGGTGACGGAATAACATGACTGGCAAACGTGACTTTTTTTATACCGTACCAAATTTTCCCCCTACTTGCATAAAAAAGTTTATCCTCAAAAAACTTCTCAAAAGGTAACGAACGAGAGGCTTTTTCTTCGTCCACAGACAAACGGCATACAGATAATTATAGTGATAATCATCGAAGCATAATTATCATCGTTTTCGATTTCATCGGCACGTACATGCGCGCCGTGCACTGCGCGGGGTGACGACACACGAGCGTGCGCCGGCGCCGCGAGACCAGTCGACGCCCCTGCGTTTCTCTGGTCGCGTGATGCTCGCACGTAGCGCGTGAACGGCCGTCAGTTAATAGTTACTGCTGCTTGTAATGATTGCAGAATGCCGATTTTAGATAAAGAAGTACGCTAACTGCGTCATCAGACGATATGAGAGTGAAAATTCTAATCATATTTTGCTATTTTTACATCGTACCGATCGGAACAGAGTCTAGGACATACGCGACGCGATAAATCGAGTCATCCTCAAAAAGTGGATTAAGTATACTTCTTCAAAGCGATATGATAAATAAGCACATTTCGATAAATAATATTTAGTTGACAAAAATTAACTGAACGCAAAAATTGGACTTATGTTATAATAAAAAGAAAATCAATTAGTTAGTAAATAAAAAGAGTTATTCAACCTCATCCCTGCTGCCGATTTTCGTCATCGTTCCGCTCACCGGAAATACCACTAAGTCCAACTGAAGGCTGGCGTTCTACTACCGTAGGCTTCATGAGCAATCTCCTGCCTGAACGGTGGGGCTCTGGAATGATTTACCATCGTCTGTATTCCCAACGAACTCTGACAAGGAAGTCTTCAAAAAAAGAACATACTCGTATTCCCATTTAAAAGGCCGGCAACGCACAAATGACTCTTCTCGAACTGCGGGCGTTCATGGGCGGCGGTGACCATCTACTTTCCTTTGGCGCGCATGCGCGTCTACCCATATGAATCCCATAAAGACATAGAAAAATGATTAATCGTAAAATAAGGAAACTTTAGGCATTTAAAATTACATTCGTTTAGGTGTTTTATTCAAAACGCAAAAAAAAGTTAAGTGTTAAGATCCACTGTCTTAATAGAATGTCAATTTTCAAAAGTATGTCGACACCGCGGATATTCATAATTACTGTTTTCAACATCATTTTCGCTGGAAATAAAATGCATTTTTTGCATTCCGATTATATAATTTTTTTATTTAAACGTGCCGAAAATATCCCCATCCGATGTCGAGTTTTTTTCCCGCGTAATTCTGCGTTCCCGCCACATTTATTACTTTATTTTGTTCATTAGTATATGTTTTACATACTTTGTTATATTAAATCTCATGATTTTAATCATAATTAACATTTTAATCGAATTAGAATATCCCGATGACGCTTCGTTTGTCAATGGTGGCGTAATTTTGCATTTCACGTATTTATACTTCCTGCCCTTCGCTTTGGGAGTATAAATATAAAGGTAGAACAAAAAGGTTTTTCGTATTTTATGTACAAATTCGAGATAATTTTTCATCATGTTTTATTTATATTTAATTCTAATATATATACGTGCCATTTTGTTCGACAACTTGTTCCCTTTTTGTAGATAATGATATAATCCCATCATTATAGAAACTTTAAGACTTCTGATCAAAAAACTTCGACAAGTAGTTTGACAGTTCTCTCTTGATGTTAATCTAAAAGTACCTAAAGAATTCTGTAGAGACCGAAACAGGTGAAAACTGAGGGTGCAAGGAAAATGCAGGGCTATATAGTGGATGGATTAACATTTCCCAACCAAACTATTTGGATATTTCCTGATCTGGCGTTATCTTGGTGTAAAACCACACCCTTTTCTGTTGATCAATTCCTGCCGTTTTTTCCCTACTTTTTGTTTGAGTCTCATCAGCTGTTGGCAATAGAGACCCGAATTGATGGTTTTGCCCGGCGGTAAGGGTTCATAATGAATAATGCCCCTCCAATCCCACCATACATATAACATCAATTTATTGCGAGTTAATCCGGGTTGCTACAGTCTATAGAGCTTGCTTGCCTTTTGATCATGATCTTTTTTGCGCGTTCTTATCGTAGATGATCCATTTTTCATCACCAGTGATCAATCTTTTCAAAAACTGTTCGATTTCATTACGTTTCAGTAGAGAATCACAAATGAGTACACGATTCATTAGACTTCTTTCAGTGAGCTCGTGTGGGACCCAAGTATTGATCTTTTTTGTACATTCATCTTTTTTCAAATGAGTGAAAACTGTTTTGTCGTCAATCCCCAGTTCTTCAGCTAAGTCGTAAGAACTAATATTCCAAACTCACTCTACTTTTTCCAAAATGACATCTTCTTTATTCGTAACAGATCGACCCGAGTGAGGATCATCTTCGACAACAAAATTCACCGGACTGCAAATGCTTGAACCGATTTTGTGCTACTCTCACCTATAGTCATTAATTAGGTCAATAAACATCATAGATTTTTTCGTGGCTTGTGTCGCATTTGTACCTTTTTTTGTAATAAAACTAATAAATATATCGTATTTCTACATTAAATTTTTTGGTGGACTGAAAAACAATAGAAGAATGGCTGGACACCGTTTATTATTTTTTAATTTCATCTATTTAATTGTATCAAAACTAGCCAGATAGAAACAGCACGACCAAAGAGACTTTACTGCATTTTTTTACTTATAAAAATACGACAAAAAAATTTCCCCGACCCAATATAAAATGACGGGAAAACTTATTTTTTACTTAGTTATTTTCAAACAATCGTCTGTTGCGATAATTAACTTTTTGATTAAATCTCAAATAACTAAAACAAAACATCGGAGAAATGCGAATAAGACTCACACCCTAAGAATTCCGTTCAATTTTAATCCTGTACCTAGATATTACATACGTTAAATATTTCTATAATTTTGGTCTGTTCACGATGCCGATACCGGCAAAATATTGGTCCAGATAATTTCGAAGTTTCTGCATTTTTATAAAAAAAAACCTTTCGAATTTCTCAATATATATTCAAATTTTCGGAAAGCTCATATTCTCACAGCGAGATGTTGAAAAATTTTCTCCCGTATATCGTCTTACATCGCGGTCCAAAGTCCAATTGCAAGTGTTATTTTGTAAACAGAAAAAATCGTAATTCATGAGATGTAAATACAAATTTTCGAGGTTCAAGTTTTTGACGTGACAACGTCTTATAAATTGGTTTGCCGGGTGACACTTCAAGAAACTGTGTTACGCTCCGCTCACGTTATGCGCTCACAATGAGAGCGAGTGAGAGGCACGCGTCCCTTCCACTCGGGCATGGTTAGCCCGCCTAAGAGCGAGAGAGACAGACATAAAAGAAAGGCACGCGTCCCTTCCACTCAGATAGGAACAAGTTAAGTTGTAGTAAACGCTGTTTCATTGTACGCAAATGTATTGCAAGTTATTGTATGTATATTTGTATATAAATACGTATGTATGTGTAAAGGTAAAATAAAATTTTGTTAATATGAAATTCAGTGCGAGATTCTTTGTATAAATTAATGTTTTAAATATAATTTTGTATAAATAAATGTTTTAAATTGTTACTATTATTTCATCCTTCTTCCTACTATACGAATGAATATTCACATTAAAATGATTTTACCACTCAAAGTCGTTGTCACGTAAAACTTCGCCCGTATACCGACTTTACAGGCAACCAATTTTTTATTTATGCAGTGAGATCTTGTTTTTTACCAAATTTCGTGATTCTAGGACAATGCGAAATGCCTTATAGGTTATTGATTTCCTGAATTGAACATTTAAAGTATAAATAACGGTATTTTTTGATTACGTTGACTTAGAAATTTAGTTTTTTATAGCTCCAGAGGACTGTAAACCTAATTATTTGATAATAATTTTAAAATGATGCCTCCACCGGTTCCTGAAACAAACGATCTAGACAGACAGATGGACAACGAAGTATAGGATATAATATAGGACCCTTATAGGATAAGGGTTCCTTTTTATAAGTACGAGACCCTTAAAACACAAAGAATATACGATTTATTAAATTGCTTATAGCTATCCACATTATGAAAGCATAGCATGACATTATTTCCTTTGTAAAATATGCAATTAGTTTAATAACCTTATTTATGTCTTATTATATACATGATGTTATTTATTCTACATTATTTGCCGTTTACAAATGGTTTTACATTTATTTTGTATTAACTTACGACGATGTTATTATTTATTGCAGTCACGATACAATCAGCGTTTTAAAATACTTATTATGTTAACTTTTAAGTGACAAGCATGACGTGCAGCTCTTGTTTTTGCGTAAATTCATATTTTTCTATACTATAAAGTTTCCATCCTCCAAACAATAACAAATGTTAACCACTATGACGTCAAAAAATCAAAACGTGCAATCGTATGATGAGGCTCGGATCGGTCAAGGCTTAGAAGGATGCAAAAATGCCAACGATTTGTATGAAATTTCCGTAGCAAATTATCGTGTCGAATTACAGATTCTCGTGTGAAAAAGCTTCCATAAAAATAATGAAAAAAAAATTCTTATGATATTCCATTGAACCTCGGGTGATAAGACATCGTAAACAAACCCGCATTGCTGACGCTACTAGTTCCGACGATGTTGGTGCTGCTGACAATTCTGGTTGACTGATACACTTTTGAATCAAAGGTATTTTATTTAAAAGCTAATTTAGGACTAATTGAAGCACTAGCCAAGTGCCTTCGAGAGCACATCAAACGGTCGGTCTCCGAAATCGTTACAGCGTCGATAACGACAGTCGTTAGCTGCCTTCAACCGCACCGGACCATCGTGGCGGGTAAGTCCACGAGCTGCAATTCAAATATTTTTAGCTTGTATATATGTTTTGAAAGAGGTCGCCTGTACATAGCGCGAGGTAATACAAATCTAGCATAGCAAAAAAAAATATATCAATTTAAAATGAATGACTGTGTAACTTTATGAAATTGATATCAAAAATATTAATATTAATTTCAACATTATTTAAGAATAAGTTTAATAATATTAAAAAATGTTACATGAGCTGCGTACATAATTAAAGTCAAGCGAGACCTGATTCATGAAAAACTAAATATGTAAATGTAATAAATGCACATTTAGACACTTTATTTTTGTGAGAACTCGTACACAATAACGACTAGACCCCCAGGGGCGGGTCGTGGGCGCACTCTCGCGCGTTCCGCTCGGGCGCGCACTCCACTTTCTGATCCGCTGGAATCCCACGTGAGGTGGCTGACCGGCGCGCGCGCACCAGTGAAACCGCTCATCATCATAATGTGACTAGTGACACTTAAAAAATTAAAACTCATTCATAAAAATGTTATCGATGCACGTTTTCTACAGTTTCACAGACGCAACAATCATGTAATTAATAATAAACTATCCACAAGGCTATATCTATACGCATTAGAAATACGTATGTACATATTTATATATTAAATAATTACAAATACTAAGTAAGTAAGGAACACAGAAATCCACTGCATTCAGAATCTAAATTGATAATACTGTTTTTTTTGTATAGAAACTTTCCATAAACAAACTACTAGAGAATTATAGTAAAAAAAAAATGGAAACGTAAAATCAATGGAAATAATATTATTAATATTCAATTGTTTTAAGTGAATTATCTATAACATTAATTAAGATCCATATGCAAATGAATTCTCTTTTTTGAAGAAAAAATTTCCTTATACTTCAAAATTGTATAACATTCTTAATATTTAATACAATTTTAGACAATAAAATTTTATATAAATGGAATCATATAGTTCATGAACATTTTTTGTATATAATAAATAATTCCTGTAGAAATGAAAAGATTTCTTTTTATTATTAAAATTAAAGGAAAGGGCTTTTATGGAAGTATTAAAAAACATACATATTTTATAGTTACTCAGGAATAATTTACAAATTTCCTTTACAAATTCACTTTAAGATTTTAGAGAATTTTTGTAATTTAAAGTAACGTAATCCTATTATTTTTATAATCTGTTTTTGTATTGACCAAACTACAACACGTTATATATGTACAACAAATAGTTCGTAAGTTAGTAAGAGAATAAGTTAGTAACAAGATGTGGACAGCTTTTCGTGATAGTTTTGTTTATTTTCTTGTTAATTTAATAATGTTTAAAACGGTAAATTTTTTCTAGAAGTATTTATTTTAATATTTAATTAGATTGTATTTATTTATAAATACTATTAAACAAAATATACGGAACAGAATAAAAAACGCAATCAAGTAGGACACCGTATTGGCTCACTTATATGCCATCCATCACATGAATAGGTGGATACCATATAAGTGAACGGAATTGGCCAATAAATATATAAAATGTTTATTTTATGTTACTGATGACATCACCCTCAAAATCAAAAAATCATAATTTTTCCTCATTAAAAAAGGAAATTATCATTTAAACGAGCTATATGATCTGTCGATGGCAGAATATTGATCACTGTCACTGTCACTGTCAATCGCAGAGATTGGTAGAAACATAATAATTCATGTTTCTACCAATGTTGTTGTTTACTATTTGCCTGCGCTAAATATCTCACAATCTTACGTAATAGATTAGTGGCCGGTTCTTCACTTTTGAATATTGTTGATAACTTTATCAAGAGTGATTCTCGTAACTTACCCAAAGTTGGATTACTATTATCATTTTAACAGCTACTGATATTTTAGTTTGACAAGTACTTACTTTTTTTTGTTCGGCTTGGAAAACAAGTGAAGCTAATTTCATATCTCACTGAAAGTGCAAGTAGGGTAAAAGCCATTTCTGCAAAAATTACAGGATTGTGAAAGCATTATTTTAAATCTAATTATCATGAAAAATAATCAAATCCACTTCTCGAAATCCTTTTTCAAATAGAACATTTTACAAACACTGAGCAGTCGCTATTAATGTTATATTACAAATTCGAAAACGTTTCTGTTTGTCTATTTGTCTGTGTTACATTTTCACACTTAATCTGTTGCACCGATTTTGATATAATTTGATATATCTGACTTCACCTTTCGCCTGTACGCCCTTAAACCTTTAAGAGTACCCTCAAAACTTTGGATAAAGTACTTTTTATTTAGCTGAAAACTGAAGAACACGGTTCTACGCTCTCAAGGCAATGGATTTAATTTTAACAATTAAGGCTTGTCAGTTTATTACAGTCACAACAATACGTTATGTAAGCGTGTGTATAAGGAGCATTTTTATTAGACGTAGGACTGAACCAATTAGCAAAAAAAAAACTTTTACTCTATGGATGAGGAAATGAAGTTTTTAAAAGAAATAAAATTTGTATGTAATTGAATTAATTTGTGATTATTACATGGATATATGCATTTGTGATTTCATTGTCAATTGGAAAAAGAGAATATTTTTTTGGTAGCTGATTTCATCTTTGCAGCTAGATGACAAATTCATTTGAGTTCCACGATTCGCTTTTGGCAAAGGGAAAGATAGCGAAACACGTTCACGCGAACTTCGTTTTTCCCTTCTGCCCTTAACGATAGAAATTATGGTGCCGAAATTTAAAAAAAAATACCCTACACATATGCACCGTTATCTCGTATACTTTTACGGCTTCATTGGTAGCGGCCAGAAAGCACACAGCTACTGAGACGCTGGGAATGGCGGTTTGAAGCTAGAAACATCGAGGTTATTAATTGAAATTAATAAACAAGCGGACACAGGACACAGAGCGAAAAACGGTGCAGCGACACTGAATATTAACGCAGGACTCTGGACGGTCGTTGAAAGTGAATTGAAACGATACGGTGCTTGTGTCGCCACGACACGTGGGATAACTAAAAGCTGTATGAACGGTATGGAAAAACGTGTGGAGAGGATCTAGCTCAAGTACAATACTAGTACCGGAGCGAGAACTCAAAGCAACGCACGTGGCCTACTGTGCGCCGCGGCATGAAAACACGCAACGCGCAATCGCCACCCACGCGCCCATCGCTCTAAAAGGATCTGAATGACAACTGTATATAACACGACCAACGGTGACAGGAAAAACGACCGCCATTTAAGGTGTCCATTTGTAGAATTCTAGTATAAAGAACACAAGAAAATAAAGCTAAAATGTAAATTTTACCGGTTATGTATATAACCGGTAAAAATTATCAACGCGAATTCCAAAAATGTAATAAACCTTTCTAATCGGATTTCGAACCCTTTTGTATTGCGCCGCAAGGACGTCGCTGTACAGTCGGCGCCCACCGAAACCTTATCTCTTTAAGTAACTTTGTTATCGTCGTCTTTAACCTTATCAGAATAATGTTTCTGTATACGTCCGTCGTCGTCCACGAAGACCATGGCGACGCGCCTGATCGTATTATTGTGCAAATTATTCATTAAGCGATGGACAGCTATACAAATCGAATCTCTTTGTACAGGGCCTCTCAGGACCGGCTCACGTTTGACGTGAAGACGCTGAGCGCAATACCGTCGCATTATTCCGTCGCCGTTTTGTCATTTCAGATGTCACTTTAAAAAGCTATAAGCAAATTTTTTTTGTTACTTACTATAATTTCAGATCTCGTCTTCTTGTTGTGTCATATTTCATCAGCCTGCTACTAAAGGTCTCTCCTATCTTTTTATTTCAGATCGAGGAGTGAAAGCTCTCCACGCTAGACCAGTGCCATTTGGGGACTAATGACGACACGTCCTTACCTTTCCAATGGCAACGGTCTAGACCAATAGCTTGACATGCCCTCCGAGGCACGGTGCGAATTCTTTTAGTAAAAACCCATTAGCCAATTCGACAGCGATCACAATCGAACCCAGTACCGTCTCGATGCAAAGCGACGCTCTTAACCACTTGCTCGTTTTACATATACCAATGAATAATAAATGACTGTACACAGACTCTGTATGTATTATCCTAATAATTATGAGCCGAAATTCATCGAAGAAACCGAAAACAGACCGATAAAAGATTATTTTATGCCCGTGACAATAGACAATAATTAACATTATAGATTTGATCTCTGATAGAAGGACCGTTGGGGATGAAGACTAGAATCAATTAGCGTCGTAAACGACCGCCTCGCCCGCTAGACCGCGAAAATCGATAACACATTAATCTTTGAGTAAAAGTTTATATTATTTATTATCTTAAATATTTTCATCTATAGACGACGTACGAAAAATTAAATATATACATATATATATATATATATATAAATATCATGATAAATTCGCCAAGAATTTCGAAATCTTCATTTGTAGCTTATTGTAAAAAGCCAAACCATGTAAATATATAAAATACAATTAAAAAACTCAAAATATTGTATCGAAAAAAAAACAAGTAGGTTTTTCGAATTTCCATGGTATCCCGATAAAATAGTACGTAAAGAAATATAACATATATATGACATTTGACGTCAAAGCGTTTCCGATGTCTCACGCCGTCGGGGACGATTAGATAAAAACCAGATTAGATAAAAGGGTTTTTTTGGCTAATTTAAGCCAGTCATTATATAATCCGCGCGTATGCGCCGACGCCGTGAGTTTTATTATTTCCTGCGCTTACACGTTTAGTGTTATCTATCTTTGTTTGCCTTTAAGTGCAAAACGTTTTCGTATTCAGCACAAAGTTCATTCTTTGTGCAGACGAGTTTGTTATGTGATTTCTTCACGTTGACAGTACACACTGTCTACTTTTGAAGCCTCCAAGTTGTAGCAGTTATTCATTATTAAAGCCATATTATGACATAAAAAAAACGTACAAGCGCTAACAGAAGTCGCAGAGGGTTCCGTACAAACTTATGTATGTAGATGTTTTGCTCGGCGAGAGTCACCACGATCTTTGCCAATTTTCAATACCGATACTGGCAAGACATCCGATCCCGGAAATTCCAAAATATTTTTTTTTTTAGAAATCTTAATTTTTTTATACCGGAAAATTAAAAAGTGTTCTCTTACACACCAATCCGCTTCACGGTCTATATTCTAACTGCAATTCATAGTTGTAATCGCATGATACGTCAACAAATTAACTATTTTCAGATTTATCCTTTACTTACGCTGTGAGATTTTGCTTCTCTCCAAATTTCATGATTCAAGGTCAACGGAAAGCAAACTATAGGTTTTTATTTACTTGCGTGTATCAAAATATGCAACAAAAATGGCCGTATTGATGACGTTGACATAAGACATGATCGCATGATCGAAACGCATGTATTTGATACTAATTTCGACTTGATACCACGGGCCTAGACATACAGACAGGCAGCCGGACAAGTAACTAATCCTACAACGGTTCCGTATGAAGTACGTAACCCTAAAAAGAATAGATTCGCTGGTTTTCGTTGTGTCTTCTCAGCGGTCCGACGTTCTTCGTAGAGGCAATACATCCATCCCATTAGGTTATCGCGGCTTACGATCCGAAGCCATTCGCACCTATTGGATTAAGGGGCCACACCATCCATGGTTTTATGTTAATTAGCCCACAGTTTCCATTTCGCTCGATCGTTGAAATGATTCTTATACAATGTCCTAACTTATTCCAGAGATCACTATGAAATATTTTTAATTACCATTGTTACGAAAGCGATAAGTGCCCGTTAAGCTTCTCACGAACTCCATGCTTATCTTTTGCGTTGTATGTATATATTTTTATTGCAAAAGTATTGAAGTCGCTGCATAAAACCACTTTAACAGTTTTCTTGCCCAAAAATTAAAAATCTGAACGAATTTTAACTAAAGATTCTTTTTAAATTGATCAAAAACACGTACATTTGTCTGTTTTACTGATTTTCCTGACCTACTCAGAACGGTTAATCATTTGAAGTTCCCGATAAAACTTATCACGACCTACTAGCTAAGAGCACTTTATTATTTACCTTATAAAATAAATTTAATATCGAACTCAGCACTAAATTGAATAATAAGATGTTACAGTGACTTAATTACGGACAGATTAATTTGCAGATATTTCTGGTGACAAATTCAATAATTAAAATCCGTAACATACTATAATCCGATAGCAAAAGATCTCAAGTTTTCCATTACCTCTCATCGATAACTTTTGATATTGAAAAGGTATTTTTCCATCGCTTCATTTTCGGCGAAAATGCGAATTTTCTCCGGTGACGAGCTCTAAGTCTATGTGAATGTTTTTCGGGATGTCGAAAGATGTGTATGGATGAAGACTACAATGCAATAAAAAAATTTTTTGAAAAATATTGATATTTTTTTGATAAACGAAAAAAAATCGCTAAAATGATGCTTTTAGGAGTTTTTGAATGGCAATTTTAAACCTATTTAGATACTTTGTTTTTTTTTATTTTTATGTTCAAAGCCGGCTCAATATCAAAAATGGTTTTTACAATTTTTTGAAAATAATGAAAATATTTTTAATTACATAATAATATAAACTTTTTCAGATCGTCTGTTTGACGATTGACAACAAGCGTCGAATGTGATTCTGATATTGGTATATAATGACTAAAACCGTTTATTTTGACATATCAACATATTTTTTGGAACTTATTAATAAAAAATTACGGAGGATTTATGATTTCTGTATACTTAGTCAATAAATGTCGTTTTGTTTGTTTGTTCAAAAATTGATCTATGTTTTTATTCCTTGTATTTTTGTCCTTTTGTTATGTTTTTCGTTTTTAATGTACTCGAACGTGGTGTAGAGCACGAGACCTGCGATTTTTCCTTGTGATTTCATTATTTCGTTTTACTATATTTTTGTACGTTTTTTTATGAACAAGCTACAAATACCTGTTATCAATAGGACGCTTAAATTTAACATAACTGTTATATGTTATTTACGTGTAAGAAATGTGATTTGTTTTTATAACATCTTCATATGTTTATCGTCGATGCTCCAAATAAATGAATTCTAAACGGTCGTTTGACACACCAACACGCGAGTAGACAGGACGAGAAGACCGACCGTCGCCGGTCACCTCTGTCACGACGACGCAACGGCGTAATCGGCCCGGGTCTCCCGTTTGCGTCGTCGCTTCGTTTCGCTCTAGGTTTTTCCTCGGATCGCGTGACACGTCAGCGATCTTTAAGAACGACGTGCGCCGAAGTGAAATACATATATGAGTCTATAAAAAAAATGAGAAAACCATCAAGGACGAAGCCGCGAGCGGTCATACGGTGTAATCGAATAAGAACTCTTGCGCTTAACATCGATTCACACGTAAGCGATTTTTCAAAATGACGTATCGTCACTCGGCTTGTTGTTAGCTTTCAAAAAGCGCACAGACGCCATCTATGCTTCTTGCAGGCTACGGCGGAAAGTCGAAACCTTGACCGTCGGCGATGGCGACGACGGCGCTTCTTAAAATGCGAAGCGGAAATGCGCATTGTGTACACACCGCGGAGCGAGACGGAGCCGTCGGCTCGCTGTCCACTACGTTGTCGACGTCTCGGATACGTAAGCCAATGGATTCCTATGACATTTTACGTCTATTGTACGACTGTCCGTCGGTATAACCTCCTAGGTCGGTATTTCCAGACGGAAAGTCCAAATCGATATTACTCGACGAAGTTTATTGTCTATGTAACGATAAGGAATTCCACAAATTACGTCAAACAAATTTCACCTCCTCCTCTCCTTGTCGAAGATGACCCTGGTATATAACTCCTACAACCCTTGGTTTGATGTGACACATTTTTTATTATTATAAATCTGGAAGTTATTAAATTGAGACAGCACTTCTAAAATTATTTATGTAATTTTTTAAAGCAAACATTTTAGAAAATTTCGAAGAGGTACTCCTTGGATATAGCGATAATTTTTCGTTACAGTCGAAATTTTAAAATTTCATACTTAGGTTTTATTCAAAAGACGTCACGAAGCTTATGACTCGTACCCCCCTTGTCATACTCCATTGACTACCTTCTATCCCTTTAACGTGACGTAATTTGTGAAGCATCCCTAAGGGAAACGTTGACTCGAAAGTAGATTCCGTTCCGTTCTACAATAAGTTAAGGTCTGAAACAAAAAATGTCTGCCTGAAGTCCAGCGCTGCAGCCAACCCCCTGCATAATTAATGCAACATTGTAGGGTTTTCAATATTTGAAAGCTTATGATTTCGAGTTGTACATATAAAAATGTTACCCCAAATCTTGGGTATCATTAAATATCAAAAACTCTTTTAAAACACCGATATTTTTTTCCTATGAAAATACTTTTTAGCACGTAAGGTATCTGTTGAAAATTATATTTACACATACTTTTCTTCGTAATAAATAAATTAAAAACTTCAAACCTTATACTGTTTATGTTTTAAGGGACTGTAATTCCTGTAGAAATTATTATAGAAGAAAATAATCTTAATTACGGTGCCATTAAGTTGATACCTCGAGCTACCCAATAGCATATATCATACATCCAATATTAACATACCGCGTATATTTGACCATCTACATCCTGCGATAGACGAGGTGATTTCCTGAAACTGCGGGTCATTTGCAAGCCAAGCAGCGATCCACGCTTTTTCAAGAACAGATAACGTGAATTGTTGTACGATTCCGCTTGACAAATCGACTCGCATTGATCGAGCCGAATCAACGTGCGCCGCTCTTAGAACTTTCATTAGGTAGAGCGTTACCCAATAAGCTCGCTTCTGCGTGTAGAGGTCCATCGGCGCGTCGTTGATCATTGTCCTTTGAAACAAAAGCATTTTTCAAAGGTTTCAAAGGTAAAGAGCTTTGATCGAATTACGAAATTTAACATTATGTTAATATTGCCACGCACAATCACACAATACAATTATTCGTGGGGACATTAAATCGCTGTGTAGCTTCTTAAAAAATAAACACATTGTTATTTGCAATTAATTTATTGCTATCAAAACAAATAAAACTAAACTGCTAAATATTACCAAAATCTTTTTGAAAGGTATCGAGGGACAGTGTCTATACTACCCCCAAATATTTTACGTAATATTTTTTTAATACTCATTAGATTTGCGTGTTTATAATATCTATTATTACTCATTTCAATTTATTTATACTACAATATACATTAAAAAGTTACAAAGAATAATTTTGGTCAGATAGAAAATATGAATTTTAAAATTAAGTAACACGTATAAGGTTTTATCAATAAATATTAACAATAACTAGCTGTTTTGGAGTCAGTGCCAGCGAAAGTCAGGTAGACAAATTCATCGTAAAAAAAAACTACCAAATCCAAAACCTATATCTATATACACATAAATAGGAGACGTATAAAGTATTGTTTTTTATCAAGAGAATTCAGCAAATTATTGAAAATATTCAAATAATATAACTATATTCTAGCTTCAATTTATAATTTATGTTTCATATCTCATAATTTTATTTTTTATATCGCTTTTAGTAGGTTTTAACATAAATTAAAACAAGAAATAAGTATATAAATGACTATTCAGCTAGTCTAGGCAGCTTTCCGAAGGCGGTTTTTCCCGAGATTTGTTTTAATGTGTTTTTTATTATTCGATCGATTTTTTTTTTCATGTTATTATTGATTTCTGTTCGTGTTTAATTTCACGTTTTTACCTCTTACTTCATTTGAGGACTTCTAAAACTCGTTTTTTTTGTTATATTGCTTGACCCTCAAAAATATTTTGATATTGTTTCCTAAAACTGTGTTCTTGTGATATTAATACTGTATAAGCTACACTGGAAAAAAAAATACCAAGAAAAGTTCGAATTTGGCTTGGTTAAATACATTTCGTTGCGATAGCTGAATAATACGTTGTATTGACAAATAATACGCATACTCTAACCACACGGATTAATCGAACCATTTTTTGGATTGTTAAGACAACGAAAGTATTCATTTGCTGAAAATCAAAGACGCAAATTCATTAATTACGTTATTCAAACTTTTGATTGGAACGACCAATTTTTTTTCCTCTGTGTGATACTTACAATTCTATAATACTAAAATCAATACTCAACAGCTCTCGACGTTAAATGTCCTTTAAGAAAAAAAAAAACGCGAACGTCACGAGTGATCTCGGAGTCGTCAGCTTTTACACACAGAAAACGTCTAAACCGCCAATCCGATTTTTGGGCTCCAATTTCGATCGAACACTTAAACGATTTTTTACGAGTTCTCCAATCCCTAAAATTATCTGTTACAACGGAGGAAAGCCAGAAAAAAATGAACAGCTTCCACGGGCGGCGGCGGAGAGCTGTCCGCGAGGCGGGGAAATTGTAGTCGTGTTACGTAGCGCTGACCGCAACGCAACAAAAACACGGAGAATATCCTCAATCGTGCGTGTCCTGCCCCCGCCAGGGCTGGCGGCCGCGTGGAGTCTGCGCACTGGTAATTATTTACATCACTATGCCGTTGTAGTAATATTAAATACAAATTAACGAGTGGTGTCGTGGTACACCAGATAGGAATGAAGTTCCTTATTATAAAAATATTGATTTCAAGTTCTATTCGAGTTATAAAGAAAATAATTATTCGGGTATACATTTTTTATTATGATTTTTTTATCGATAAAAATGAAAAAAAATGAATTATTCGCATACAACCACAAAACTAAAACACGTGGTAATCATAAACGTAACCAAACAAAAAAAAAACATGTGTTGCTTATATGTCCAATGTTTTAAATAATTGCTTACATAATATTGGATGACTTTATACAATTGTCAATCACCATTTCTGTCGATTCATTTTCTATCACTGTATTTAATTCACTTTCCATTATTCAAAATGGTTTCTATGAAATTAATTCACAAAATAACACAAACACAAGCCACGCTTAGATCATGAAACATTAGTGGAATGATGTAATAATAACAGCACATTACACTAATAATAACAGTCATCACGTAGACTACGCATTAGGCACTGTACAGCTTCACATAGACTATATATAGAAATCTTACACTTTTTTTTTAAGGTTACGGACGTTTTTGCCGGCTAGGGTACCCTCCGCGACGCCCCATAAGGAACTCCGTTCCAATTATATACCTATTAACCAAAATAATTATATTTTTCTGACTTAACCCCGCGAGTCTGGTTCTTCAGTAATGAATCACTCCTTTAGCTTGTACACTTGGTACACACTCAAGTTTCGCAGTTAGTTGACTCCGATGGATTATTTGTACATATATGCGGAGACGAAACCAAAATCTTGAGATAGAGACAAGCGTCTCATTATGAACGACCACTACTTCATCTATTCTTGATATTCAATAGTTATTATTTTCTCCGTTCCGCTTCTCAAGAAAAATCAATAATTTCAAAATAATGTCAATCATAAACGATTAAATTCGAACTCAAAAATAACTTTATTTCATGGGTTAACGTAATTCTTGAAATAACTCATAATATATAATGAAATCCGCTAAAGAATTCTGTTCGACACTGACATAAATAATGATAAAATGTTGTTATTGATACTTTAAAATCATACTTAAAATTATTCATTGAATTTCAAAGCGGAAGAGACGCAAAATGAGAGAATAACTTACTCTTTTTTAAGAGATTTATTTTCTTCATCTTTTGCTATTATTTGTTCATAAAAGTATGCAAGTAAATATATCTTGTAGAAAACACATGAATAAATTTACAATAAGATATATATTTTAAAACATTTTCGACTTGTAACATATTAAAACATGTAAGTCTAGAACAAGCATTTAATTTACTTTCTTGTAGAATTTCAAATTATGGCAATTAGTTCAAGATAATAACATAATAATCCTTTGAGTATCATCATTACAAATATCATATTGAGATCTCGTTTTTACGATTGTAATTACATTTTACGTTAGAAAAATATAATGACTATATGCATTATCTTTATGTTATTGCTTAGTTACAATTTTGTGTAAGAAACTTATTTATTTACTTACCTTTATTTTGTGTAAGACGATGAAAGCTGCTGCTGCATATTGCATTTGAAAGAACATATTTTCTGGCACGTAGCTATGAGATCAATATTTTCAAAAACTGTAATAATCTTTTAAATGACTATCTTAGATTGACTGGAAAAACTAAATTTCTAAGTAATATTTTGTTTTATATAATTTGCAAGATAACATTTGAAATGTGTTCGGCTAATATTTGCGACACAACGTCATCAAGTTTGATAAACGTTTAAATAATCTTTATTGTTTATAGCGTGATATTTAGGAATTGTAAAATCGACATGAACTTTGATCTCAATATTTTTCAGTAACTAATATCGTTCAAATGTAGATAAGGGCCGTCCATCGTCAGCTTTTACGGTTCTGCATATACGTAGCTCGTGTCAAGTTTTCTTCGTCATTGCACTTAAGAAGTACGCTCCCCACAGCCCTCTATTGCAGATGGAGGACCTTGCACCTTGTATCCTCTGCGCTGGTCCGACGCGGCCGGGAGGCTTTTAACGGGCGTCATCTTCGACGCGATGTCGTCGACCGCGGCCCTAACGAATCCTCCCAATCACGGTGCGAGAGGATTTATTTAACTTCGATTACTATAAGCATTTCTATTTAAAAAATAAAAGTTAAATGAAAAATAAAACGCAAAGAGAAGAATGAGTTTTTCTTTTTCTTTACATTTTATTTTTTATAATCACCTTCCATTTAGGCTCAGACGCAGTCGAGTAATAAAGTGTCAACGGTTGACTAGTATGAGTCATTAAAAGAAAAAAAGAAAACTAAACTAAACTTACCATCCAACCATTGACACCTGTTACGTTGACGTCAGTGGTGTCTAAAGCTTATGGAGACGGGGCCAAAAAGAGACTCAAGTAACAACTTTTTCCGATCCATAGTCGGTCTCTTCCCCGCCATGTGATTTCAACAAAACTAAAAATGCCAATTGGTATGAATCCAAATTTTACAAGGTACCCAGTCACCATTTAAAGTTTCCACCGCCTTCTCCATCCTGTACCACCTGATCTTCTAGCCAACGTGATCCTCATCACTGCTTCGCCACCGTCTACGATAAACAGAAAATAAGCTGCATAATGACCTTACTAGGAGCAATTGAGAAGTTCCATTGCTCAGTATTACGTACTTTTTGCCTTTATTAATTAGAGTCCTTTACAGTGTGTTACCATCTATAATGAATAGGGCTAATAGAGACAAATCATATGAACTTAAACACATTGAATGACTAGAAATTATTAAAATACTTCATTACCTAACTTCCGCAGTTACATCAATAGACCCTGATCAGAACAGATAGTGAGTAGAACTCGCCTAAATAAATTGAGTTTATCAGTAGCTTTCAAAAATGGTTTTTATTACCCCAGTAATCAAGACATTCCAGTACGAGACAGCCTGCTTGGCATTGCAATCAGCAATTAAGTTATATCTTCAAATTTTGAGATAGGCACCTCAATAACTAGAACACAACAATATTCCTATTATTTATAAGTAGTGATAGGTGGAAATCGACTTCAAAAATTTATTAATCAATTCATCCACACATATACGGATCAAGCCAGTGGAAGAGTTAAGCGTTTCCACTTCTTCGCATGCCCAACCCTACGTTGGGCCGTGAGCGTGGAGTCGAGGCGAGGAGCGGGCAGCGGTGAGGGTCGCGGCGAGGAGGCGGGGAGGGGCCCGCAGGAAGCCGCAGGACATCCGACACGAACAGGAAGCGAAACCAGTCCCTCCTTTGTCCCGCCGCTCCCGGACCGCATTCCTCTTGCGCCTCAGAGGTGAGTGATCGTGATTATCTCGCAGTTTGTGAGGATTATATGAAACGTTCCTGGAACATATGAAACGGGCTATTCGGAAACATGCCGACTTTATGCGTTCTGACTTTTATTTTTGTATGGAAATAGTTGTTGGGTTCTGTTACCAGAGATATTGTTTAATTTAATCTGGTACGGTAAAATATCATTTCGATTATTAGAATAAGGTCAGTGACTAAGTAAAATAAGAAGCAACTAACCTTGTTAAATAAATAACGAAACGATAACTGTTTCTATATTAAATATTTTATATTTTTATGTAAATTGATGTACGTACGATATCGGTTTTACGTTTAAATATCTTTTCTAATTTTATTTTTAAAAATTTACAGTTTAATATTTGTGACCATAAAATACAGAAACAGGATAAAGGTCCGTATAAACGGTCACTTCGTTGTATTTATTCATTAACAAATTGAAGAATTTCTCGCAGATTGTTTTTCTCGGCGATGGTTTCTCTAATATTTTCTTCCACCCCAATTAAATATCGAGATTTTTGTAATTAAACATTAAGTACAATATCAATAAAAAAGGAAAGTATGTCTTTGAACAGTAAGTATAGGAGTACGTTTAAAGTGATTTAGAAAAACCAGAACGTCATAAAAAAACTAAAATAGTAACAATGCGTATAATTCGCAACGTAATTTTTTTCTTACCTCATGGTGTATTTAAAAAGTTACCGATCCTGTCAGATCTCAAACAAACGCGACAGAAACTAAAAAAGGATTTGAGGATTTCTCAAAATATTGTTATTTTGAGAAATTCTCAAAATAGCAAATAATGAATTCGATGTTAATTTTTTTTTATAAATTACATTAGACGCTTGTGAAATTAATCCAAGACTACTTATGTTTTTCGCTTTCCCTGTATTTTTTTCATCACTTTTTCTGAACTACCAACCTACTGTGTATGTACATCGATACATCATCCAATACATCTCCTGTACTTTTGTACAGAGCAAATGGAAAAGCAGTTTCGATCTCGAATTTATTGTCCACTAGTAATCGTTCCAGGGTCTTTACATTCTCAGTTGCAGTGCAACTAGTAAATTTTCCTTATACAAACTACATAACTTATTCTTATTGCTTATAGTGTAAAAATTCTACTGAGTAGCAGAATTTTTATTTTATAAGGAGTAATCATAATTTTTCTATAAATGTTTATAACTTTTTACAATTTGCCACAGTTTAGATGTAAATAACAAAAAGTCTTTTTTTTTCACTTCTCACGTACTTAGAGATAGAATAGAAAACAGCCACTTTTATCAATAATTTGGTATCACATGTGAAGTGAAGATTTTGTAAGTTTTTTATTGATAGTAATACATGTACTATTGTTTATTTATCTTATACTTGTTGATTTTGGCAAGCCCGATTCAACAAACGTTAATTTGCCTTACACAAAGAAAATTTAAAAAAAAAGTCTAATAAGTAGTCATTAGGAACTGCTGACAGAACGTTTTTATATAGTTTATTTTTTAATCGAAATACATGCCGGGTTTGGGCTAAAAGTCAATGTACATGCTGCAGTTTAAATTGCAAAATTTAAGTCTTTTAATCTTAATAAAACGATAACAATGTTGCAATTGAACTAAAATTAAAAAATACCGCTTTACATATATAACGTTTTGACATATACTGTTAACATTAGCAGGTTTGTGACGTGAACTCGATAAGATTTTACTCATCTGTCAAAAGATGTTTTCACATCAAAAATCCATTTTTACCCCTCTAAACTAGACTCCAAAATGAAAATTAGACTCGAAATTCTAGGGCTGCTATCGATCGATCGATTCCAATCTTCGTACCGATAGTAGGCGCCGCGTCGGACGGCGCCGTGGGATACCGCACCCGCGGCGTCGGGCGCCCGGCGGGCGGACACGCCGACGTGGTCGTACACGCGTTCCGCTTTGTTGCGGAACACTAAAAAATCGTCTGCTCCTAATTGCCGCGTCGACATTCCTCCGGCGTGACAGCCCCGTCTGCGAGCCGGGTGGATGCAGTATTCCCGGCTATGACCTCAGCGCTGTCTAAAAGCGGTCCCGATTATTTCTGGGACAGGTGTACGTCGGCCGCCAACAAATACCGCCGTTCACGAGGAAAAACGGCGCGCACAGAAATAATTTTTGTTTTGCGACCGCCGCGCCGCGCCGCGTCCGCGCGCGCGCCGCCGGCGTCGTGCGTAGAGGCGAACGTGGCCGGGCGGCGGCGGCGCTCGGATTTTTTCAAGTCGTTTTGACGAGTAGCAGGTTGCGTTTCCGGTTGGCGTTTCGTGCGAACCGATGATTAGATAACTATAAGCGATGTCTATAAGTGACCATTTAACAAATCAGATATACAAAACGTCGAAAATACAATATAACGATAAAAAAGTTACTGCGGCGGAGCCGGGCCGTGGTCAACTTGACTGCACCACGAAAATGGGCCATTTCGACCGGCGAGACACCACACCCTCACAAAATCAGGCGTGAAGTAGTAGCTTCCGCTATTGCATTTCGTTCAGTGAATGAGTCCATCCACTTCCCACTTCATACATGTTCTATTCTTTCACAGGAAGCCCACAACGTATTAGTGAATCCTCTGAAGTTGCAAATGTCCATGGGCGGCAGTGACCATATGCGCTCTAGTGGCCCGCATGCTCGTTTGGCCGTTTGAAACTGCTACAAAAAAAACATTTCATTATAATGACTGCGTCACCTGAAAAATACTACAAGAGACATTAAATAGGTCATTTATTTTTATATAATTTTAAATAACATGTTAGCTATTTTGGTGACCGACACTAACTGCAACATTGTTTGGATATTATATGTTTCTCCTTTAGAATTTGAATGGGATAATATGTACCATAATCTTAAATATCGATAAATAATTTGGGGTAGGACTTTAATATGGATTAAATTTCAGAAGTTATTATGAGGTGAGTAAATGAGTACAATGTAATATTAAACATTTAAACAAATTAATATAATATTCAACATTTAAGGCAATTGGCATAGGTGTCTTATACAAATTGATGTCTATTTCAAGCACTATTCAGAGAAAAAGACGAATTGACAATCTCCTTCTTTTTTATTTCTTCTCATAAAAACATATATTTAACCAAAAAAACGTATATGTACTTATGTAAGCAAATAATAAGCTATATCAACAGCGTAAAATATCAGTCTTCTGTAATTCTTGTATTTAAACACATATTTATTACGATTCGATATCTGTTATGTTTACGACACGTGTTAACCATATGATTGCATTAAAATACTTAACGTAATGAGATAATATATGCATGTGCATTTGTATATTGAAATGAGTATATTGAAGGTCGTATTTGCACGTTTTTCCTAAATTCAGATCGCACTAACTCAATGGTGTGTTATATCGGTACTCAATATTTCTATTACATTCTGAGAAAATTTATTACATTCTGTTTTTCTTAACGTGCCAAAAAGTAAAACTTCAATAAATTTTAATGGCAATCACAGGTGCATACAATGAAACTAACTAAACAGAATCAATGACTTAGATATTGATGTGGTGATGTGGTCCGGACAATTCGTAAATTAATATTAAACAATTAAGTTTTTTTTTTTATACAACACGCCCTGGAAACCTGTCGCTATCGTGAAGATAATATACGTTGGCGTCCGAAGTCGGCGCGCGCGCAACTTCCGGTACGATGCGATGATAAACATGGCGGTTGCTGGCGAACATGGCCGCACTTCCGGCGTGCTGATTCACATGCGACGACGGCTGGCTTGCTCACTGCATTTCTCGGCTCTGATTCAGACTTACGCAACTTCACACGCATCAGAATTGCCAGTTCTCGAAGAAAAAGAAGTGATGTCACAAATCGATGACTGACCTAGATTACCTGCATGACATATCGATTCACGGAAACACCGGTGCTTATTGATATTTCTATCACTTCTCCCTTGTTGATCCCATCAATAAAGAATTGAACCCTGAAGTTTGCTGCTTATAAAATTAAGTTTGTAATACACTAATTGAATAAATATGAATAGAGAAAAAAAAATTATATAAAAGTCATCAAAATATTTCATACACTAAAAAAATCAATATACCCTGTACGTTCGATGACAAAACAGAACTTTTATAGGATCCCCGTGTCGGTATATACACCCCTACGTCACAACTTTTTTTTTCCAAATCTACTGTACTAAAAATGTTCCAGTTTAGTATATATACGAAGTTAGGTAACCTAATCATCTATTATAAATTATCGATCATCACCAGGTGACCAGAAAACCATTATTTGTAATTACTCTATTTATTCTTACGAATAAAGTAAATAAATGAATTCTCATTTCGGAGGACGATTCAAAAATTGAAAAAAGCTTTTTGTGAAGTGCATCATATGATATATCTTTTTAAATATAAAAGTTTAGAATATATTAAGGGACAATATATGATAATCAAGAATTATCATATATTACATCTAAAATTAAATTGCCTAAAATGCTGAATATAGGGCCAATTAATAACTTAGAGGAATACCTAAACGAAAATCCTAAGTCTTGCATGTAAAATGTATTTTCTTTTATGTTACTTAAGCTGTTCAGTAAGGACTAATGCCATTGATTTATAGTACGGAACCCTCTCTACGCCAATCCGACTCGTACTTAGCCGATTTTTGGAACGAAGTTCCTTATCACGCGTTTAGCGGACGGTAACTACACGGGAAAAAATGTCCAACCGACACTTTTGAGACAGAGAGATGAAAGAGAGACAGTAAGAATAAACATTTAATTGGCGCAGAGGAGTGATCCTATTCTTCTGGATTCGTTTACTAACTTATAGCTTCTTTACAAGCGTATATCTATGTACATTACAGGAACGCAGACGTGCAGTTTACGTGACAGCAATATATTCACGTATTGAATGTGGTGATTAAGTTTATGATTTGTTTATATTTTTGTAATCATAATCAATGATAAAATGTTCATTTTCATAACTGTATAAACACAAACTTAAAATAAAATATTAAATACAATTTTCTTACCTTTCATTGAGCTTTTCATTTAATAAGCATAGCGAAAAGAACTTCGTTCCTACCGAGTGATCCATGACACCTCCAGTTTTTTTTTTTTTTTTACTTTATTTCATGTGACTTAAACATAACAATTATAAATAGAAACACAAACACAAGCGAACCTGACAGAATGCAACTAGTAATAATGGTATGTACGTCAACATTAAATATATCGAGATGAGCAATATATATATTAGTGTAATAAATTTAATTAATTAAGATCAAATTACTAACATCCTCCAGGACAAATGTCAGACGATTTCTAATGGACGGTCGTCAGCAGACATCTCGCTCATCAGCCCTAGAACCTTAAACGGACGCGATGAACTCGTCCCCGAGTCACCGATCGCTGGCCACGTATAACTGTTACCGAGCAAAAACGCAGTACCGGCAGCCCTCTTCAAAGAAATACTCGCATCCTTGTTAGACACGATAGACATGTATAAAATTCATCCATTGCCCGTTTTATGTGCGACTGTAAACCGAACCATATTACAGGCGGGGCGATGGATTGCGCGTATAAAAATCGATCTCGGTTCAAACCTTGATACGCCCGGCGCCTAAGGAGCGGGGAAACGGATTCCTGTCCGCAGCCGGATCCGATGCTATTCTGACCGGCGACAACGGTGCCGCGGCCCCGAGACCTGTTCCCCGGTACGCCCGCCTAGGGCTATTCACTGCTACGGCAGTAGGTAGCTAAAGAACGTAGGCATGCATACTCGACGTTGCTGCGGTTTCACCCACATGGATATATATCAATCTCCATGTCTTCAACGAGGATCTAAGGACTAAATCCCCATCTGGACTCCGTTCCCGGTCGGTCTCATCGAATAGCGTATTCATATTTACTTGCCGCAGTAAAACGACGAAGTTTTGTACGGGTCATAATTTGTCTGTCCGATTTTTGGTCACATTCTCTCAGTGATCTCCTAATTAAACATCGCTACGTAACGGAGACGTATTACAAGTAAAGTCAAACTCTGCATTTCAAGGTGTGGGTTCAGTCAACAATCAACAACTAAATAAGTTATACAGAGCGTCCTATATTTCAATGTGATCTTCAAAATTGCCATGTATCGAAACGGCCGCAGAGACCGGCCAGTTTAACCGCAAATTTAGGCAAAAATGTCGACATTTTGTATCATTCACCACAAAATCTTAAATTCTAATGGAAGAACAATGCAATTCAACGAATCAGTCTTTACTGTTAACCAATCAACAAGCCGAACATCGTTTAATTTGACCTAATAGGCATCCGAAAATCCTAACTATGTCCGGTTTTATATCCGTACGCCTATTACTGATGATGTCGTCATCGGTATGTCAAAAATAAAATAGTTTTTCATGGAAAAAACTAAAAACTGCACGGCCTGTCAACATTATAGTATTCACTTCTCCAAGTATTGCTTGTTTTGCCATTTCCGCTTAATATCTTCCAGATTTTGAATCGTTTACAACATTTAATAGTTTTAATTTCAATTATACCTCATTTCATAGTTATCCTTCGCGGGTATAATGCAAGCGAAAAATCAATTAAATCAACAGAATACTTTGATCCACACCAAAAATGTTGAGATACCTTCCAGTAATGTCTTACAAATGGAAATTTAAATGTACGTACTCCTCGTACGTACACAATGAATGTATTCAAAATAAGCATTAAGGTCAGATAGTCATCCATATGCATAAATTCTACAACGCAAATAATGCGTTTTATTCAAACACAAAGTTTTTGCGTATAATTCCATTACAACCACATTTTACATTTCATATTTATAGTCCAAGATCCGAAGTAAGATCGATCCATACCCATTTGCGGGTCGGATGAAAATAATATTTTATGAATTAAAATAAGTTTATAAACCGAACCGGAATAAGTTGAAAAAAAAAATACTCACTACTGTAATTAATGAAAATTATAGAAAAATGATATTTTTTCAAATTTTACCGGCGTGTCTGCTAAATAAACTGAATTCCAGAGGAAAGTATACAATATACACAGCATGCAACACCAAGGTTGAGTACCTTTTCCTGATCCCTATTACCTTAGAACCGCATACAAACGGGTTCTAAAGGGCATTACAATTTCTAAAATTTTATGAAAAACCCTCGATTTGGAGTTTTGCTATGACATATCATGACGTTAAGTACTTTATGAAATTGAATTTACATGAAACTTTTTATGCAGCTAATTTAAGTTGCTATTGTTCAAAGTATACACTACTAAATATAGTTCATCATTTAACAAAAAAAAATCTAATCGACTCATTACTTGTCCATCACTTTGAATTTTATCATCAACAATTCTAAAATGAATTTACTGCGTATGCGTGAGCTTTCTGTACGTATTATATTGTAAAACATTAAAACTACAGTTCTGTTCGCTTAAAGAATTTGTTCTGTGCTTGATTTTCTAATGCTTTTGTCTGTAAAATAAGAAGTATGTTTATATATATATATTTACAAGGCAAAATAGCAAAACCCAACTATATTAGCTTGTATCAAAATTGTGACAACTTTTATAAATTATATGTTCAATGTACAAAGTGAATGAAATTCGGACAATGCGAGTCAGAATAAATTATCAATATATAACAATATATCTGGCATAAATTGAAGCATTACTAATGTTTCAATTTATGCCAAATTACTAATTAAAAGTTACCATGACCATCGTAAGAGAGACTAACACAATAACCGCTGAACCCACACAACATAAACTGAACCAATTGAAATGATTAATTCTAAATAAAATTAAGCAACACATTTTATACGTTATTTCCTTATAAAATTATTTTTCATTTTTCGTGGAAATTTAAAAACTTAGGGTTTTCAATTAGTTTATTCCGTAAACTGTAGTGCAATGTATCGTATAAGATGTAAACAAATCGATATTTATATATTTTCTTTAAATACTTGGAGATCATATAAATTGTGTATGTATTTCTCGTAACAGGCCCTTTCGTTTGAAAATAATTATTCAGTGCATCAAGTGATGTATTTAATGATTTTTTTTTCGTATTTACCCCTAAAAATAAAATCCGTTTGTTTGCGCCCGCGGTACATCCGTGATTGGGTCACCACTACGCGACCAAGCTAACTTGCACTAAAATGGAATGCGGTAGACTATGCGCGCTCTTCACACTTGCAGTCTTTCTCGCTCACACGAAATACCGTCAGCAGACATAATTATTGTGTTACGTTGTTTGTTTAAGTCATTAATTTGTCTTTCATAATTTTATTCTCTATTACAATAAGGTCTAATAAAACGGCGTCTTGAATGAAATGTATTTATTTCTAAATAACCGAATTAGTTTAAATTTTATTGGTAAAACTAACTTTAGTCATTTTATACTATGTATTAGAAAAAAGTGATAATTTTATTATTAAAAAACATTTAACTTTTTTATTTGTTAACCTTATTTAAGAATATTTGACCAACATGACGGCACGATGTCGATGCGCTAAATTCGCTTCATCGCTTAGTAAGTCTGTACGTAATACATATATACCAAATTGCAACTTTTTTGTGTAGTAATTCCGGAGGAAATAAACTGTGATAAACAGACAAACACGCGAGTGAACTCTGGATGACGTTACAACTCGGTGAATGTACAATATTCTAGAAAGATTTTATTTTTATTCTTTCCTTGTTTTTGTATCCGTTAGCAGATAAAAGAAAAGTTTTAATAAAAGTAACAAAAAATAGAAAAGGTTAATATCTGACGGTGATAAATTCAGTATTTGAGTTAAAGTTAGTTGTTCCTACTTTACACAGGCTTTTTTCTTTTAGAAGTGAATTAGGATGCGTGCGCGCGCACGTTTTGTGTGTATGTTGCATAAAGTACCATTGGTTATAATTAATAATGTTATTCTAATGGATTTATGTAATACCTCCCATAGTCATACCATCGTCTCGACAAGGAGACGATTTGAAAAGAACCATATTAATCAATAATAAACCACTCAAATCGCTCTCATAACACGTAATACCATTACTTAATTCAACACCTAACGTATTATAAATTGAAGTCCACCGCGGCGTATGTCGGTCCATGAATACTAATCGCAGAAACTGATGTAGAAGTTTGGATACGGATTTCAGTAATAGCTGGAATGATTCATGAGGAAGGCTTGTATATATTAATTTATAGATATTTCATGCAAATTGACTGAGCTGGGCTAATGTAAAAAAAGTCTCTTGAGAACAAAAAATTGAAGGTACACTATAAAGCTTTCAGTTAACAAAGCGCGAATAGTTTTCGCCATTTTATCGAAGTGGTTTTCTTTCAAGTTTAACGCGAATGTTTTTTCTGATATTACCCATCTATGTATGATAATTATCAAGTGGATGCACATATTTATTCCGCGTAGTTTAGGCCATAGTGGAACGCCTGGTAGTTTAGTTTTTATATTCCCACATGATATAAAACACTATCTATCTCTCTGTCTCTCTCTCTTTCTAGCTATCTATCTATTTCTCCATTTATACGCTTATAACTCGAGAATATTACTGTGTTACACCTATTGATTATTGATAATAGCAATGCCCAAGATAAGGTCAAGGTCAACACCGGTCCGAGACTAAAATCGCGGATACGACTGGAACCTGGATCAACAAGTGAGCGAGATGAGAATCATAATAAAATAATTTATCGGTACTACTGCATTTTCGCTGTAAGAGTACACATACGTACGAGATGATTTCATCGTAATCAGGATTTAGCTCGAAACCGGCATCGAAGTCGAGAACGGCACCGGAATCACGCTCTTGGCGGGCAACGTGGTCGGTCGATGTAAAAATTGAAATTCCGTTCGATGCCCACGCGAACGGAGTCTCGGGCGTGAGCTAGTATTTTCTAACATTATAAACGTGCACCTTCAAAAACAGCCACCGAGCGTGTAAAGGACGCGCGGTTTTCTCCCGTCGCCGCCGGGCCGCGCTCGGTTTGTTTTCGACAGTCCGCTGTCACGAGAATGTCGTGCCGCTGCTCTGGTAGTCAAATCTGTAAATGTATATATATGATGAAATTGTAGACTTCGCCACATTAAAAATGTTTACAAAAAAAATAGTGGGAAAGGGCGAAAGATGAGTAATAAAACAAAAAAAATTAACTTATTTATTTTATTCTGTTTATTCATTTGTTTGTTTGTCTGAAAACGCATCACGCAAAAATTACTAAATCGGTTCAAAATCTAACTTCAGATATACTTCATATTCAAACCAGAGTAATATTTAAAGTTTATTTCATGGAAACCGACTAACTAAAACGAGAGATATTCAACTCTAAATTAAAGTTTGGTTATGAAACCTCACAGCGGTGGCCATGCCGCGGTAAGCGCGGTGTCATGCATATCGCGGACAGAAGATGCGTCGGTGAGCATTTCTAAAGAGAGTGCAGTCGCAAGGAATAAAAAGCAGAGAGTGTGGAGCAAGAGGGGTAGAGGAGGAGAGACATAAGAAATTAGAAGTTGAAATAGAAGGAATGAAAGGAAGAGAGAAACAACGAGACAAAATGAGAGAGAGACTGAAATCGGGACTAGATTCAAGATTAGGATTGGTAATGGGATCGTTATAATAATGGAAATTTTAGTAAATACCAAAATCCTTTTTTCAGGCGAGCGGTGCCGCGAGCATAAGCTAGTGCAATATAACTCTAGTCATAAAATAAGACAACTATTGCACGCGTGTAGGTCCATAATTAATTAAATCCAATAAAATCGATATTTCGAACCTACTACAAAGATCGGATGCCATCGGATTGCACGTCGATTCGTAATCGGTTATTTCTTTATTACGCACTTGATATTTCATACATTATTTGTTATTTCTTTTTTAAATCGCATAATTATTATTAACGCTCAAATAATCGTACGGAAAAATCAACGATATCGTCGTTGTATCTGCGGCTTACGAGCGCCCCTATCGATACAGAACGAATTATTCATGCTTAATTTCCCGGATTTCTGATAATACGACATGTTTCCGGACGAACGTACTCCGTTATCGCCGCCCGATCGTTCGTCGTGAAACAGCATCATTTCCGCCGGTGCCCGAAGCGGGCGCACGATGCGCCCGAGATAAATCGCCGACGTCGAGCCGTGTTGAAGAAAAAAAAGGAAAATGTTTAGAAGAACTATATTTGCACTTATGCCTGGCTAATATAATAAGGTTTATTCTGTTTCGTGATTTACTACCGTTAAAAATTATCGACGAAACACAACATTAACGGAATCTCGTAACGAGCTACTGAAAGTTAAGTAGTATATATAGAAGATATTCACATTTTTCTTACATCTATTTAGGGAGGTTCAAAGCATTTCGATTTCGGATATCGTTTATTCCATACAAACTTTCCGTCCACGCTTTCATCCGCGTGGAAAAGGAATTTGTCCCTTCATTTTTATATCGAACAAATTTGCTGTCGACGCCAATCTGGTTCCCGTTCTCAATTTTTCCCCATTTGTTTAATAGCGTGTAGTGACCAGAAGCTGGAGCATTAAAATCTGTTCAGTGATTTAAGATATTGACATAGGACCAACTGTCTGTCTTTTTCTTATCGTCCCCTCTTAATTTTTCATAGATACCTTCATTGTACTGATACACCGAATTTTACTGCTTTATTGAATGTATAGATATTGGTCTTATCTTTATTTCCTGATTACTCATCTTCCTTTGAATGTGATGAAAATTTAGTTACTTTTAACGTGCCTTTTGTGTACTACACACAATTTGTACGCACCCCGACAGATTGAAGTATATTCAGTTTGCGGACTTACCTTGCGTTCTTTCCAAAAGTCCAAGTGCTAGGTGCGTGATCATGTAGTGGCACTATAGGTTTTGTGTTTCACTCCCGCAAATTATATTTCGTATGTAAACTGGGTTAATTCCGCACTGACCCGCGTTTTTTGTAATATCACTCGCCCGGCGAGCGCCCGCATTCAATGACACACACCAAGTAACCGCCGCCTCTCCTGCATTTATCTCGGCTTAAAATAGTGTTGTTTATGTCGCGAGATAAATATTTTGTTGTATTGAGTTACTATCGAAAAAAAAATTATGAACACATTTAATAGACATTATACTTTAAATCTAGGCATGCCACATACGAATTCGGGCTTTCTCCTTCAAAAAATGCAATCAGTTCGAACGTAGGCTTCCACCGCTGTCATTCTAACTCAATAGCACGTCGGGATAATTATCAATCGCCGCTTTGGTAATTTGGCGGACAATCGCGAAAGAATTTGTATGATGGCAAAAGTTCGCTATGATCTTCAAGAATATACGGATTTCCCGACCCTCATTGAACGACTGTGAGTGTCTACTATAGCCTTAGACCATCTCCTTATATAAGAGCTCCGGGTCCTAGACCGAAATATCGTTTAATTTGTTTGTATTTAGTAATTAATATGTATGCCGTCTTCATAAGAAACATTTTCTATAATGTCACTATAACAAGCATGAAACATATAATAGTGTATTATCCAACATGCAACTATTATTCGCTTTATAGTAATTTCGTAACCGTGAATAAGAATTCGCGAGATCGCTGGTTACGTGCACATTTCTTATGACATCATCACAGTATCTGTTGATCTTGTCATAAACAGCAACATGATGAATGACATTCATGAACCTGCGGCCATACATGCCCAATGCGGCGACACACGTCGCCATAAAAACTGTCACCTCATTTCCATGCAGCTTCTTCCGGTCCGCGCGACGAGTTTCGTAAGTTAGACACCGATAAAGTCACGTCTTCTCCTATGTCTGCGGCGACGCAGCGCGCGGCCGTGACAATGAACTTGCTTTCGCGGCGGCCAGCCGTGAACCATGTTTTATTAAATAACAGAGAACTGCGGCGCGCGCGCGCAGAAAAAATGCACTCACCGTGACCGATGGGACTGCCTTCAGTATTTTATGAAGGTAATATGAAATTCTGTGCCCCGAATTGATTGAAACTTTTGATTGTAAAGGCGAATTGACTTCACGATCGTTTCGTAATACCATTTTATTGATAAAGAAAGTGTTATATAATTCTTAGCCTGTCGAATTATCATACACATCATAAAATGGGATTCTATTGATTACATATAACCTACAGACCATAATGTTCAATTTAAAAAGACTTCGCTCTAATATGCGGTCACAGATACAGAAGTTACTCATGCACATCGGAACCGATTCTCAAAAATGGTTACACAAAACCACACAGTCAAAACAAAGTGTCCGACAGTGTATCGATAAAGCAGATCGAGTCACAAATACGATGATTTTTTTTTTATAAAAATAAAAATAGTCTAAAAACCAGAAGTAACAAGAGAAATAAGTATTTGCGGCTAACGAAAATTCGAGATGTCACCACCACCGAAGTGACTCGAGACATTTTTAAGACCAAAGGAGGATTAAACCTTTATCGAACGCGCCGATCTGAAAACTCGGATATTTCATGGTTTTCAGTGAAATTAGTATGAGTAGCCAACCGAGACTAAAGCTGATGCTGTAAAATGTACGAATCATCCAGATGCTTCTAGAAGTTTCAATGGTTTCATTAGTTCTCTAAAACACCCCACTGATGAGATGTACCTTCCAACTATTTTTAACTTCTCGTTATGAAAGTTAGAAAATTTTCATAATTTAGGAAATTACTGTTTTGAGTCTGATTTTCGAAATTTGGGTTTTCGTCAGCACGGTTTACGTTATTAAACTTAGCTTAGACTTTCTGAAATTTTAATGGATTAAGGCCGGTAAATTTTGAGAAATGTCAAAAGTAAGATTTTGAGATTTTTTTTATATATATAAATTTTAGACGGTAGCATCATAAAATAATTAAAAACTTCCATTACGGTACATTTCACAAAAACCGGTTGGCTCAAGAGATATCGTTTTTTTTTTCTTTGAATTAATTTTTTTTTTTTAATTTTGAGAATATTATTTAGACTTCTCTACGGATAAATTCCAAAACCGGATCGGTTGTTCTCCATAAAAAACTACGTCGGTCGTTGCAAGCTGCATCAAAATCGATCGGTTCGCTCGAGAGATATCGCCAGCGAAATATTCGAATAAACGTTTTTTCAAAATAACTCGTAAAGTTCTCGTTGGATTATGTTTGGTACTAGGCGATCTTTTTTGCATAAATAACTGCGTCAAATGCCGTAAAGGGAAAACGCGTTCGAAGGGTATCATACTTTATAAATTAATAAAAAATAAAGTTTTTTTTTAAATAAATTCTTGAACGTGATGAACTAAGGAACTGAGAAGTCACTATATTTTTAAACTGCAAAACGCATTGTAATCGATTAATTAAGCTCGAAGTGCTCAATTATTTACTGCAAGAAGTTATCTTGCAGTAAATAATCAATCAAAATGCAGGCTATCTTGCAGGGCCTACCGATTTCCGAATTTTCAAACTCGCAAAGCTCTTAAAGTTAGAGACATGTTTATTTTGAAAAGTAGGAACGTGAAATATCACAGCGGGAAATTTTGAAAACGGCCTGCGGCGTCAACCATTTTTCTGATTTTTTTTTAATTTCAGTTCGAGCCGCTTCAACCTGATACCACATTGGCGCAGTGCGAGTTGGGGCCGTCAGCAGCCATTGTATCTGTTGTGATGACAATATCCTGGGCCGATGGCTTATATTTCTTATAGAAAAATCATTGGCCATTTCGCCCGTGGTCAGGATCGAAACCGGCACCTTCTGTTTTGAACGTGACACTCTTAACCAACGTACCACCACCAATCACAGCCACCCACTCGCAAATTCTTCTGCAGACTGCAGCTGCATTGCTGCTGCATATGAAACGTTTTCATTCGGAGCCAATTTATTTATTTTTTTGCTACAAGATACAGAATCGACTAACGAAAAATTGAATGAAAATTTATGAACAGAAATACATATTACGTGTATATAATTCACTAACATATTTATGTAACTGTGTAGCATTCATCGCTTCTGTTTTGATTTGTTTTAATATTTTAATCTATCCTTTAATTAAACTATTCACCAATCCAGTACATGACTTTTATGTACGATCAAGTCCGTTTCATACGCAATTTCCACATCCACGTGTATCGTGTTACTTAAAAATTCGTTTGCCAAATCCGCGATTGTCGCAATTCACACCGCATTGTGTATGACGTGCGGGGAAAAGAATTAGCATTTCACAAAATGTACGAATTCAATTGTTTTCGGCTCGTTTCAAATTCTAATTCATCAAACGGGCGGCGATCGATTCAATTGACTTGGGTCACGGAGGAAAAAAGAACGCCAGCATTTTCTACGACTACATGTACAAGTGAGGCGTTCATACGTAGGCACTTCCGCGTGGCGCGTCCCGCTAGCGCCGCGCCCGCCCGTTACTTACGCCGCGTGACCCGGATCTGCCCGTCGCCGCGGTCGGGTCCCCACTAGAAAAACGCACTGACTACTGTTATATCGCATACACCGTTCGGTGAACTACTGTGCCCTTCGTTTCAGCATGAAAACGGGCCGACTCGACCGGTGAAATTGTTGCTTTTCATACAGTGAATGAGAGTTACGGCGGTCCCCGGAGCTCTTATTTGATCATTCCACTCCCCCCTCCGTCAAATGTCGTATTCATATGGAAGAGGCCGGCAACACACCGGTGACTTCTATGAGGTTGCAAATATACATGGGCGGCGGTGTCCAACCAATTTTTGGTGGCTCGCTTGCTCGTTTGTCCCTCGAAATTGCTATAAAAGCCATGTCATTAAAACTATTAAAATATTATTAATATTTGCCATACTTCATATAAAAGACTAATATAATGTAATTGAAATCGAATGAAAGTGTTACAAAAATAAGCATTAAACTTGTCACTCTAACAAAAATTGGATATAACTTCTTATGTTGTCCGCGTTTATTTGTTTTTTATTTAATTCCAACTGCAAATATCTTTGTGAATCATAAATAATTACATTGGAAGAACTTCACTTTATCTATTGGTCGATCCTTTACACAAACATTACGTGAACCCTAATGATCTATAAATGCAAATACATAATGAGCAAACATACAAAATCACATATGTATGCATACGTTTGTGCGTGTACGCATGTACACGCACACATATATCTTGATATATTATTAGAGAAAAAGAAAAGTCTGATTGAATTAGCGTAAAACTAAAAATTCTTTGAATACACATTAATTTATAGAACGATGTGCAATGTTATATACTGTGTGGGCGAGTTATTAAAAGCGCAAGTAGAGTGCAGTGCGATGCACCGCTATCGGGCGCGGGTGACACCTACACCGGCCACGCGGAAATCACACATCTGAAGCAGCTGCATTTAATTGCTATGCGCTCGAGTACACGTTGATGCGCTTCCATATGAAATTTTATGATATTAATAATTTTTAATAAACCTCTTCACGCGTAGTCACTACAGCGTACGCAGTCGTATGCCAGTTTTAGATGGCACGAAGAATACATTGAAAACTAACTCGACTTCTTACTAAATCTATCAAAAAACGCCACAAAAGAATTGTTTTTAAGAGCGTAGAAATTTAAAAAAATAAACATTTTATCCACGAATTTCTAAAAATTGGTTTTTTAATGACATCGGACGCCCGACTGAAAGGCCATATTTTCGTTTTCTGAAAAATTTATTCACTTTTTTTTATTAAAACTTACTTATCAATTACACAATTCGAATGTTAAAATTAATGTAAACAACGTAGAAGCAGTTTGCAAAGAAATTATTCATGAACTGATCTTTAAATTATCTTTATTGCGATTGCTCGCCACTAGGACCTACTCGCCACATCAATAGTTACTACTCTTCGCAGACCTAAAGTAAAATGTACGTATATCTATGGTAAAAAGTGCGTAAACCAATATAAAAAAAAAATCGATTTTCTACGGCTTCTCATAGTTGTATTAATTTGAAATCTTATTAATGTACATTTGACATTAGTAATAAAAACATTAATAGATATTAAAATATGTATATTAATTTGATAAACATACATTTAAAAATTGTTGATGCGTATGCTCATACTTAGTATCATACAACCCATTTGACATACGCCTAAAGCGTGTAGTATGCCTTAGTTTCAAATTGGAATTAAAAGTATAATAAACTGTATTGTATTGTATCGCTCAGCCAATTAAAGAAAAATGTGTATAGCAAGTTACGAAGCTCACTAGTTTGAAAGTCCTCACAGAGGAATATGAATAAAATACTATCACGGCGCCGAGTGGAAAAACGGGTAAATTGTTGTCTCTCAAATACCTTGACCGCGGAAGGAGGCATCTATATACGGTGATGGATTAAGGCGCCAATCGAGAAACAATTTAAACAGTGAAATACGTGGCCCTCTCACTATAAGCCTCGAGGCCCGTCCCCGCTCAAAACTGTTAGTCGTTTTTGCATGTGATAAGATGAGAGACGCTTCGTCTAGCGCGCCACCTGTTGAGAATGAAATGACACGAGGGCAAAACGATGACATTTGTGCGTCGAATAACTAATATCATTTAATATCCCTCTATAATGGACAATGCAAATGAAACTGTAAGCGTCAGCGTAAAAGTAACGGTTTTATCCAATGAAAGTTAAAAAAACATTTAGAATTTTCTTCAATTAAAAAAAACCGTATCGAGAATCGTTTTTCTATCGAAGTCAAATTGTTGTATCCCACATTCCTCTTTCGGGATAGTGAATCGTGTTTTAATTAAACCATTTTTTCAACGAGCGTCATGTAATCAGCATCGCTTCTAAGCGAGTGATGACTCCCATGATGCTCCCAGCGAAGAAAAACCGGCCAAGTGCGAGTCGGACTTGCGCACTGATAGTTCCGTACTGCAACAAAATACATTTATGTTAAATACTTAAAGTAACTTATTTTCATCCATTCATTTGCCGATTCTTAACACGAATCCCACTCACACTTGATCTTTTTTTATTTAATGTTTTCCTTTAATATGGAGTACGATCACGCCAAGTTTGACACTTGTATATATTAGGGAACATCCATTACATCCACCACCTTCTTGGTGAAGTTTAGTGAGTTTTGATGGGACCCTCCGCTCTTGAATGAGATTAGCGTATAGTTATTTAGTTTATAATAGAATAATGCAACAAATTAATTTAAATTTAGTAAAATTTGCACTCCATAACAGTAACAAATATTACTCTGTTCTAGTTAAAGAAAAAATTGATAATTGTTCTAAGTAAAATAAAATTTTATAATTTTTTTTTCTATATATACAATGCTGTATATTCTTTGAAAGTTGATGTGAGTTTCTCAACCATATCCTCTCAGTTTAAATGGGATTTGATGAGATTTTTAATTTTGAGCTCACGTAACTAATAGATGTTCCCATTACTATTTATATTTGTCTGTTTGTTTATGATAGCGCAAAAATAAGAAAATAAACTGATACGCACTAAGTATACACTCACGTAATTTTTATACTGGACATTGAAACAAGACAAACTGTAGACTTCTCATAGATTGTCCTATAATCTTTACGTTAAGAAATAATTTCTGTATTATTTTCAAAATGTTTCGCGTACCTAGCAGTTTCGAATATATGGGCGAATGGTCAATTTTTATGTATTTTCATTAATTAGTTTAAAACTATTTACTTTAAAATCATGAAATATATATATATATATATATATATCTGTGTATATTCGAGACCATCACAATAAAGGATTTCATTTGATATGTCACATGATATAGTTTGTAAAACTTTTTTTAATGTTCTAATTTGACCCAAAAGTGACCCTCCTATTTAAAATGTATTTATTCACTTTGCACGTCCGTGATTGTGTCACAGAATATACATGTGTACCAAATGACATCGTCATCGGTCCAGTAGATTCAGAGCAAATTGGCTGTAACAGATGGACAGAGAGACACGAATAATCTTATAAGTGTAACTTTTTTTCTAAGTTTAACTTTTTGAGGTACGTAAACCCTTGAAAATAAATACAGCTTTTTTTCGTTACGCCATTGTTATCACACATAAAATGGCAATTTTCGAGAAACTTAAATCTATGAACCACTCCAAACTTGTACTCGAGATCCACGCCTCCTTGAAGTCGAATAAAAAATAGTTTTTCTAGTTTAAAATATGACCTAGAAATCAAGAAGTAAAAATATTCCGAAGAGCTCCATAAGTTTCGGGAATATGATTAATGCTTCCGGCACTACATTTTAGCACTTGAACATCATATGCAATATCGACATTAAGATTTAATAAATAAAGTCATAAAAATAAACATTTTATAAGAAATAAGTGATAACTTTTGTTTAAATTAATTCTTACCTAGAGATTTATCTACATATGAGTTATCATATACGTGAATGTGCCTGTCTAGCCATCGACAAAGTGCAATGGATTGTTCGTATGTATCAATAATATTCCTATCATCGTTGCAATGAGGAAACAGATTCTTTGTTCAACGTAAAAACATGTTATTATAAACACAGTAATTATAAATAAATGTCAATAATATCCAACTTTATACGTGGTGACCCGTCACGTGGCATATGTTCAATTATGTTTATGTTCAATTATCAACATGTTCATTATTATGGAAAAGGCGCTGTAAATGCATATATCTACTCAAATTAACATAACTCTTATTTTGATACAAATATCAAATTCGTATTATGATTACGTTATATTCCTTGAACACAGAGTTCCGTAAATATGGATGTAGTGAACTCAAGTAATACATTTCAACAAGAATACAACAAACGCACAAATGAATATAAAAAAAATCTGTAAAACGGTTGACCCTGCAGGCCATCCCTAAAACTTCCAGCTATCATATTTTATATCAATGTGTTTTTGAGTTCCTTGAGTTAAAATTATTATGGTGAGACCATTTTAATCTAACTTCGAGCTTTTTTTACCTCATACATTCTAAAAACATTCCTGAAAGTTTTTGTTACTTTCAAGCTCCAAGTTTTCAAAAATATACTTAGTATTAAATTACATAATTTTAGGTCTAAGGATCGATTTGTGTGTTTTTACCAGTTTTCCAAGCTCAAAAATATAATTGTATTACGTTTTTAGCTCTTCAAGGTCAAACTTTCCTTGAATTCTTCGAGTTCGAGTGTTTAAATAGAAAGCTTTTGTTTGACTTTCCGCTATGAAAATTGAAAAGTCACTGTCTCTAGCTCGATTTTCTAAAGTAGAGTTTTCACCAAATCTTGACGTTTTAGGGCCCTATAAATCTATTTCGATCATTTTCCAGTGATGTTTGTATGTTTCTATCTATCTCTCTTGTCTCTTGCTTCTCTCTGCATCTCCCTGTCCACCCTGCCTCCCTGCCTCTGCCTCTCTGCCTCTCCTAACTCTCTGTCTCTCTGCCTCTTTGCCTCTCTACCTCTCTGCCTCTCTCTCAGTGCCTCTCTAACTATCTCACTCAGTGCCTCTCTGCCCCCCTACCTCTCTGTCTCTCTGCCTCTCCCTCTCTGCCTGACCGAAGAAACCCGAATCCGCTTGAAGCTTGCCTGAACCTTCCTGCCTGCCTGCTTGTCTCTCATAACTTTTAAACAGATTAACCGATGGAAACATAGTTTGGTACATTCGAAATAGATCCATTCAACTTACACTTTCTAAAATTTCAAGCTAATTTAAGCTAATAGATTTTGACCTACCTCAAAACAAAGTTTTCAGAAAAATCTACTTTTGAAATAACTGTCACACTACTCATCCGATCGATACCAAAATCTAATCAGCTCTTTCTCCAAACAATTGTATTGACTACTGCAAACTGCATAAAAATAGGTTTATCTGTTATATCATTGAAGAAAAATATTATAAGTGTTTTTCACAGTATTTTGTGAATCGCTCTACCAACGAATTCCAAAATCTAGCCAGTTATTTTCCTTGATGGAGAAAAAATTTCTAAGTGTTTTTATAACTATTTTTTAGACTACTCCATCAACAGATTCAAAAATATAATCAGTTCTTCTTCTTTCAATGTTATGGCATATTATTATTTTATAACCTACGATATAAAGATGTTTTGAATTTGGATTTTTAGTGCAAAGTAAATCATCTTTAGTTGTTGCCCTGACAAATCAAATTACAATAATTTCGTGACCGTTCTTTATACACAGTGTCGTCGATAAACATTTTTTTTTTTCTTAAACATGTCTTTTCGCCGTCAAAAAACAAACAAGAGCCTCGAACGTCGTACGGCCAGTTCCGAGAAAACACAAAGTACAAATTCGTTTGTTTGTCCGCGCGCACATACGCACATGCGCCGGCGACGACGTCGGCGCAGACCGCCAGATTGCCCGGCAAAAACTATGCATACATTACAATATAATTAAACGAACAGGAAATACCGCGACGTCGCGGACCCGCCGCGCCGGGCGGGCGGCACACGTGACTCGTTTAGGACGCGTGTGGATGTTATTGTTGTGCTGGTATTTATACCGATGACGGCGGTGGTGTTCCGTGATTGTACGCCGATTGTCTGCGGCTAGACAGATCGATTGGCAATCCTCTGAGAGGAAACAGCCTTCAGCAGGACCAACGGGAGGATCCGTTCGGAACGATGCTTGTCGAGATATATTTTGAATGGCTGTCTGAAATCCGATTTAAAGTTGGTTGACAACCCTTCTTCCTTAAATGTTTGAAACTTATAATAAAACCATAATAAGATTCTTATAATCGTATAACAGGTTTTAATAACGTGAAAAACAATTATTATAAAAGTAGAACAACGGCTGCAAAATAGAAAACGGGGGTAAATACGAAAAAAGTTCATATTTAATAACATATCATAGAGAAGGTATGTCAAAAGCAAGACGATGTTTTGTAAACCATTTTACAGTAATAACTTCGACTTGAGAATCACACAGTCCGTATTTATAATTTATTATTATTATTTAATTTTAAATATCGATAACAGAAATTTATTAATATTATTACAACAAGACACGTCGTTGGCACCGCTAACGACAAAAAACCAATCTTATTTTATTGTTAAAACAGAACTAAAAAAAAGTAAATAAATAATTAATGAAAAAAAAATAAAAAAACCCGATTGCGCAAATGTAAACTAAAAGGATGAAAACAAGATGACGTTAGAAATCATTCAAATTAATATGACAAATGTTTATAGTCACAGGCATGCATGTAGCAAGAAACGCTGCAAGTAAGGAAACGTAAATATGATCCCTGCGATCGCAAATATTCCTCATACTTAACAATAATTAATTAATTTAATGATTTTTTACATCATCTTTAAGCTATGTTCACGTCTATCTTGAAGTAATTTCTACGTACACGAATATTTAAAATAAAAAAACGAAAAAAGTATAATCGACACATGCCTATTATTTTCGAAACAAGGCTTCTATAATGATATTAGCTTTCGACCGCCGGGAAATAAGCCGAGAAAACAATATGACCGTCACCGTTATAGTCTAAGATCCGGCATTAAAGAAATATATCCTCATCTGTTAATTGAATCAAATAATGTTTTACGGGCAAATAACAATATTATATATTTATAAGAACAATGTCTGCCACCGTAGTCCTGCTGCTAATAAAATTAATTAATTGATTACTCATATTTGCTTCTTATGTCAATTGCACTTTACAAGTACAAAACTTTTGAATATAATGTTTAACACCTTGTTACAATAGGCAGCGGCCTTTATGACTGCTACAGCTACCTGCAGCCAGGTGTAAACAGGTAAACCGAACTTATTTCCCTCGTTTGTTGATTAAAAAAATTTAACACATACGTATTTTATAAAATTCTAAATATATTTATAACTGGCAGTTACCGGGAAATTATTTGCAGCCTACATAAAAAAAAAATTAAGTTATTAATGTTAATACCAGCAAGACTACGGTGGCAGACGTTGTTCTTTGCTAAAAAACTGCGTTGAATACCGCTGTTAAAATTGAACAGCGTATTCGATAGAATCTTTGTTTAAAAATTTAATGAAATAAATTTAGATATTTGAACTTGAAGAATTAAAAATAAAATGAAATCATATTTTTCAGTTCAGAGAGCTTGAAAAAGCTCTTAAGCTTCTTTTGAAGAAACTTTTAAGTTCAAAGATAAGTCGTCGATCCTTGAGACAACTACATTTTTGATCTCAAGGAGTTCAAATACACATCGATAAATGCCATAGCTCGAAGTTTTAAGGATGGCCTGCTGGGTCAACCGTTTTACAGGTCCTTTAAATGTATAATCAATTTAATAGAAATAAGTAATTCTTTAAGGAATAATAAATGGCAATATTTAAATCTAATGAGTACTTCATGATTCGATATCAGGTCGACCCTCAAAACACGTTACTGAAATCAAACAACCCCCTTTACACTTAAAGAAAGGAATTTAATTAATGAATTTAATGCTCGTAACCTTTCACCTAACCCTCTATGGTCTAATAATTTTAAGAGTTCACAATTTAATGCGATTTAATTCACGAACTTTTATCAAACAAAACCGAAAAACAATAATCTACTCAATCAATCAATCTACTCAATCAAATGTACATGGCGTTGCCATTCTCACAGATCGTGTACAGTTTCCCTATGCATGCGACCTTCAATACAATAATAATATTATAACAAATAAGCTGCTATAAGCTGAGGAGTTAGCCTTGCTCTTCTTTTACTCCATAATTAGATATCAAAGAGGACCACCTCCTCGTTGAACTCGCAACGCGAAACATAACCTAAAAGAAATTCACGTGACAACCTCCTCCTTTTTATTTTTTGAAATCGATTAAGTTTTAAAGACGTCAGTCAGATACTGTCTCGCTCTAAACAGCCCTGTTTAGCGCCACGAATTTGTTTTCAAACCAGTTTACTTTCCGAGTGACCGCGATACTGAAAACGCAATGTAAAGCAACATTAGAAAGATTTAGGGAAACATTACACGGTAGATGTTAATATGATTAACAGAAGCTAAAAAGTATTTTTCGAATTCTTGTGATAGTGTCCGTGTGTTTGTTTGCACACACACCATTCATGAAGTTTAACATGGTTTTCACCGTTACGTTTCTTAGAGCCTTACGTTTCTAAAGTGGGTGTAGAACTACGCAGTTTAGGCTATACCTTATTCGTGTGTGGAACTATTTTTATTTTTTTATTTTCATATAACAATAACAATGATCCTTGATTTGATTTTGGGTGTGATATCGCGAAATTTTTTTTTTATTTTACAGTTTTTCTTTCACACATAACAGGTCGATAAGTGTTCACAAAACGAATACCCGAAATTATTATTATTTGTTATTCTAGCCACGATCTTTAATTACTACACATTATGAATTCAAAATTTCTAGACCGAGGAGCTAAAAAATCATAAATGTGGGACACTTTGCTAGCAACTTTGGAATGCAATAATCTCGCGAATGTACGGCTGATAAAAATAGGTCTCATAGAACAAGCCATATTTGAAATTATACCCCTGAAAACTTTTTAAATTGAAATCTACGTCCAGTGTCTCTGGACATAATTTCATGAATTAACTTTAAAAGCTAAGGTGCTATTACAAATTGGGTTTGTCGTACTTTATTGAACCAAGTTCTTATCACTCCACTACAAAGTCATATTCTCTTACCGTCTCGTTATTTCAGACCGGTACTCAAACCCTTCACAATGGTTCAATGCAGGTTAGGGGTAGTTGACGACTATCGTCACCGATACAGTAATGGTGACCGCAATCGACGATTCAATGTGGTCGATGTACGAGACACCGAGCATTTGGTTTGACTTGCTAAAAACTGATCGGTTATGCACAACAGCGCCGATAAAGCGGCCGAGCGGCGCTTTGCTTGTGCGAGTCTCATACGCATGCGCAAACTAATAAAAACTCTTTTGATATTCACCAACTTTTATTTTTCGGCTAATTTATGTAGAACAAATATTACACGTTAATTAAAGCTTATTCTAATATTCCAAATGAAACCGATTCCAAACTGGTATTGCCATTGTGGACTTTAACGTATACAGACCTACAGACAAAAAAACAGACAGAAAATTCTCTACAGATTTATTGTGTGTCACTCGTGTGGACATCTATATGTATAGATATCCACACGACTGTAATTAAGGACGTAAACGTAGACAAGTCAAAAATAATTTGTTTACGTCGTATCGCTTATCGAGTAGTTTTTTCCTGATAATACTTTTTGGTTTTATAATAATTAATTATTTATTGTCCGCTTATTTCAGCTTATCTTGGTAGCTCCAATTAAGATAAAATAATCAATTCCTTCGTCCATAATACGACTAATTATACATCTGATATAAATAACATAAACTTTATTACAATTTCCTTTGTATTTATGTATGCCTTTATTAAATCTCATTTTAGGGCAATCGAAAAAAAAATCATAAATGTACATATTATTACATTTCAGGTTAAATTAAAAGTGTGTAAAAATGAAAAATAATAAAAACTGTCTTCAAAAACATACTTAAATATTTTTAAGCAGACTTCAAAAACAATTAATTTCTCTTTTTGGAGGCGGTTCTAACTCAAGATAAATCAAACACAGTTATGTCTCTTTACCAAAAAATTTCTCTTTCACTCAACATTTAACGTTTCATATTCAAATTTTCATATCCATTTCAACTCTTGAAATTCGTGTAAAAAACTATTTAAATATATTTTTGTACGCGGTTTTTAATTTTGATTTATTTTACGTTTTCTAGTTGTCGAATAATTATAATTTCAAATTCATTTAACTACTTTGCATGTACATTAATCCACTATTAATATAATTGGCCAGACCTCACCTTTACTTGTACTGGGGAAGCGGAAATACGGTTCCGATATCGAATTTATTATCCATTTATTATCCGTTGTTAATCTTTCCAGGGTCTTACATTTTTGATTGGAGTGCAACTACCAAATGTTTCCTACACAGACTATAGAGATTATTCTCTTTCTTTATAATGTGAAAGTTTTACAAATTGTAGAACTTTGAAATTTTGTATAAATTATAGAGTAATATTTTCATTCACTTCCACATTAAATTAGTTCACCCTATTTCCACTGTTATCGTTGAAAAGTTCCGATGTTTTCCCACTGAGATTGTCACGTTAAAATTATATAAATGAATGAAAATATATAGGTATATTAATAAGTGATTATTAGCGATTAATTTTAATTCTGTATATACCAGGTTTTATTGCCCTTGAAGTGTAAATTCGGATAACAAATCGCAGTGTTAGTTCCTAACTCCTAACTGTTAAGGAGTGCTGTGGGTTCCATCGTCAGTTCAGCAGCGCGAGATGATGACTATAATAGGCAAAAACTTAAATAACTAAAAAAAACCTCAAAAATACTATACATTCCTATAATATTTGAGAGTATTCCTCGATTTCCCTGAGAACCCATCATCAGATCCTGACTTGGTGGACTATGGAACAATTTCGGGAGGATACTTTTTCAATCAATAAAAATAATATTCGAAATAGGTCCACAATTGACGCAATTATAGCTGAGGAATACCGGTGGCCATCTGTGGTCTTTTTCAGCGATTACGCGTCACAAAATGATACTTTCTAAATGCAAATGCTTGACTTACGGCCGAAAACAAAATTGTTAAATGTATACCTACAATATTTGAGAATGTCCCTCAATTCCTCGTGCACCTCGACATCAGAAGTGGATTTTGGAAAAAATGAGACCAATCTGGAAGTATATCCTTCCAAATAAAAAATAATTGTCTAAATCGGTTAATAAATGACGAAGTTCTGAGGTCACAAACGTAAAAAAGAAATACAACCGAATCGACAACCTCATAATTTTTTTGAATTCGATTATAAATGAAATTTAAGGAAAGAAACCCGGTAATACAAAGGAACTTGAAATACAGTCAACACTATTTATAAAAATACTATTCAACTAGCTTACGCCCCCAGCTCTGTTCGCGTGAACATAGAATGAATCTTTTACGTCAACCGATCACATTGTCAACCACGATCCTGATCCTGCTCCCTCCAATTTCATCCTCAGTCCTGACCTTGATTTCGATTTCAATCAAATCATCCCAGAGAACGTACACTTCAACACCAAAAATACACGTACTGCCTTTGAATTTATTATTAAATTTATTTATTGTTCCCGATCTCGGTCTTGGTAGCGATTACAGTCCCGAACCGGGGTCGATCTCAATGTTCTCTTAAACATTGTTCTGACCGGTAATCAACCAATCGGCATAAAAAAGAAAGGAATTCGTTCTATATTAAAGCAAGCAACCACGGTTTTGCTTGCTTTAATATAGAACGGCTATTAAACACTAAATTTTACTCCAAGTTAAGCCTCGTATTTATCAGGAATTACAGTTCTAACCGATTAAATGATGATGATGGGGGTACAAAGAAACAGACCAACCGTTAAACGGAGAATAATTAAAAAAAAAACCTTATTTACATAATTTAACGACTCAGAAATGCCTTATCGGCATATCGACTCAGTGTTTACGTTATGTTAAATGCAATAATGTGTTATCAGATTTTTAGCATTCGAAACGCAAAGCGCGGCCGGGCTTTGTTTCTGTACTTAAATCCTTTTCATACATCCGGGGCTTACCGGTTTCAGCATTTCTTTATCGCTGGGGATATTGCGTGCGATACTTCATCACTACGTCAGCGTGTGTAGCACATAATACCTTAAGCTAAAGATTTTCTGATGACAATACTGTTTTCGGGCAAAAAAAAATCCTTAAAGCACTAACATTCGGCCGCAGTGGTCACTCAGTGGTGAATAAAATAGAATTAATATTTATTATTGTTTATCATTTCGGCTACAATGTATACCAGGATATACATATCAGTGCATCAACATTCGCTTAGCGGCTGAGCTGTCTGACAAAAGCAGTATTATGCATTTAATATAGGCTTTATTGTCTGTCTGTTATAACTCTTCACGCTTAAATCGCTGTACCGATTTAGATGAAATTCGGTATGGAGATATATTAAATCCCAAGGAAGGACATGGCTAACTTTTTATTTGTTTATCTGTCTGTTCGTTTGTATTTTTTTTTTTCATAACTCAATAATAGTCAAACTGATTTGAATGAACTTAATTATACTAACAGAGCACACCATTTTTTCATATATAGGTCACTGTTTGTTTATCTTCCTGCCTTTTTATCTATACGCCTACTTATAACGCAACAATAACAACCATTTTTGAGGAAATTCAGAAAACTAATAGAATTCATTGTTACATAAAGTGTAGGTTTAATGTTCATTTCTTTGTATGTTTATCTGTATGACTCCTTATAACTAGAAAATTTCCTTATAACTGTAAAAATCATTAATTTAATTTTATTTTGTCGTCCATGCTTATTGTTTACTTTTTTAAAGAAGGATCTGTTTTAGAGTAAGCGATGAGGATCGGAGGAAATCGGGAAAGTAAGGTGGTGTGAGGGCAAAGTAGGGCGAAAGCGAAAATGAAAGTATCAACAATCCGACTGTAACTATATCATTAATAATAATAGTTTAATAAGAAGTAAGTTATAGTAAATTAAAACGAACTATAGGGTTTTTACACTGCTTCTTTTTCAGTATAATATTATTAAAATGTTACAAATGTGATACTTCGTGTCAATGTTTCGTTGTTTGTAACTTAATCACGCATAAACGGCTGGACGGATCTAGATGAAATTTAGCACACAAATAGAATATATTCTGGATTATACACATGATATATTATGTTACTTACTACTGCGTTTCTGTGCAATTAACTTAAAGTAATTTCGGAGATCGGAAATCGGAATCGATATCTAAATTGAGATCGATGTCTTAATCAACAGCGATAGCGCGATTTGAGAAAAGAAAGACGCAGAATTGAAACAGAAAATAAAACCGAATAGAAAATAACTCTGAAATCGGAACTTAGATTTAAAACGAGTAAGGATAGCAAAATTACTTGACATAAAAAATTGGGAATTAATTATATTTCCATTCCGGCGGAGCCGCGTGCAAAAGCTAGTTATTTTATGTATTTAATACTCTACGGGAAAAACGCTTTGCTTACAGAGCAGTTTTTTTCCTCTCGCTGAGCTTCACATATTTAATTTCGCCGAATCTACGACTGGCATGGAGTTGAAGTGGCCACATCAGGTGTATAGTTCCCTAAGATCCTCCAGATGCTTATACCTACTTTGCGCAAGCTTTATAAGTATATCACAGTCAAGGTCGTGGATGCAGATATGCCAAGGATCCCATTGAAGCATTTTCCAGAGATCATGCGTAGTTAGCGATCACAGGAAATTAAGCGCACTTTTAAGGCAATCCAATATTACCTTTTTAACTTCATATTTGTTTTGCTCACTCTCGGCAACAGTTGCACTATTCCATAAACCAACACTGGAAGAAGGCAGGTTTGTGTAAAGTCAATTCAGTCTCAAGTTAAGCCTTTTAAGTACTACCTATGATGGATCTTAGCATACCTCAAACTTGTCTGAATTTGGAGTATATATATGTTGTATGTTTATTCATAGTCAAGTGCTTGTTAAATCAAACATTTAGGTATTTATTTTCTTTTTTCTATTCAATCTGTTCTCCAGGTCTAATCTTGGCAATCGGTTTATATTTTATTTTTGTCGAGAACATAGCGCATTTAATCTATTCTCTACTGCATTTGAATCCCTATTTATCGTAATATCTGAATATTTCAGCCAATACGAGTACCAAGACGACTTGTCACTCTGTCGGCTTCGCGAGCTGTTTTTGTGATACAAAGGATCTTTTATATCATTACATTTAGGTATATCGGAGATAGACAGATTGAAAATTAGGGGTCCGAAAATAGAACCCTGTGGTACATCATTCAGTACATCGTAAATATCACTATTACAAGTTATGTATGAGTGTGTTCAAGTGCGTCTGTTAATATTTCAGAGGTGAGTAGCCGTTCCGTTTACCTTTTATGAAACCATGCTGAAAGAGTAGTATAATATGTGCTATTTGTTTCGTATATTTTGCTCAGGATGTTTAACAGTACAATAGGTATGTAAGAACTCGGTAGTAAGTAGGGTTTATCATGTTTGTGAATAAATTACTTCTCACACTCATATAAACATCACAAATACACACTCACCTGTTTTCCAAATTGTTGGAAAATGTTCAAAATCTATTAATTTCTTAGACAATTCTACCAGCCTGGCGTGCAAATAGGCCCTACATATTCAAAGGCATAAGCTTGTATTCGGTCTGGGCCAGAAGCTTTTTCCATTTTTAGAGTCATATAGATATGTTATAAGTGTTACTGAATGTTCACGTTTTAAGTAGGTTGTGTAGTTTTCAGTAAGTCTGTGCTGGTCAGCTACTTGAGCGTCGGTTACTATAATAGTTTCGACCAGTTAATTTATAGTTTATTCTTCATGCACATAATTTTCAGAGTGGGATCGTTTGCGGTGGTTTCTTAAGAACCATTTTTCACATAGATGACATATTTAATTTGAATTGTTACTAATCCATCCTGGACTATGTTGCAGATCGTAATATGTTTTGAATGTGATTTCAAAACCATATTCACATTTACATGTGACTGTGGTGGTTTTGTTACCAATCCAATAAATATTTTTTTTACATTTCGAGCACTCGACTTTATTTAAGACCGGAGCAGTATCACACTCAATATTTTTAACATTTTAAAATTTCAATCACTACGACTTTCAGAAAGATTTTTTACACCGTTGCTTTTTCACAACTAAAACGGGATCTGGTCTATGCGCCCGACCCGGCATGTTAAGTGGTTGCACACCACTTTAGTTCATCTGGCGCGTCCTTACTCTATGCGACGGATAAGAACAAAAAAAAAATACGCGACAGCTTACCGAACTGGAGTTTTTGAGTAACGCGTCTGTTTGCAATGACTGCCCGAGTGAAACTCCTGCTGCTGCAGTGATGAGCGGTGATGACCCAGTGGTTAAAAACGTTGCTTTTGAACCGAAAAGTGCCGCGTTCGATTCTGACCACAGGAGAATTGACAACGTGCCTTTAAGTTAAGTAAAACTAAAAGCCCCGTGCCTCGGAGCGCAGGCTAAACCGATGAACCCGGACACGGTAATTGCATTAGTGACAACGCTCATTAGAGCATCCCCTGATCCGCATTGAGTTAGTATGAAAGCCTGAAGTTTGAAGCACTTCGATGAGAAATAAAATATTTTGGAAAGACATGCCCCGACACCGGGATGATTATAATCTAACACTACATTCTGTTATGTCTGTTATACAAATACCAGTTCCGCCCCACATACATACAGACTTACTTTCTTCGTCTTTTATGTCAATCCCAATTTCTCTATGCGAATGCCTATTCCGATCTTGGCCCCGCTTCATTTGCAATTCCACCCCCGATCTCAGTTTCTCGTTCTCGACCTCAAACCCGTGCTCGCTCTCGGTTTCAATTTTATTCCCGAGACCAATCTACGTCTCTTATGACAGTGCTGTCAACAATAACCAAATGAAACAATTTGTTCATACCATGTTCATACTGAAGAAATTGCGACAAAAAAAAAGCTAATAATTACAAGATGCTATAAGCACGAGTCTCTTGTATGCATATATAAAAATTAAATTTAGTCGAACGCTCAATTGATTAATTACAAACGTACAAATATAACAGTCTACAGGTTTATAGATTATATAACAATTTATATAGGAAACTGAATAGTGCTTGCCTGGAAATTTTTAGTTATCCGAAAATAGACTACATAAGTAAATTAAAACAAATCAACAAGCCATATGAAGCCAACCAAAGCAAAGATGTCCAACTGTGAGGAGCATAACGCGAAAATGTTTCCCTTCCGACATGCGAAACCTTAAAAAATAATTCACACAAGAATGTTAATCACATAATTATATGCGACCGTGCCGTTTATCACGTAAAACTAAAATAATTCAATTTGATAAATCGTACGGTCTTATCATGCGCGAAGTCAACATGCAGAACTATAGCTGACACGTGTCACTCAACCTAAATTATTTACGTTTCATAACATCCAAATCCGAGTGGATTCGGTTGATTGCGTTATCAGGAATTTTCAAAGATCTCTTTTGCAAGGCTAAAACATTGCTTATGGCCTCGGGATCGGGATCGTTTTGGGACATTATGCCGGCGTTTACGCATGTACGTTTTTTCGCTCATATTCTCAATCTGTTTTCTCAGACCGCACTGACAATCCTGTGCATGAATTTTATTTTTATTGACAAACGTCGCTCACACCATGACACGGTCGCAGTATAGAACAAGATGTATGAGGTCTGGTCACTTCCCCAAAAATTACGTGAGCGATAGTAAAAATGATATTAGAAAAAAAAAAATAGAAAATGGTTTTGCGCTACAACTTCGCGCAAGATAGACAGACCAACGGACAACAAAGTGATCCTATTAACGCTCTTTTCCATCTTTGGAGGTATGAAATCTTAAAAAGGAAAGAACAAAGAAACGATAAATATGTATAAATTAGCAATTAGTATGTTTGAATACAATTTTTTTTTTGTTGTGTATTAGTTCAATTAACAATTAATAAACGACACGATTAATTATTATCAATGAACTACATACATATTAATAGGTTCAAATTTTTGTTTTTTTTTCATGAAAACTGCATAATAAGTATACTATAATTTAATTTAAAATTAATGGTTTTATTTAATGGATTCTAAATATATATATACATTTCAAATTTAAATTTAGGACACATAACGGTGATAGCGTACCTAGCCCATATTTTGAAGTGATTTTCGTCAAATACTGTATAGAAACGCACCTCGAGCGAATTCACAGTATACCGTTGTATCAAATAAAAGAATTAATACAGACGCGGGCGCGCCCCTGACGACTTAAGCCATACTTTAAGCACTGACTCATTAGTATCAGATTACAAACGAGCTACTTACGAGATAAGATCCCACTCGTCTCATACTTCGTCTGGCTTGCGGAGCAGTAGGTATTTCATAAAGGCATATTTGGGAACAGAATTTTCTATTTGGACTTCCCACGTTCATGCTCAAAGGGTACGTGGCAAGGAACTATGGCTCTTGACCAATCTTAATCAAGTCTATCCGTTACGTAGGTTCATCTCGAGAATTACGTGAAACTTTGGCATAATGTCAGGTGTTTTATGACGTTTACGTAAAGTGTATCGTCAGGCAACTACTAGAAAAAAATTTTTTTTAGATTTAAATGGACAATCAATCTCAAAATGTCGCGCATTTTACTAAGCAACAATATTTTCAAGCTCCGACAATATGAAAATTGCTCACGTTTTCGAGCTCAAAATTATCAATGTTTTGTTACAAAATTCTTAGACATATAAAAAATACCTAATAGTCATTTAAAAAAAAATATGTAAGAAATATTTTTCGAATGAATCGATCGATTAAATGAAGTTTGCAGCATTTGATGCAGTTTTTTTGAATTCACAAAAAATACATACATGTATATTAAAAATCTATCGGCGGTAAAATCTAAAAGTTGTTAAAAAAATTTTAAAAACTTCAACAACAACGATATCTTACAATCAATTTATTTCAGCTGGACTTCAATGAGATTGCGACGTTCAACGCCATGACAGAAATGACTGAAATCTAACGACATGTGTTTTACATAAATATTATTAACAGTTGTATCGATAAGTACAAAAAAATATGACTTGAATTCAAAATAATCTACATCTAACTTGATAATATTTCCTCGCGATCTCACAGAATTACACTCAAACGTACCATAATTTCGCAGTTAATGTAATTTTTTTAAGTCCCATTACAGCTTTTTCCGTTTCACTAAACGCGAAACGGAATTCAAAATGTTTTGTACAACTCTCAAGCAAAAACCGTATAATATTGTATATCATTACGCTTTGTTGTGTGCTTATGTCGTAAGAACAGAAAAAAAAAATCAACTGTGATTTGCAAATATACGGAAACACGACGGTCTGTATCTAATCTTATCTCAAACAGCCCGAGGCGTTTTGTTCCTTCTTGTTTGTGATGCACGGCCGTATCACGTTTTTATTAGAATCCAGTTGGCAATGTCTTAGTTCGTCGCAAACGGATTTCAAGAGATATTTTTGTTGATCGTTTTTATGATTAATTATTTATTTTTAGTAATTATGCGCGAATTATATCTAAAGTGCTTGCAGATAATTGATAGTTGATTTCGCTAAACTATATGGTATTCATTTTATAAGGGTTTCATCGGTATCAAGATTTCACTATTGTCGTCATGCTCGTTTAAATTTTTAAAAGTTAGAATTTCTATTTTAGGTCTAAACAGAAATCCTATTTTTTACAAAGACCGATACATACATGGACATAGTCGTTTTAATAATAGTCTACAACTTAAATAGAATTAAGGTTTTGACTCGACGCCAGAATTTTTATTGTCATTCACAACAAATAAAAAAAGATTAATATGGTATGTCATTACACAAACAATATTTACATCATTCACGAATCCACTTTAAGATCGTGTTGATTCGCTAAAGACAGCCTTAATAGGCTCCTGCCTATGCCTATGTAAATGCAGTAGGCAAATGTTACAAATAAATAATAAGGTGTGACTTTCCATTGAGCTAATTAAGTTTTATTTCATTAAATATGGTGAAATAAACAGCAGAAACAGTGATACAGCTATTAAAGACTTTGTAGTATTCAGAAACGGCCGTTGTGATATGTTTTTGTCATTTAACTGTAAGTAATTTAACCGTAACGACGTATCAATTTTGAACATTAATTATAGTGTGTGAATCATCGCATAGGAAGGTTATGCAAAATTGTTAACGGTGCGATACTGCGAAATTAGAAACGTCGGCAGTGTGTTATGCTCACGAGGGCATGTACGGTGACGTATTGCTGAGTCAGAAGAATTGCGCAAATTGCGCACCCTCCCTTATCTGTTTTTAAATATTTCGGAATTCCCATACATAGTTCCAGATTCGATTTTTTTCAGAGTTCATATTTCGATTGACGCTGAAATGGATCATTTCAATTTTAAATCGTTCCATGGTCATAAAAAACAATACACTTTCACGAAAACAATTATCATGGCTCTAATTTGCAAAAGAATGTGATTCCTATAGAAACTTTCATCCCACATTTTATTATCATAATGGACGAATTTTAATTTTTTTTCATCGACATTCATATTGCTGTCCGTAGTTCCATACAATTGCAGTAATTCGATACGGAGACAATGAATCAGTATGGATTTTCCGTTTTTTTTTTGACTACGTGCATCTTAATAAATCCTTTGTCGGTTAGCGGTTTACCATCTGCACTTTGTTCACAAAGTAATTATCGTCAATATTTTGTTTTTACCATTTCATACATACATACAATTGTTTTTTTAGAGACAACGTAGCCTTTATAAGTTTTATAGCATAATTTCCGTGTCTATCTGTCCGTGTATCAAAGAGATTTTTCTTAACAACTTTGGTTTTGGGTATAACGTATATATGTATTTTTTTATAGAGGAGGAAATACATTTGTGTATTCAACAGGCTTAGGTGTTTCGCCTGGATATGTCGAACTCAAGATATTAATACCGACTAAAACCTCACTTTTCTCCAGCCTCTGATCCCCGCGGAAACCGCCGTTGGGCATTACTTCGCGGAGGAAGATCTAGTTACCGCTCTTCCTTCTGGTAGCTAAGGTGTTATTCTTCCTTCCTTCGAGTTGCTGCTTGCTCTTCTTCTTTCAATGGAACGCAAGTCCGTGAGAACTTCTGTAGCAAACGTGCTAGTAGCGTTCCAGGCAGCTTGTGTTGACAACTTGCTTCTACGAGTGTTTCTGGTTGGATTCTCTGGTTTAGGATTTTCTCCAATTCATCACACTGCAGGTTAAAACGGGGGCACACGAAAAACACGTCCTCCGCGTCTTCTGGTTCTGCTGGGCAGAACGTGCACTCCAGTAAATCATCGCGCTTGATACTGTGGAGATACGCTCGGAAGCAGCCATGTCCTGACACCATCTGTGTCAGATAATAGTTCACTTCACCATGGTTAAGGTTCAGCCAAACGTCAATCTGGGGTATGAGACGATACGTCCATCTACCCTTCTTTGCAGCATCGCACTGTAGCTGCCATCGGCATATACTATTGTGCCGTTCTTCCTCTCTGAGTTCCTCAGCACTCAGTGTGGATGACTTTTTTCGTTAGTAAAGAGTCCATCTTTCCTTAGCTAGAACTCTAAGAGGTAGAATTCCAGAAATGACACACACTGCTTCCTCGGATATTGTGCGGAAGGTGCTGGCTACTCTCAGAGCACTCAGTCGATAGACTAGTCCAGCTTTTCTCCACATTTATTATATCCCTAGCGCGTCTGACTAAATGGATATACGGTATGTGAGCACTGATGTGACCACTGATAACAACAGTAGTCTTTTGCTTTGCTTTGGTCCTCCGACGTTAGGCATCAATCGTGCTAGGCTAGCTCTTACTGTTGATGCTTTGGCGCTCACGTGTTCGACATGCTGTTTGAAGTTGAGCCGGGCATCAATCGTCACTCCCATATATCGAATATATGGTTGTGATGTTAGTTCTTGCTCTTCGACTTGCAACTTAATAGTCGTTGCCTTTTTTGTACTGGTAATCAGCACTACCTCGGTCTTATGTTTAGCTAGTTATAGATTCACCGGATCCATCCACTGATTAATTCGTTCGAACGCCTTTTCGAAAGCCAGATTTATTTCGTCGAGGTGCTTCGCGACTATTACTACTGCTACATCATCAGCATATGCCACGAGTTTGATTTCTGTTGGCAATAGTACTTTCAATAGGACATCATACATAATGTTCCATAACAAAGGGCCAAGGACCGAATCTTGAGGTACCCCACCAGTTATTTTGTATTCTTTTGGGCCTTTCTCTGTGTCATACTTCATTACCCTGTTTGTAAAGTAGCTTGCCCCTACGCTACACAGGTGTTTCGGGATGTTTTTTTTTTATTCAAGAACTCGCATAATGCAGTCCCAATTGGCGGAGTTAAAGGTGTTTCTCATATCTAAAGTGGCCACCAGACAGTATTTCTTCGTTCCTCCCTTCCATCGAGTCCCAGCGATCGCATCCTTAGCTGTATTAACGACAATGTTGATAGCGTCTAGAATTGATCGTTATTTCTGGAATCCATACTGGTTGTCTGCCAAAAGTGCATTGATTACTACTTCTATTGTCTGATGGATGATGCGTTCTAGTATCTTACCCCCCGTATCGAGCATACAGAGTGGACGGTAAGATGACGGTTCCTCTGATGGTTTTTTCCCTTTAGGGAGCAATACCAGTCTCTGCTGCTTCCACCTACTAGAACAATAGCCTTCTTTGAGACAAGTATCGTAGGTCTCTGTGGATAATGCCGGCGCTCCTTTAATAGCTTTTTTAAGTGCGATATTTGGGATTCCATCCAATCCCGGTGCCTTATTATTCCCTAATCGGTTACAGGCATCCATCAGCTCTTTTTCCGTGATAGTTGGAATGTCTTCAGATTCGTCTTGAGCTGTCGGATAGTTAAATTTACGTTACTGTGGGAACAGCGCAGTCACGATCTTCTGTAGGAGTTTTAGGAGTAGGAGAGACTCGTAGGTGACGGTATTGGATGGCTCTTTAGGTGGGCCATGACCACCTTATATGGCCTTCCCCATGGGTCCTTCTCTACTTCCTCGACAAGTTCCTTCCAACAGCGTCTTTTGCTATCGTTGATGGCTTTATTCAGTTATCGACGGGCCTTTTTGAATTCTTCAACCATCTGTGCAGAGTTAGGTCGTCGGTAGCTACGCTGAGATATTCTTTTTTTGAGACACTCTGAACGAAGAGCGCCGATGTGATGAGCTTAGCCCAGAAATCACTTTAGTAATAGTTGTGTATTAACTAGATGTACCCTCAGCTACACTCACCTGGACTATAGATTTATTGTTAAGGCTTTTTTTTTTATTTAGACAAATAAATAAAGTAGAGAGCGACTCTTGCTGCCGACTGCTGGGTGATATTTTAAAGACAACAATGCCTATTGTGGATCATCCTTTGAAGATAGATATATGCTATCGTGGACTATTTCGTATATTTTTTAAGATTATGTAATATATTATTTTGATATATCTCTTATGGTTTACCGAGCTTAAGTCATTTGTCAAATATCTCGTACGACGATGAGTTAAACAACAGTGCACAAATAACATTTCTTATAACACTAGTAAAACTGGCAGATATTAAAAATATATTCTTAAAGCTTATTTATTTGTGGATTTTCAACAATAAGTAATATTTTTAAGTTAAATTTTGTCACATCGATTAAATTAAATAGTCATGAGCTATATAATAATATGTATCGGCTGCGGCACTTCATTTTTAAATTAAAAATCCGACAAAATAAAGAATGACACTCCACTTAAGAGTTGTATGAGAGGTGTGGTTAAATTCTATTTATGTACAAATAAAAAAAATTGGAAAATCCCAAAGTGCACGTCTCACACGCGTATTATATTGCAGGAGAATAAAAGGAGTGACAATTAGAAATAAATGGATTTAAAAAAATTATTGTTAATGTATTAACAGCCAATTGTGAATCTAAGCAATCTTTTTATCGATTGTACAATACAAAAATAGTATGGAATATAATTCGATAGCAAGTAACCCATCTCCACCCTCTTGCCACCACAAATAATAGTTACATTGTTTTATTGATAAGTAATACTTGATATAAATAAAAAATAATATTTTATTTTTCTATTATTCTTGTATTTTTTTTTAAGTTTCATATTTTTTATTTATTATTTAATGCTATTAACCGGTTTACTTAGTGCAGTAATTTTTTTTTCTTGTATTAAGGCCAATTGGAGGTGTGAATAATTAATAAATAAAACAGTCGATGCGAAACGAGAAAAAAAGGAAAAGAAGTATACGCATGTGCATGTAATAAGAAAGAGATGGAAATAGTGACAACAACTTTTACAAGAAAAAACTAAAGAACTTATTCGACTTTCATTAATAACTATTAAACGGTTGCGAGTTCATTAACAAAATCAATAGGGATCGTCCTTAGAATATATGGAAATTTATGTAATACAATTTATCTTAATCCTTTATTTATATTTCTCTAAATCGTGAACACCCACCGACGCACAGACCGACGGCCAGCGGTACACATATTCTTCAATGACAATTTTGTTATGTAATCTAACGTAAATCAATTAGAAAATAAAATATTCTCATATTTAATGTCTCTAGTTATTTAAACATTAATAATAAAGTGGTCTAGTTTAAAGTATAAGAACGATTTTATGTAGCTCAACTGAAGTATGCCCATATATTGAGAGTAGAGCACTCGCATACGCTGCGCGTTGTGAGTCGTGCGATATTGAACAATAACCTCAAGTTTGTTTTACATCTGTTCTTTGACCACTTAACTATCATTGGCATCACATAATATAATTGCCATATACTACTGTGCTACGGAACCACAAATATGCGTATCCATTTTACAATACAGCGACGCGTTAGAACGTTATGCGTCATCGTGCGAAAAACATGCGATAGACGGCTCACACGCAATTAGATAAGTATCGATACGAACACTCATAACAACCGCGAAGGTGTTTTAAGCTTTCGTTCGAGATAAGTGAAACGGACTGGTACACATTTTTGGCGAATACACGCTGTGTTCTACTTAATAAGTAGTCATCGCTTAAAACGACCACTGCTTATGTACGACATGGATACACGTTGTACAACAACGAGTTAAAACGTACATATGAAATACATATGATGACGTTGATTCATAATGAAGTTTAATTCGACGATATCGTTGTATCGTTAAAATGTCTATATTTTTCGACGAAAACATGTAGGTATCTTCTAAATTAAAAAATATCGGCGATCTTACGTAACATGACATGTGATTTAACATAATTAAAGTATCCAGGATCGACAAATAGTTAGGCATGAATTAGTGCACATTTTTTTCCTAAAATGGAGACTACTAAATAGAAGATGAACAAAATTTAAAAATTTAAATTTGTCTTAGAATAATAGATCACAAATTTTGTTAATGTAATGTAGTTGACTTTAAAAAAATATGAGAAAGTACATTTCAAATAATCTTAATAATTGGTATCAAAAAATCGAAGAAATAAATATCTAACTCCACTCATAAACAATGAGTTGGTCAGTTTGTGCCGCATTCCCTTTACAATTGTAGTAAAATTTAGTACAGATCTAGCTGATGTCATTAAAGTATTATAAAATGGCCACTTTATTTGTTTTGGACAAAAGAACGACTAGGAATCGTATTAATGCGATCGAAAGAAAGGGGCGGGGGGGTGAAATTCAGATCGAAAATAGCTACCGAGTTCGAAACCAAAACCGGGAATGAGATTAGAGCTGAAGAGATGCGATCAATAAAAAAATACAGAATATTTTTTTTATCTTTGTGAATTAGCATATTATAGAATAGTAGCTTCATCCATCTACACAGTATCTTCACTAGCTCCATGCATCGTCGAGCTCAACAACTAAAATACGAAAATCAACGATCGGAACCATAGGTTCGCGCGTTTCAAGCAAAAAGCAGTCCATAAACGGCGTCGAGGACAATCGGCGGGGAGTTCATCATCAATCTCCGGGCTCGGCACCGGCCGTCCGGAGAAATTATTAATTGCCCCCAGAACGGCCGCACAAAGAAGCGGAAATATAAAACTTGACGCGCGACCCCCCGGCGGGAGGCGAGCGCCCGTACCTGCGTCACCATGCCCGCTGCGGGAGTTACGCAACCGGCCCCGCGCCCGCGGCCCGGGGGCCGAGTGCGCATCGACGTGCGCGCGCTCGGCGACACTTCGATATCCTCTCTATTCGTGGCGTGCTATATAACCCTTTCGATTCGCCCTACCTGAGCCGCCACCGCTGCGCTCTGACGACGAGAACGATCACCGCGCGCCGTCGACTCCTTATAGTTAATAAAGCCCTGTTCAATAATAAGGGATAGCGAGTCGCATCTTTCGTGTGGCGACAATGCATTTTGCACACAGCACGATCTCAATCTAAGCTCGTTAACGAGAAAAATCTGATACAAAAGAAAGTAGTAATCTGCTCGAAATTGAATTCACGTGCGATTTTAAATGTACGTGCATAATTATTGAAGTCTTTTTTTTTTGCAAAGGTTTGAATTTATTTTCATTTTTCAAATAAAATTTCTTTAGGCGCTACTTGATAGTAAACGCAATTGTTTTTTTGGACGTAAATAACATCCAGTAAAACCTAGAAACCTATAATACTTTTAAACAATTTTCCACACATATGATTTGAATTCAAAAATTTATCGTCGAACCAAAAATATTAAATTTTACATTGACCATAATTCGAAAACAGCAACTTCGTATACAAACCTTTAATATGTTCATTGACAATAATTTTATTAATGATTAACTGCGCCCGAGGCTCCGATGAATCCCATTTTTTTTTTATATCAAACGATCCCTCTTTCAATTACGATCCTGATTCTAGTATACTATTAAAGTTTGACGTGGCTTATCGATTTTCAATTCAGTCCTAACATCTGTCACGACGATAAATAAACAAGTTTTATTTAATTCGCGCTTAAAGGTGCACAACACGAAATTTTCGATAGTAATGCAGTAGCTACAGTAAATATATATTAAAATTGAAATTAAAAATTGTTAAATATATCTCACTTGCAGCTATGCAAAAATGATTTTGCTAATAATAATTCCTTCCTTAATGATAAGCTTCTCTTTTTACATTCGTTCTCGCATTTCTGGAATACGCACGAAGCGCTACATGTTTCTCGATCACCGCGGTCGCGGTCATAGCTCGAAATAAATTGTAGCGAAAATGTTTCTTCGTAACATTATCAGCCCTCTATCGCCGCACACGCGTCGCAGTTGCTGAAGGATCTGTAAATTCACACTTTTTTTGGGTCGCGTCCGCGGCGCGGCGCGGCCGTCGCATATCTCGAGATCGGTGTCAAACGGAGCCCGGTCACTTCCTGGAAAGGCCGCCGCGGCGCTTTAAAGCCCCTAACATTTTTTGTGTCCTTAAAGATAATAAATGATGCCCTTTTGTGAAAAAGCTCAACCTGTTCACGGAGATAACGATCGGGGGGATGATTTTTATGGAAATGCTACGGAATTATAAAGATCACGACTCCTTTTAGATGGAGCGGGGCGCGCAGACAATGCGCCGGCGAAAGGATCTACTCCTGTATCGCCGAATAAAGAGCTTAATAGAATAAACTCGCATGCATTTGTATATAGTTGCCATGTTTTCTTATCGAAATTCAGTGTTCTATGTACCTGTTTATGTAATGAATAAATATATTTAATGTGGTAGAGCCATTCCGGAAGTTAAGTGGCAGCTTCCGCTGTTGCCTCTCTTCTAGTGAGTGAGAGTTCTGTAGGCACACTCCCCCTCCACGATTATATATGTTATTCCTTCCTAATAGACCGACGACGCACTAGTGACTCCTCTGCGTGAAGTGATTTTTAGAAGGTTAATTTTTGGGCATTCAAATATAAGAAAAGTGGGAGTGTCAAATGTAAGTTTGTTTAAGTAGGTTTACAAAAGTCATATGTCGTTGTCTTCTTTAAGTTGATGTTATTCGACTCCCCTGTAATACAAAAAAAGGTATGACAACTCTGACAAAAATCACGAATAAAGTGCACATTGAAGAAAAATTATCAGATATCCTTTGTCTTAGATAGGTATTTAGTTTTTACACAGAATGGATTTTAGCATGAATTTTTTTTGCAAATATCCATAATATCCTCTCTTTATAAAACAATTTTGCTAAAGAAACGATAGTCATTGAAGTAGCCGTTTCTAAGAAAATTAGCTTAGAATATCCACGTAAAAATATCGTATTGACAACGTTTTTGATTAAATTGCAAGTAGTGACTTTACCGTAAAAATAAAGAGTTATTACACATATATGACACTATTTACACGTCGCTTAATTTCTGAAATAAACATTACTCGACGCTTTACATCGCTCTCGTAACATTTTAAATTCATCCAAATACGTGCACGCATATAATTCATAAAGGCAAGATCACGTATTTATTCAGATATAATATACGATTAGAAAACGAATTAAAAGAAAGAAAAAAAAACAACGCACAATGTAATTGTGTCCACAGAGAACGGACTATATAAAGCATTATGCGTTAGCCATTGACGTCGAGACGCTGCAGGAAGTGACGCCGGCGTCTGGCCGACGAGTGTCCGACTCGAGAGAGCCGTGCGCGTCTCCGGCTCAGCCGTTCCGCTTTGTGCTCCGGCAAATAATGAAATTCCCATAAAGCACTCGAGCCCTTTATTTCCCCGTGCGCCGAGCGACGCGCGCCCAATAAGGAGATGTTATGCCCCGCGGGGGCGTCCACTCGGTTTGCTTTCGCGGTAAAAGCTTTTAACAACGAATTTAATTCCATTCGAGGAAGATTACCGTAGCAGCGAATATCTACTTATTTTCGAGTGTCTTCGCCTCGCCCGCTTTCTTAGGTGTAACCGAATACTTGACACGTTTCCCTCGGGCCCGTGGTTTTTTTTTTTTTTATAAACAATATTGCGAAAGCAGTATGCATAATATCCTTAGACCGAGTTAAAGTTCTATTTGTTACTATTTATCCTATACTCGTTTACAGAGTGCTCTCGTTTGTTTGGTTCGACTGTACATTAAAAAACCGCTTGGTGCGGTAATAAAATTTTAAAATGCAATACAGATCTCTGATAAATGATAGGACCAGATGTTTTAGAAGGCTCTAGAGCTCAATCGTTTGCAAGTTAATTTATGAATAAAACAAGTAATAAAGTAAAGTAGTAATAAAATAAGTTATCTAAAAATTTAATTGAATTCAAAAATTTGTGATAAAGTTGTATTTGTGATGATTAAAACTTGATACAATGCAGGAAATACAGTTGGTAATTTAAATATTTTATATTGGTGCGCAAAATATTTAGTCAATGTTTATTATGTTGTAATATTATTATGTAGTAATCACTTTTTATAAATCAAGTTACTCGAAATTTGTTCAATTATTGGACACAAACTTTCGCACGCCGCTCCGCCCGTGTAGACATCGAATAAATATTTTCATTTCTTTATGCCGACAAATCACGCTAGCAATCGTACATCCCCTTTCGATTCCAATCCTGGCTCCATTTTTGATTTCGATTCTAGTTCCAATCTAAACTCCGGTATGTTACTACGGAATATAAATTATCACCATTCAAACTTCATCAAATTATGTTCAATATTTTGGGCGGAGTTTACGAACATATTTACAGACTGATACAGAGACAGGATTTCAAAAAACCTTTGAAATGTATTGTATCAATGTTTCTAATATCCCCCAGAATATTTGTTCTTAATTAGTTTTAATGTACAGCATTTTTCTCTATACTCTTTTATACAGATCAGTACAGATCAAAGCGAAATTTCAGAAGAATTAATTGTTATAAATACTTGAATTATAGATTTTGATGAGTTATTAAAACAAAATACTTAAGAAAATTATTTCAAACCGACATAGCGTTAGAACATGCACATATTCCGTAGACCAATGCTTTTAATGTCGACAGATTACTCGGTCACAGACAGTAAAAGATCAAATGAATCATAACTTTTTCTATGCACGGCTTTTTAACAAAAACGGTGCGGCAAAAAATTAAAGAATATGTGCTCACCCTCGCCGGGAAATAATCGGGAACTGCCGCATTGTGATCCTACAGGAATGGGATCTATTTTTTTTAATAGGACGATTTAGTGAGCATTTTTTATCGCCATCGGAGCGCTTTGTTGATAATATCACACTCGTTTAGGGTTGCGATTTTCGGATATCGTTTAATTATATACAATTTCTGTTAATGGATTAAAAAAGTAAATAAATATTAATTAGAATAGAGTCGCATATTAATTTTTATACATTTGTCATTTTTATCACTCTACATGGGGGGTACACGCTTACACAATCTTATAAAAATCGAAATATTACTTTACTCCTTGAACTCCGGCCCTGTAAGGGTTGTCTCAAAGGGCCAGTTGCCTCTACCGCGGACAATGATTTATTATTTACATATCGATAGCATTCTTAAAGAAGAAGACAATAACAGTACAACTATATCTATTCAGTAATGGTATAAATCATGTAAACAAAGAACCCCTTACCTAAAAACTCATGGTAATACGTCAAGTATTTTGACATTGTGCCGCGCGCCATCACCTCGACATTGTGACATCGTTTGTACGGAGTTTCTTAGAAGCAGGAAACAATTTCGGAATGTATGTGCAACATTTAACGCTGCCCACATTTTGTTAGTAGATCGTTTTATGGAAATTTATTTTTTTTAAACTTGTTATTCTTTTTTTTTTGTGTTACACTGTAAATGCAATTTTCTTAATTTTTTATTTGAAAACTGAATTTTCAACTTTTATTTTCGATTAAGTATTGCATATTAAATTACCTGAAAATGAAGTCGAAAGAAATTTAAATGTGGAAAACAAAAAGGATAACTATTTGATATATATTGTATTTCTAAATAATAAATCCAGTATATATCAGGAAAATATGTTTATAATTATGGACTATAAACGTTTATAATGAATAATAAACTATATTATTTACACATGTAATAACATTGTGGAAATGATTAATTACAAGATACAAATTCGTTACTCCCACTACTAAGCCTGATTTCGTCTTGCGCACACAGGCTACTGAAGAATTTAAAAGTGCCAACCCTACATTTCAGCGCGCCCTAACTGCTCACACGGACTTTTGGCGGGAACAATAGCGCGCTGGCGGAGGAGCCGCGCGACGGATCTGCAAAGGAACCTCTGTTTACCACTTCGTCTTCCATTCACCGCATTGTTGGCGGGTGAAGAAGTGCCCGATACTCGGAAATATAATGTTGCCCTTTGTCGAAAAGTTAATATTTTTGGCGAAAGAAACCCACCGGGCATTGTGCGCGCGGACGTTACCTGGCGCGTTCGCTTAATACCGCGAATCGAGAATACGTGCGCGTAGGAACCGCGCATCATGCAAAAATGCGTTATAAGTGGGCCGCACCGTGTAATCGATCGACGCGAAAAAAAAAATACATTAGACGCAGGAACGCAGTGTGATGCGTACAATGATTTTGCTTTTATACTTCATTGATGGCATTGAGAAGAGAAAATTCTGTCTATTATAGACACTTCCAGCTTTATTTAATTCTATTCTCCTCTAATTCTACGTTCTAAAGTTGATAGACTTCAAAAAAGTATCGGGAGAGCAGTGGTGACTGTGTCGAACCTCAGATACAGAGTGTTGCCTTCAACCAGAAGGTCAGAGTTTGATCTTAACGACGGGCGAACTGAACGATGAGTTTTTGACTTAAATTAAATTAAAATAACTTACTCCCTCTCTTATAGAGCACGTTGTTTCCTCGATCTCGAATGTTGTCATCGCATTAATGACAACCGCAACCGCCAACAACCGCTCTAAAACCCCACTGAACCCGCATGGGCGACTTTAAACCTAAGCCCCTCCATATGAAGTATAAAAATTGTGGAAGGATATATCTCCACAGGGGGAGGATATAAACATAACAAAAAAAAATAATTTGAAAAGAAAAGAAATTATAACATATATGTTATAATTATTAACTTGTTCTATATTTTAAAATATATTGTTATATTTTGGTATATAAAATAATACTTGGAAGATTTTATAATTATGTGTTACAATTTTCAATCAAATATTACTCGGTCAATCATTTTGTTATTATAAAGAGCATCACTAACGGAAATTTTATAAGGCGCTGTGTCAACGCTCAATCATTTCGTTATTATAAAGACATCACTACCGAAAATTTTATAAGACGCGGTATCAACCTGTTATATAATTTTTACGCGTTCAAATCACAGGTACAAAATTTTCCCGCGAACATTACGACCAAGATGTGATAACACTCTACTAAAAAAAAAAAAGCTTTTAGACGACCCACAAATTCATTGAACGCCGTCTCATACAAGAACAAGGAATTATCTATTCATAATACGCAAATTGTCTCCGGCAGGACGTCACAGCGTAAAATTTAAAACAATGGCGCCGCCCGCGAGCGCCGCGCCGCCTTCACGTGTGCGGGCGCCGGCGGCCTTGGCGGGCGTCACACTTCCTACTTCCTGCATTGTGCCGTGCCTTAGCGGATTCCGAAGATAACGATCGGTTTCCAATACGTTGTTAGTCACGTTGATGACTTCCATACGACGGATTGTATGGAACTGTTTCGGAAAAATATTATGTTACTTACGCACATAGATACTGGAATAATATGTCGGTCTGTCACAATGTTTTTTTTATATGTGTAGGAATTTTAGGCGGCAAACGAGCATACGAGCCGTCGAAGAGTAATAAATGATCATTACGCAAGGTCGCCCGCTACCCTATAGGATGGATAGTGCGTGACCGATCTTATAAAAAGGAGCGTGTCCTTTTTAGGGTTCCGAGCCAAAATTGCAAAAACGAAACCCTTATAGTTTCGTCATGTCCATCCTTCCGTCCGTCCGTATGTCACAGGCATTTTATTCAAAAACTGCAGGAACTATATTGATGAAATTTATAGTGGACATATCTTGTACGAGCCGGTACTTAGTTTGGTAGTTAAATATCAAAAATAAATATTTCTAGGGGAGCACTCCATATACGTAACGTTGATGTTTGCCGAAAAAATTTTTTCAGCAAAACATCAACGAGAGGCACATATTTCGACAGCTCTTTTAAAAACGTTTTAAGATTTCTAAACAATTTTTCTAATCACATGAATTATTTCGGAAATAATTGCTCCAAACGTTGCAGAAGTTGTTTCCCCTGTATTATTTAAACCGTATGTCCAAAACTATAAGGGAAATAACGAAGATGACGTTTAATAAATATTTTCAATGTAAATTATTTTTAATATAGATACAATGTTTTCGAGTTATCGCCGAAAAATTGCGCTTCTCAACAAAAGGACGTAAGTGCCATAAAGATACGCTCTTTTGCTGATGCGCTTTAGTTTACACTAATTTAATAATAATAGTCGACATACCTACTCGTTTTTCTAGTTATTGGCGACTAAAGGGCTTATAACTATGCTGTGCGGGAAATATGGAAAAAGTGTAACGACGTACTTTTTTCATCTGTAGTGCATTTCTTAGTAATAATGGCTTCGGAACTCTATAATGAGCATGGTCCGACAGTTTTTTGTATTGTAAAATTAAACAAAATTGGCCACATTATTAAGATTATTGTCTGCTACATAGACAATAATACTATACTTACATTTACAATAATCGCATACTATACTTACATTTTTAATAATGGCCTTTACTGATTTGACAGCGTCGACTTAACTTAAAAATAGTGGCGGTTAATTAATCAAAAGAGTTGCCTTCAGTTCAGAAAGTATCAGGTTCGAGTTTTGAGCACGATGGGTAATTTGACCGATTAATTTTTGAGTTAGGTTAAATGAAACCATTCACTCCATGTCTCGATTCTCCGAAGCCACGTTTACGCAAGTTCTTATCGTATTGGTAAGAACGCTCGTTAGTATCTGCTACCCACACTAGATCAGCTTGGAATGCCTAATGCCTAAAGCCCCTGAATTTGTAATAAAACAAATTATACAAAAATTCAATAGTGGGGTAAATATACTAGAAATTTTAAACAACAATACAGAAATTGACGATTTATGTATTTACTAATGAAAATGTAATGAGTCATCTAAAGTATATCAAACATTATGACAAAAATCAACTTTTCTGGGTCATCCAATGAGATATTGGCAACCATTGTCTAAAGTAACTGACTTCTTTGTATGCACCAACTCACAATGTTTGTCTTTTACTTATTCCAATACCTATTCCCTATCATACTACCCTCCGCACTTCACTTCGATATCGCAACATTTGAACAATAAGGTTAGCCGCACCGGACACAAACCCGTCCGCTCCGATCAATTGAACATACACACATAAATACATATCTCAAGTCGCCGGTGAGGACCTGGACCGAGCTGATGCTCCGCGGCCTGGAGGTACGTGCGATTTTATTCCTCGGCACGATCTCCCGCATTGTGCTCCGAGGTCGTCCCGAATTATCTCATCTGAATTGTATGTGCCTCACCGCATAGACAATCCACACTTAAACAATAATATATCCGACAAAAAAGGAGTGGTGAATATCGTAATTTCCTCACGCGCCCTCTCGCCCTGTGCGAGATAAAAATATTTGGCACTCTATGTTCATTTCTGTCATATATTTTCAAACAGTTGAACTCACCGAGTCCTCTGACTAACCTTACCGACTGACATAACGCCACCCCAAACCGACGACGTAAAATACTTTCCGCTATAACGTATTTTAACTGTTATTTTATAACCTATGAAAAGAAAATATTTTGATTTTTTCTTAAATTTTGACTTAAGAGGGGACAGTCGACCATCCAACTCCCAATACTAGCGTGTGATGTGAAATCTCAATAATCACTACCGAACCACTGTCGCTACACGGTCGTCGACATGAAGCTATGAATTCAACAATGGAAAATATTGTCGTATTCATTATAAATGTATGAAAATTCGTCGGTAAATTTTCTTGATATATCACTAAATATATAAATGGTAATTGTAATTGCACACAAAAAAAAAGTTGTTATAATTTTTGGCGATATAACACATAAGATTAATGTAACATTTTTGTTTGTGAACCGATAGGAATAAAATAAATGATGTGATGACAAATTTGCCACATCACATTAATGAAAACCGCATTAAAATCGTTTCAGACGTTTAAGAGATTAGCGTGCACAAACACACAGACAAATTTACATACGGACAAAAGTTCTAAATTTTGGCCTCGGTTACAACACAATGGGTACACATTGTTTTTTTTTTTGAAAAAATATTCAGTATACAGACAGGGATTTTTTTTACGATTTTATTACATGGATAGATATACTTTAATTTAACGTAATTACTTACTTATAATAATATACCGAGGCTTCAGCTAAGCTATTCAACGAATTCATTTTACGGTAATGGTAAACACAACTAAACATGTGGATTAGTACGTAATAGAAAATGTAACAAATACGACAGTAAACAACAAATTTATCTTAATTAGAATATTTCTACGCACGCAATTGGTGCCTAAGAAATCACGAAACAGATTAAAAGATAAAAAGCTAACTGGCTAATTGTCGCAGCGCCTCTTATCGTGACGGATTTCAACTCATCAAAAACCTATCAAATTTCACTGTACAATTCATATTTTCTTATATGTAATTCTGTAAGTCCCATTTGACGAAACTAATATTTGTAATGTAAATTTCGATGTTTGGTAACGAATTATGAACGTACACTCGGTTTGCTCGCCAGTTGACGCGTCATGTTACTAAGCCAATAGCGATAAAAAATCACGGAAGCGGTTAATGGGTGCTGATTCGCTATATTTTATGTGGTTCTGACGTTAGTCTTCCTAGTAGAAAAAATCTGCTAAAAAATGATATTATATTAAACAACTTGGAATATTAAAAAAAATATGTAGTGTAGTCGAATAAGACGTTCTTCAGTTTTTTAACCTCTTACCTGCCGTACATTCTGACTTCCTACGAATTGGAAATTTTTTGTGGTATGGGTCTCGATATTTAATACTAAATATGTGAAAATGGTCTTCGGTTTTGATGACCCGATTCTTCATGTTATCGTCTTTAATTGGTCAATCGCGCTTACATGATTTATTAAACTTTATAACAGAGAATAAAATATCAGAGATACCTATTAGATTTAAATTTGAAGATTTGAATCGTAGATTTACGTTTTACATTCAAATGGGACAGATGTAAGCCTCCAAATTTCCTACATAGATCAATACGTACAAACACTTCAAAATGCCAGTTAGATTTCTAATAATTAACCTTAATTTTTGACTGTTTTGTCGCATATGACCTTTAAAAATAAACAAACGCACACTTGTTTTAGTATGCGACACCGTGGAGTGCGCGAGGTGTGGGACACCACGCTTCCCATCATATTAATAGCATGTCACTGTCACTGCGTCACCTTAACCCGACATTTAGTTTCAAATTTACTGATAGCAAATTTGAAATATTTAAAATCCTTCTATATAAATATAGTGATATATATTTATATATTTATCATTGCTTGAATTTCTGTCTCGTTACATAACAACTATTTCCACAGATGGCAGACGTGATATACCTTCAGTGAAAAGCGATTCTCTGAACAATTGATTTACGTCGTTACATCGGTGAACTATTCCAATCGTTGAGTGGAAAAGACGGTCAAAACATAATTCTGTTTTTTACATTTATTTACACCAAAAAGGCTACCATTTAGCAGTACCCTTTATGTTTAAAATCGGCAACTTGCAACATTGATATTCTCTTTTATTTGTAAAGATTACTTACGAAAAAAAAAACATTTTATTGTCTTTCTAATAAATATCTTTAGGTAAAAATAGCGAACCTACTATAGCTAAGGACGCGTTCTCAAAAGCGTCTAACAGTCGTTCCACGTTTAAAACCCTAAACGCGTCCATTTTGAATTACGACACTGAAATGATGAGGAACGCTCAGGAAAAATATACAATGAAGCATTCCGTCGAGTCCCGTAATCTTTGTAATGGACGCGGCAGCTTTCGCAGTGCGTCACCTTCACAACCCCTTCCCTGCGAAAGCGCGCCTCTCTTTAGCCGGAGGTGAAAAGTCCCGGGCCGCGGCACAGCGGGAATGGCGACGGCGCAGGCACAATGTCCCGCCGGCGCGCGCGCCCGCAATCTTCCTAATGAGAGCACCCTCACAGAGGTGAGGGACAATGGGTTCTGCACACACGATGTGACACGCGTTCACCGCATCGGGCGGCCCCGCTTTTTGTTTCGATCGCTTTTGTGTTGCCAGATTAGAAAATGTACATTGTTTTTTTTTTCGTATTATCGACGTCCACGACGAAAGGTTATCGCTTCACGTTTCCGCTGATAATTCAATTGACGATAATCAGATATGTGTATATTAACAGTCCAATATATATCTTTGATTGCATAAACGGTGTAGACACTCGTTGGTAGAATTATACGTAAGTACAGAAGTCGATTGCGTTTATCTAACAAAAAGTATTTTTTAAGACATTCAGAAATTCAAAATCATTTCGGCCGATTTTAAACACTGTTTGGTAAAAAAACCCGACTGCAAAAAATCAACAGATAAGCAACGCACTAAAAAGACCGAAGCAAGATTGAGAAAACAAACTACTAAAACTTAATAAACTCTACTTTGGTTTAACAGACTACACTATGAGCTGAAAACCTAAATTTACATTATATTTGGTAGCAGGCGGCACCCATTAATTTTCCTACGAATCGTAATTTGCAAATGGGTGCTGCCTGCGCCCAATGGTACCAAATCCATCACTTACATTCGCTAATGAAAATTTTACACATTTTGGTTTTCTTCTTATTCAGAAGTGTGTAATTCACAGTAAGACCATTTTGCAATCTTGGAGATAGCAATTTTCACATGGTAATAATCGAATTATGTCTTGCAATCCTCAATAATCGTAGACAAATATTCCGTGCCATTTACAATTTTCGTTTAACTGAATGTGTTTCATAATTATCCCACACCAACGGACTGTTAATTAATGACGAGTTTCACCATCTACGTTTAATTTTTTAAACGTTACTATTATGTTTAATTTTACTATTAGTTCTTATAAACGCTAATTATAAAATTAAATATAAAATTTGACAGATATTATACGGACAATCTATCAAATGTTAAGGTTCGTGTTTACGAATCGTGTTGCAACCCGCGGTGCCCAGATGTTTCAAATTAATTCATTTCGAGCGCCACAATTGCAAATATTTCCAATTTCATATGAGTGCACTTTCATGAGCATCGAATGGAAAAATGACTCAAGTCGATTAAGAATTAAGTAAACCGCATAAATAAAGGTTAACATTTTTAGCGATACAGTGGCGCATGCGCATGTTTTCGCCGGAGCATAATTCTAAATTATGATTATAACGAACGGACTTCGCGCCATGAACAAATAAACAGAGCCGGAGTAATCACTTTATCTTACTGCAAACATGTATTTGCCGGTTTTACAAGGATTCCTTTGGCTTGACGTCACCGCTCACATATTCCTGCCCTGTCTCTCGGAAAATTCGCTTCTGCGAGCGATTGACCCACGTAAAATCCCTGCTTGCGCTCTGTTTACGGTAAACGTGTAGATACTTCTTGATAAGTGACCGAAAACGGAACGTAATTTTCCTTTATGAATGTTATTTATAGTATTGATCGTCCAACATTCATTAATCTGTTTACAAATTAAATTTGTACAGATTAATTATGGCATTTTGTCAAATTTTTTGTAAACCTTACTAAATTTCTTATTTGAAACTTGATTTTCTAAAGAAACACCATGAAGTTTCAATTTCCTTTCTATTCTATAATAGACAGGCAAAAATTCTATAATGGTCTCTATATTATTTATATATGAATAAGCAAATGTACATATCGTTTGATGGGATATGGGTAATTCAAAACTATGGCCTTACGTTTTTAAAATCCGACTAAACGCCATTGATGCTGGTTATCGCCTTGCCATAAATTCCATTTCGAATACATTCAAACCGTGACATATTTTCACATGACGTTCGTTATGCGATAGGACATATTTTTATAGAACTTTTGCCCTTCATTTTTCACAAAAGACAGCGACGTCACGATCAACGTCTATTTACTGTATTTTAACTGCTTACCCTAAGTTGTAAAAATACTCGAAATCGCTGTTAAAAAAAACAGTTATAACTTATTCTTATAGCACGTTAAAGCGATGATTGTTTATTGTATTAGGATACAAAACATTCCTTATCAGTTTTACAACATCTTGATTTTTGTAGAGATTTGCATTTGCTTTTTTTAAAATTCCATAGTCAACAAGGAACCCTTACGTTTAGCCATGTCCTTTCGTCTGTCTGTCTATCTGCCTGTTCGCAGCTTAGCTCAGAAACTCTTAATACTAGAAAACTGTAATTTGGTATGGATGTATATATTAATCACGCCGACGAAGTGGTAGAATAAAAGTGGGGATCAATTTTTTTATCGTCTATCCCATAGTGTGGGTATCGTTGGATATTTCATTCTAAAATATTGCGGGACCGTAAAAACCAGTATTAGAATTAGAAATCTGTTATGAAATATTAAGATTTAAGGTACTACTTAAGCTATTGCATAGCTTCTATCGCGGGCCTTGAGCGTGGAGACCGAATCCAGAAATTCCGTAACGAAAATAACCTAACACCCCCCCACTCCGACCGGCACAGCGGTGATACTTTTTACTTTTGCATCTATCGATGAATAGCAGAACTTTTAATGACTTTTTTGAAATATCACGCTTGTCTCTTTAGTTCAGCAACTCGCCTCTAGGTGGCATTGGTTGTATCGGCGTTACTGCGCATGCGTAATCCCCCTCTTCGCCCCGCAATGTGGTGACTCATGCCTGCTTAGAGTTTCGGCGTTAGGGCACCTCCTCAAAAAAATACTGCATAAATAAAATAAATAAATAATTATAATTGCATAAGTTGATAAAAAATACTATGCAATAGCTTTACCGCGGCAGTCCCCAAGTGCCACACGTGTTTTTTTTTGTTAGAGTCGAGTGTCCTTCTCCCTACCAAATAAACGGTTATTTTTTGATATGTGAAAAAATTCACAACAAGTAGCATCTATAACGAAGTTAAAAGGAAAAGGATCATAGCTTAGTAGGCTTTACAAATTAGCGAGTAATACTCCGCCAATTTACAAAATACACTTTGGGAAGTAAAAAGCAAAATCTCGTAGAAACAGTGTAAACTATTTATACGACGTTGTTGGTTGTATAAAATAAGTAGTAAATACAACTTATGAACCATGTAAAATTAGGGAAATATAAAATCATAACATCCATAGCACCTGTGCTATGTAGGCCCGTTTTAGACGTTGTTAACCATTAAACCGTAAATTAATTTAATGAGATCATATTATCAAACAAAAAGCCTCCTTCTGTGTACGTATACTTTGACGAGAAACTACGGAACCCTATACTGCGCATACCGAGACGTACTTGACGGGGTTAATTTTATACAATAAATGTATAATATTTTTACCATTACTTACTAATTATTCCAAACGTAACATGTGCGATATACTGCGAGAGGGACGGGCTTACAGACAAAGCAAAACAGACCAAAAATATTTTAAAAATCTTTGATATTTAGGTAATCTGATCTCCAAAAAACATAAAACATTTGTTAGGCTATTTATAGTATCATTTACATAATCCATTAATTAGATCATAGTATCTGTTGATCACGTATGAGGTCTGAAAAAGTTCGTTCAAAGCGGCTACCGTGCCAGAGCGAAGGATGCAATTCAATCAGGGCGCAGCTGCCTCGGCTTCGAGCAGCCCGAGTGGTTCGCCTCCTAGTGACGGGCCTGGCCTTATCGATACTTGCGTCGATTGGTATTTTTAACATTTAAAATACTTATAAAGGTACAATGTCTTAATTATAAAATTCAATGTAGTGTGCAAATCAAAATCATTGATGTGAAACATGTAACGAAATATTGTTACTGTTCATTTATTGTATTTCATTTACACGAAACGGATTCATATAAATTTGAATGTGGATTTTAAACGAAGATGGCCCAAATACAACTATAATAAAATAAAATTTATATTATTACTTTGAAATACAGCGAGTACTCAAATTTGGCTAATTTTTGTCAACTGTTAGGTACTGCAATTTGTTCCGAAAAAGACGAAATATTTATACAAGTATAAAAATATTGTAAGTAAAATAATAAGTGATATAACATTTTATTTGCAATAAAACGAGCTATCTAACGTTGCATTTGTAGTAGCATTATAATAAATATTTATGTCACAGTACTGTCATAAAAATGATTTCAACAACATGCTGAATTGCTGACACAAAGTTACGAGGACCAATACAAAATTCATGTCAAAATAGGCATGATGACTGATTTTCAAAAACTACTCCATATTGTTCTTAGGTGTCTATTTTATACAAAATAAATCGTATTTCTATAAAAAATATAGATGTTGGTGCAAAAAATTACCTATAAAAAATAAAATTTGAATTATGCACCAAAACGCTTGATTGGTAATGGCGTCTGCCTATGACGTCACGCTTTCGTAAACATTTGTTAGCAGCTTGAATGTGTATTGTTTATTTTGATATCTAATTAAGATTTTGTGCTAAAGTCATGAATCCTATGTATCGATGGTGTGCGGTTCCTCAATGTAATAATACATCTATAAAACTCCCAACAAGTTATTTATTGACGTCTCAATGCATAAAAACATAGAAACAAGTGGTTAAATCTTGCAAGGCGAGATCCAGCAGATATATCTTCAAGTTCAGTAATTTACTTCTGTGAAGACCATTTTGACGTAAGTATTAACTTATTCGCTATGTAATAATAAATTAATGAACATAATTATCCTAATTTATAAATAATTCAGTCGTCAAGTTTGAGGTTAAGTTTTATTGCTTTATTGCTAAAACTTTTATTCTTGTTCCAGTTACCAAATGATATGGAAAACTATATTCAGTATCGTGTGATGGGTTCTGTTTCCCAAGTGCATGAAGTCAGGATGTATTCCCACAAAATTTGAATGCCAACCCGACAGAAGAAAACGAACTGCTTTCGTAACATAACCTCAAAGTGTCGTACTCAAGCATAATATAGATACTTTGTGAAAATTTAGGTCGTTTAATGTATTTTGAATAATATTTAATGCAATACTTACTTGGAAGTTTTAACATATCGAAATTCTGCCGAACAAAAGCCATTGTTTGATGCAAAATCCTCCCAGCATCAACAAGTCGATTTTGGCAAACTTGAACTGTTTGCTTCGATAAATCCTTGTTCCATGAATAATGTTTCCTTCTCGTAGGTACTTTGTTTATAAAAGCCAAGACACAACATTTATATCAAGTAAATATCAGTTAAACTGTAAAAAGGGAAATACAAAGCAAGATCGCAATGTCCTTAAAACGTTTAATAATGTTTACGAAAGCATGACGTCACACGCTTCGGATTGGTGTTTGACTTAATATGGCGAATTGGTGAGTTTTGTGTTTTTATTTTTATAAAATAAAAATAATCACACTGGTTTTTAAAAAATAAGTGACATAAAAAGAATCTTTATATTGTGTATAATTATTTTAAATCATAATTTCAGTGATTCTTGCTGACTGTCATCATGCCTATTGACCAAATCTACTCAATCATGTAGAAAGGTGTTGTTTAAAGGAAAATTCAAACAGTGTTGTAAGTCGAAAGCAAAACTATCCTGGCCCAAAATTGAGCTTTACACCCCAACATAAACATTCGACTTCACACGTTCTGTTGCTCTGGTACATATCCCGAGAGAGGAAATACGTTAATATGCAACAACGAATCGATCAGTCCAACGACGTCGGCCGGCCGCGTCTCGGCTTATAACTCTGATAAAAATCGGTCAATCTATTTCAGTATTTACAGTGTCGTCCCTGAATCAAACCTCGATTTACTACGCGACTGATAGGTGACTTCACGTTAAAACAACAGCGCTAGGAATGCAAAGAAATTTCTATCCACACCGACTCTTACTTTAGAACTTTTGAAAGCTTTACTGTCGTAGAGTTTTACATTTTAATTTTAAATTTTCACTAATATCATGATTTTGTGAACATCATTTCCAAGGGCCAGTTACGTTCGTAACTTAATTAGCTGAATCTGAACCACATTTCAGTAAATTAGTTACGTATATCTCTATTATCTTTAACTGGATAATATGTCAAGTAAAAAAGTAGATTTATTTTGAGGACAAATTAAAATTTTAACAATGAATTACACAAGCACAATATCAACAATACAATATTATAATTAAAAAATGGCCTAGGCATGTAATATAATATTAGACTAAACGGATAAATAATACCAAATCTATTAGATTATATTTCGCATATTATAATTTTATTTCCAATTTCGTGTTTTGAGTATATGGCCATGCTAAGTTGTATAAAAACAAAAAAACAGACATTATTCAATCCTAAAAGTTAAAAATTTAAACCACGTTATAATTGTTATTAACCATCTCATTTGATTAAATAAATATTGAGGACTATAAAAAATATCACACTTTACATCACTATGAGGCGTTGGTATAATAATAAGGATGTTGGCGGCAGTGCGTGCGCGCACGTCGGAGGGAGGGGTACACTTGGAAGGAAGCCGTGATAGTGTGAAAGGGATAGTCGTGATCGAGACCCGCGAAAAAAAGAGACGAGGCGAAGTCACGAGGTTAAACGACGAGATGCGACCGAATAACCGGGCTTACATTACATACACTGCGACAAAGAAATCGGTTTCATTCGCTTTAATTGCATAATTATCGGCGACAGGAACAGATTACACTGTTCTCGGGCGTAATCTATATTCGGAACGTACCTAATTATTGTGTAAGTATGTATTTAAATATATTGCGTGTAATGTATATATGTAACATGTGACATAATAATATGTCAACTTATTATTTCACGAAGAATGACGTAAGTAATGCATTTTGAACATTGAGGTAATAACGTGTTTCGAATGCATTTTATTTTAATTTAATCAATAATGTCACTGTATCTTTGAACAATCTGAGAACTATTTTGCCCAAGAATCTACTGGATTTTCATTCATAGTTCTTGAACCTTAAAGAACTATTATTAAATCTTAATTTCAAAAAGAAACTTTTAAAATCTAATCTCGACATATATGAACTAGCATACACATAACGCATTTCATATTATAACAATGTTGTTATTTCTTTGATACCTCTTTTTATAAGTAACAAGACTGACAGTGACTGAGGAATGCGTGCACAGCGATGGTGCCGCGCTATGCGCCAGCACCTGTGCCAACCTAACGGGTGGTGCTCGACGCTTCTCGGCGACGGGTGTTTGATTACCGACCTGCTGGTAGCGTTAGCAAGAGAATTAACTAAAACTATTTTAGCACTAGATATATAGAACACTAAATTAGGGAGCGTCCATAAACTACGTAGCTCGACCAAGGGGGGGGAGGGATAAGCTTAAGCGCTACGCTGAGGCACGTAATAGGGTGGAGGGAGTCGAGAGCAAAGCTACGTGGTTTTCTTCAGATGAAAATTTTGTTGAATAAGATAATTTGAGTGACCCCCTCGATGTTAATTTAACAAGAGGAATCAAATAATTAAATACATTATTTGAAAAAAAATAAACTGTTAATAAATTAATTTATTCCTGAGTATCATACATTTATTAACAGTTAAAAAAACTTATTAATAGTTACTAAATATTTATTAACTTAAGAGATTCTACTTAACGAATGATTTATAATCTGTTACTAAATATTTTTCAATTAACAATTTCAATTAAACAAAAGTATCGTGAAAAAAAACCACGTTCCATTGGGTTGGGGGGGGGGGGGTCATAGAAAAGGCTACGTGAGGCCACATGGGGGGAGGGAGGAGTCCTAGAGAGACTAAAATATGACCACGTGGTTTATGGACGTTCCCTTACCTGTATGAGGATTGTATACCGTTTGTAAGCCGATAGAATTTTATACAATCTTAGAGTCGAGTAAACAGACAATTATAATATATGTACCTTCATATATAATATTCTTTTAAAAATAACCTATTAATGTTTATAGGATCTAACATTGGAGGTGAATTATATTAATATTTAATGGTTTTGCATTAAATTTATGGTGTCATTTGACAATAATAATAATGAATGGAATTTTCAGTAGAATCGATAATAGAAAATCATGTTTCATAGCCTCTCACTTTGACGGGTGATGACCGCGTTTTATAGAAATCTAGGGGAAGATATGTAATCCAAGAATGGATGTCCAGTATCTGTAATGGCAGTCTACAAAACTATATATAATTTTGATGACGTTTCTTGAAAACCACATCTAAAACGCGAACCTTTTTGTATTGTAATTTCAGCACTTTATAATATACATTATAAAGTATTCATCAACTACATTGATAATTAACTACGACATTTAAATCAATATATATCATTATTATACCAATATTGTTGATTTTCGACACCAATAGTTGTACTTACGTAAAGCATAATTTATTTTAATAACTAACACTTAAACTTTTGACAAATTCTGTCGATTTTTCATCTCAACTTTCTCTTTTTTGCTATTGCTACCAATACTGACGAGAGTTTTGAGAACGACCCAGTTTAGGGATCAAGGTTAAGCACCTGAGCGGCCTCCGGAGAATCTGGCTCAAACGTGGCCCTCGCTAAAGGGCGGATACGGTAGGACAGAGCCATCCGCGAATGTCATGAAAAATAAAATATACTTTTTATGCTTTTTTTTTGTTAGATGAAACCCATTTTGAGGAACAAATTAGAAAATAAAAAAAAATGAAACGCATCATGTGACGTGAAATAAAGGGGTTTGTGATGAGACGTTTATATAGATTTTTTAATATAATTTTTATTTAATAGATATATATATATATATATAATCTAATTAATAGTTTACAGGAAGACCTAAACAAAAAGTGTTAAAATTTCAACGGGAAACGGAACATGTTTGTAAAGAGAAAATGATTTTGAAACGTGTTGCTTAATCTTACCAAAGGCTAACAGTTCAATTATTAGTATAGTATTTACTGTGATACCCCACTTATACTTAATTGGCTTCACGTACAACCATAAATTTCTATTTCCTTTTATTTGTACAGTTTTTTTTCTATATTAAATCAAATCAAAAATTCTTTATTTCATAGGCAATTCAATTACACTTAACATACGTTATTATTGTATTTTTGTTGACATGAACATTACAGGTTAGATATCACAAACTTTGAGGCAGTAAAAACTTAAAGTACGCACGAAGTTCTACCGCTCTGAAGTTAGTCAGGAACGCATCGCAATGGCGTAAAATAGGACCGCAAGGGACGACGAGCGCCATATCTGCGCATCGCATCATTCGCATTTTTAAAAATCTCAAATAATGCTTCGTTTCTGCCTTTTTCGCTTACTCGTCCGTCCGTCCATCTATCGGTAACCATACTGAATTTAGGTTAACAGACGAGACCTAGAACGAAATTTGTTTACGCCGTATTCTAGAAATTGAATGCAGTGGCAATAGGTTCCTCCTTTACCCCCGCAATCCAATATATTCCTACCCGCACTCGCTGTCTTCTGTATATCGAACGCGAACGCAACCGCAAATCGCTCATCATATTATGTGTTGTTATAACTATTCATATAATTATCGTGAACCGCAGTCCGCAAGTATATTCTACGTGTTTGGTGTAAAACCAGCACAGATGCGCAGTCGTGCTCGAAACCACGGTGGCCGCCGAGAGTGAAAACATCGCACAGAAGGGTGAGTTCCTCTCTTCTCAATCCCTTTGATTTGCCACTGTGTGAAGTTTCGATGATGGGGTGAATAGGACAACTCCGATCATGAACCAGCGCACACAAAATTAAAAATTTAATCAATAACCTGTGTGTAAACTATAAGTTTTCTGTCGTTCTTTATTTTGTATATATGTATATAAGCACTAGCATGGTATATCTACGGAATTATTTTCTTTAGTAATATAAAGAGACTTACTTGGGATATGAATTTGTTTGAATGATACCTGTCATATTTAAATTAATAATAATCTTTTTTTTTCGTATAATCTTAGTATATTAATGCAGGTATACTAAGATTATTATGTTGGTGTACATTTAAATATATTGCGTTTAAGTTATGTACAGACTTGGCATGTTAATACTGTGTCAACTTATTATTGCAGGAAGAATGACAAAAGTAATGTATTGCGAGCATTGAGATAATATATCGCGAGTTCGTCAATTTTCTCGACAATTCCATTGAGCCTTTCAACAATGTGAGATGTAATTTATCTAAAACCCTTCCGATAATCGTTTATAGTTTCCGGACCGTAAGCATGAAAAATGTGTATATTACTCAAAATCATAAAAACAGCATAATTAACTAGGACGACTCCACTCCATTCTTTAGCCCGCGCGCCCCGCCAACAGGGTGGCCGTTACGCGTGTACGTCCCCTTCCCGGAGCCATCCGAACGCATCTAAAACCCGACAAGTGCAATAGCTTTATCGTTTTAATTTTTAATTGCAACTCATCAACTACCATTCACGATCTACATCGATCAGCGGTTAAAACAGAGTTTCGGAATTCATATACAAATGATCCGAACAACCTCGAGGCCCACACAGCCTTCAACGGATAATAGTATAAGTAGTTGAACTTTAAATGTATGCATATTATATGTATATTGCACACCAGAAATAGAAAACACGTTTGAAGTTTTGTAAGGTAAACGCACTTGCAAAAATGTACTATCGGTACATAAACAAGGCTATAAAAAGAATAGTGCAATAGTTAAAAAGAAGATTCAGAAGATTATTATTCTAAATGGCAGAAGGAAGTGCAATCTTACCACACGTCTTACAAGTGAAACTTTGTTAGTGACATAGTCAACGTGACGAATTTACCATTTTGATGGACCCCCGTTTTGTAACCAGTTTTTTGAATTGTCATACGGAACTATACATAAACATTTTATATGTTTCATGATAAGATTAATATTTTTATAATATTAGAAGTACAAATAAGTTTCTTGTCAATAAAATAATATTTATTGTGAAAGAACGGTAATTTACTTTTAATCGAAGTATTGTCCATCACTGGCAACTACTTTTTCTCATCTTTCAGACAGCGTTCGGATTCCAAGTCTGAAGAACTCCTTATCTTTTAAGGCTATCCATGAATCAATCCAATTTTTGGTATCATCATATGATGAGAAACTCTGCTCTGACAGAGCATGGTCCGTTGACCGGAACAGATGATAGTCGAACGGCGCAATGTCTGGTGAATACGGCGGGTGGGTAGTACTTCTCAATCAAGTATTTTCAAATAGTTTTTCATCGAAACCACTACATGCGGTACGAGCATTATCATATAGAAGAATAATTTTGTCGTATCTGGAGTAGTATTGAGGGCGTTTTTCCTTCAGAGCTCAGCTCAATCTCATCAATTGTGTTCTATATAGAACTCCAGTCATTATTTCGCTTGGATTAAGCAACTCGTAATACACCACACCCAGCTGATCCCACTAAATACACAGTATGAGTTTTTTTCCATGAATATTCGGTTTTACTATGGATGGTTGACGCGTGGCCAGGTAGTCCCCATGATTTTCTTCTTTTTGGATTATCATAATGTATCCACTTTTCATCACCAGTGACAATTCGATGTAAAAAACTTTCTTTTTGTGCCTAGCCAGCAGCATTTCAGTCATGCATAATCGGCGTTCAACATCTCTCGTCTTTAATTCGTATGGAACCCAATTACTTTGTTTATAAATCATTCTTAACGATTTTAAACGATGCGAGACTGCTTGCTGAGTGACTTCTAAAGTAAGCGCAAGTTCCTTTTGTGTTTGAGACGAATCTTCCTCCAATAATTCATCCAATTCTGCATCCTCATAAATTTTTGGCCTTCCACTGCAATCTTTGTCTTTTACGTCAAAATCACCGTTTTTAAACTTTTGAAACCACTCACGACATGTTTTCCCACTCAAGACAACCTCATTACATGCTTCTACGAGCAATCCATGCGCCTCAGTTGCAGATTTTTTTTTTAATTAAAGAAGTAAATTAAGAGTTCCCGCAAATGACGCTTATTTGGCTCAAATTTAGACATTTTTAGGTAAAAAAAATATATAATGCTAATATTAAGTCAATAATATGATACGATTATGTTGTTCTTGAATGAGCAACCTAATTTTCAAGCCGATTATCATCTGCGGATTCTATTCTAACGTAAGCCTCGAGCCATGCCATCTCTCTCAAAACGGCGGAAACTTATTTGTACTCCTAATATATTTTTTTTAATTTATTTAAAATTATCAGTTTTATGCCTTTGGGTATTACAAAGAATTAACGAAACAGTGCAAAATTTAAAAAATGGAATCACGTATTATCGGCGTGAAAATGAAAGGAGCTCGGAACGCCTAAACGATTGCCCGATTTATTCGTGTATAGATAAAATTTAAAAAAATTCGGAGTTTTCTGTTTTCTTATTATTCATTAGATACTTACTTTAAATAATAACAGAAGCTTTAATTTTTTAAATATCTAACAGAGCTATCAGTTTATCCGATGTAGTTAGCTACGAAATTATTAATTTATTGTAATATTGTATAATCATTGTTATAATTTTATTTAAATATCGTGCTTTAACAAAATGTAATTGTACCAAGACTGTAAACTGAAGTACTCGACGTATAATGTTTTACAGTGAATATTCGTTTATTTACATTTTGTAATTCGCTTTTTAGCATATATGGGTTATAGAGTTGAATAGAATTACATGTTAAAAAAAAGACAATTAAAACACTATTTTAATAAAATGTATTGTAATGTACCGACTTCGAATGTCTACGATTAAATCAATTTGGATATACTAATCATTTCAAATGGGCGATCCATAAATTACGGCACAACTTTGGGGGGGGTCAACGAAATGTGACGATGCGCGACAAGGAGCAGGTCAAAAGCTTTGTGACGTCAAATCCGAAATACGAAAACGAAAAAAGACCTGTCTTTTCTTTAGTCTAATATTTACAGTATTTTGAACAAAAAAAAATTGTAAAAACTGCTGTTTTCATTTACGTGTGACCACCTGTGACAAGGACGGGGGTAGGGTCAAAAACCTTATAATTTATGCGACGTAATGACTTATAATTTATGGATGGCCCCAAATTTGACGAGCCATAATTTTTATCAATATTCGAAGAGTTTTAACCGTAGCGCCCGTTGTGGTATTCGGAACCGAAAATAAACTAAACCAATAATTATAAAAGCAATCGCACTTTTGCTATTATGGCATATACAGGAATATATAAGTGAACACAATTACTACACCATTGAATACGACTGACCGCTTAGCCGATGTAAAGTTCCTTCTGTTTTTCGCTTCTGGAAGCTTCGAATTCTGGACTTATTTTTCGACAAACATCTCCCGCCAACACCGAAATATTTATGAGTCACAGTACAAAACTTTTAGTACAACCATTGGACAGCGCCGTCCCAGCAGCTCGCGCCGCATCACGTGGTGGACGTAATCGACGCACATAATTGCATTACACTGTTGACGCAAACTGTGCACAGCGTGAGGGCGAGGCGGAAACTATCCGGACCTTGAAACTCAACGTCGTAGGGCTACCGTCCGGCAACAGCACTGGTACAGCGACGACACGAATCGTAGCAATGGAATCTGTTGTCGATACAACCTTTAACCCGATAAAATTTAAACGAGAGATGAAAGCTTAACTGGAAGTTTTTAAAATGTTGTTCGGTACCTCTTTGTGCACTGATCTTACTATTTGAAATACATAAAATGCAATAAAACTATTGTTAATTTATATATTTTAAGGACTAGCCGTGTTCGGGTAATTGATTCTCTATAATTTCAACTTGCAAAGCAAATCGTGCTATATAATGAACACTAAAATCACCACCAATTTATCAAAATACGATAAACACTAATTGTTGATTTGTAACTCGGATTCTTCTCTTGTTTGTAATCAAAGAAGTTGAATTTGATAATTCTATTCAGTTTATAAAAAAAAAACTATTGAAAGTCTTGAATTGTGAAATTTCTGCAAGTTTTAAATATTAATACTAATAAATCGGATTAACCTTGAAGCTGCAGTATGTATTTAGTGACGTTAAGAAGTAAATAAATGATATCCCTCAATGGGGTACAAAGACCGATCCAGTCTTCGAATGACAGGGAGGTCTCATAGTCGAGGTTCAGTCAAAATAGGCTCTAATTCGGTTATAATAATAAAACAAAGGAGGGTCGTGATACCTATTGACCCCCATTGATGGGATTAAAGGTGGGTCAATACACAAACTGTGTATGGGGTCAGTATGTAAAAACATGTAACCTAATATTGACAATTTTCCAAATTAACATTATTGTTAAAAATGTATATATAAACACATTTGTTAATAATAATAAGAAAAAACCGAAATATAATACTGTGAAGATTTCTAAACAGATCAAATTTCACTGTTAAAATCTAAAACTAACGAGATATTTTGAATAAACAAAAGAACCTTTTAACGATCAAGTAAAGCGGTGAATACGTACTCTTTCATTTCAGTGATGTCAAAAAGTATTCAACATTTTACGCCATTAACAATGTATTAAGACATTGTTTAATTGCGTAATACCATTCTATCGTTTGTTTTTTTCAACCATTGGTAGACATTGATTGCTGGATACAACATTCTCTAAAAGTAGGTTTATTTAGTCCATCATTATATAATTAACTATTTTTATCGGAATTTAGTTGAATATTGACTCAAGAATGCCTTATAAAAAATTCATCACCTGTAAATTTATTATGTAAGAACTAGGATATCTCATAACTATTGTGTTTTTCCTATAAAAGTGCAGCGAGTTTAAAACAACATGAGTGGAAATAAAGTCACGCCAGTCCTCGTTGCATTCTTCGTTTACCAGCATTATACTACGTATAATCCTTTCGAAAATCCTCGCATACATTATTAAAGAGGTCTCGGCGGATATTCCATTTCCTCGCGAACGCGACATGTGCAGTTCCCATTCGTGATCGTCCCCAACCCTTCGGTCGAAATCAATTAATGACGTTGGCCTAATCCGCGCCCGGCCGAGGTGACAGATGTACGCGACAGGGCTGCGGAGGGAAGCTTTGTGCTCTCTGGCCCTCTCTGGCCCTCTCTCGAATGTTATAACACCCTCCCGGTTGTGCAAACCGCTCGTTACGCGCCGCATCTGTCCACTGCCGACTCTAGCGCGGAGCGCATCTCGTCATGCTCGATATCGATGGATTAAAAGATAAGCTAATTAACTAATCTGAATGGTATGGTATGGTATGCAATCATGATTTTTCAAGCGGGCCAGTATAAATCCGTCTGATTTGTCTTGTCATACAGTATGGTAACGACCAATAAATTTACGGAAAGCGTTTTAAAAATTTTATTTGTACACAATAATATTTTTAAGGCGACAATGAATAAAAAAATATCACCGAAACATCCTTAAAAAGTGTATAATTAGACCGTTCGGATTACAATATTTGTATACGATTTTGTCGTTAGATAAATTCTATTTCACATATCGAAGAATTCTTTTCATTTACTTTAATAAAAATGTTAGTTAACCTGGTTTTTCAATAAAGACAATTCCGTTTGCTAAAATAACAATCACATTCATTTAAATGCAAATTAGAAAAAAGTTAGTGTGCCAAACAAGGTCAATTATAAATAAGTTCATTAAGTCAAAACACTTGCACCTGGTAGTATAGAATTATATATTTTTTTTTCATTTTTCTTATGTAGTACCGTTCATTTCAGAAATGTTTACATGATTTTTGATAAATATCTTGGATACGTTTGTATTGTCTTTTTTTTGGTTTTGAACACATTGGTACTTATTATTCGCTTTAGGTTTCTTTCGAATAACTCTAATTTGGATTTTTATACTATAGAATATAAAGATTATATATGTGTTATATTTACTAAGTACATGTAAATAACGCACACTTTCTCAGCTAAAGTACCTATCAGTTCTATAAATTATTTATGCGATGAATCGTAAAATACTAACAGCTTGAGCCTTGAATTATGCTCATCGTTTGGTGTTATCCCCTAATTGATTTCAATTGGCAACTTTAAATTGATATAAGTAGAATCGTCATCAATCAAGGAAACAATCTTGTAATGCTAAATCACAACAATAAGACAATAAAATTTATATTATCATTGTAGGCTCTGAATATCCCTTTACAATGTGACCAGAATTTCATAGATTAATCACACGGAAAACTTAACCGTTTTCTGTAATGGTCAGCAACATCCAAGCAATTAAAAAGAGTTTAATTTAATTGTTATCGGATCGCTCACAATGGGCACACTGCGAGTTGCCGCGTTGCGTTCACGCTACGGCCAGGCTACCTACCTACTTCCTGAAAGCGACACAGTTTTGCAAACAACGCCGGCGGAACTGGCATTGTTTCTTACCGAGAACGACATGCGCCCGCGTCGCACAACCACTTCCTGTTTCCAATAAGACGGTAAACACGAGCGCTGTGACTTGCCGAGCGTAGGCTCCGGATGTTCGCTACACCGGCCAAGCATAACGTGAGAATCGTTACTTCCATTATGTGCCCGGCATTCTTGTACGGTCCGTAATTCGGAAATATGGTTTTCAAACGTTTTAATTACGAGAAAAACACGTTCTCGCCGAACATCATCGCAGGCGAGCGCATTTAACGCTAAATATCAATGAGGCGGACGCGGCGCTCGAAATCATCGACGATAACATCGACAGCCCCCGTGAACCGCCCTATCGTAATCGGACGCTGCACTCTGCCCCCGCCGAGTTGGCCCGGCGCGGTTGCCCTTGCATTCGAACAAGTGGCTCACGCACACGCACGAACCATCAGGAAGTACGATAGGGGCAGAAATAAACAGTAACGTCCTACTAAAAGTATACGACTTAGCTCTGTAGCCATCGACGCATTCATATCGTATTGTAACATCATAAAGGTAAGCTAGCGATGATAACACAGAGTGTAATAATTAGATACAATATTTCAATTGTTATTAACGACGCCAATAGGTAAGGCCACGATGACCTGATAAAATATCATATATTCAATAGGGAAAAAAAAATGATTTTGCCCGTGTACCATCGACACGTTACGAAATTAATGTCGTAGATAGTCGGCCGAAATTACCGGCGGTAGTGTCCGAAAAAATCGTAAAGTACCCGCACACAAAGGAGGAATTTAAATAAGGAACGCGTCTCTCGCGCAGTCTACCAGGAAGTAGCCGCGTACGCAACACACGGCGTGCACGAACACAGGCGTCTCGCAATCAGTATTTGAACGGCGCTCACACGGACGCGCGGCCTCCGCGTGGGAGCGCGCGCACATGGCGCGTTCGGGACGCAGCACCGTGCGCCCAGACGATACAGTTTTTATGACGCGCATACATGTCACACTATTTACAACCGCCGGCGGCCCGTCGCGCGGATGGCAGTAAAAGTCCACGCTTTATTTATTTGCGATCCGGATTTTTTTAACGTTTTTCCAAATAGCCCTTTAATTAATTTAGAATCTCGTCTTAAGTCCTTAAAAGTGGCTTTTTGTTAAAATTGTGAAGTGAAAGAGCGCTTAATGTAGAGTAAATAATGAAGCTGAAAATTTAAGTAGTTGATTAGGTATTTATTAATCGTAAGGTAATCAATACCCGTGCTGAAAATAAATAAAAAAAAAAAACCTGAATTTTCTATACAGATAATATAAGTAAATACGCTTAAACATACGAACGTCAAATTAATTTACTTTTTACAAATCACAATCATATTATTGTTTTGAAAATTGCTAAGACGTCCTCGAGATCTTATAAATACGGAACCACTAACGCGGGCCTCTTTATGCACAAAGAACTAACGCCATCCCATCGTATACGTAACACTTGTGTCCCAATGCCCACGAGATCTTAGGGGTTAAATTACTGCTTTTATTGTGGAAATGATTATTACAAATTCTTTATCAGGGAAATATAATAACTAATAAGTACCTACTACATACATGTTAATAAGAATTTTTATTTTTTTAACATGTTAACAAGAAAATATAGGTACATACATACATGTGTATGTATATACGTATGTGTGTGTGTAAATGACATTAACCCTATCGTCGTAGAACGTCGAATCGAAATCCCAAGCTACGTCAACAAATGCGTTAGGTGACAATTCGTCACCGACTACCAAAAACAGTCGTGGACTAAAATAAATTACAAAATAAACTGAACCCCATCATTGTAGTACTGCGAATAGTAAACAAACAAAACACATAACCATCCAGCGGCCGACACACGTGTTCAAAACAATCTCGCGATTACACAGCCGAAAACACACTTTATTATAATATAAATATGACTGAAATTTAATTTTAAATCTTCGACGATATGACATCTTCGATACAGGGAAACACGAACCCTACCTCCCTTACAGATGTGGGATGCAATGGCTGAGTATAATTTCAAGGAATGTGACGAATTGTACACCCTAATTGCACAATTATGCTCCTCCTTTATATAATTTACATGTCATTGTTACTAAGTTATTTGTAGTCATGATCAAATTACTGCAAATCAAAGAATATTTTCCAATCGACAGCCGTTCGCTATTGACGTCACGTCCATCGCTTATTTTGCAATAAAAATTGTATTTCTCGTATTATTAGGCTTGTCTATGACGTGTTCGTCGCCGTGAACGTTCCGTAAATTATCACAATCCCTAATAATTTATTTGTATAGCGTGCGTTCGTATGTTCTTTCTCATGAGTTAAATGAGCTTTAAAGCAGAAGTTACATCCGTCGTCTGCCAGAATTGCGTACCTATAATAATTATTACATGGCACAAATAGGTCAGCAATAAAATTTATTACCTCAAAAATGTATTGATTGCGGGTTTTGGACTGTTTCGGTCATTGTTCGAGTTGATTAATTGTTTGATTGGTTGCTTGATGAATGTAAAAAAGTCTAATTTAATTTTTGAACTCGAAGAGGTCTGGAGTGTAAGAAGCTACGGTTTTGAGCTCGTAGAGCTCGTACGCAACAGCGGGAAGTTTAGAAGCTATAAGGCCGGCCGACAAGGCCGACCGTTGCCCAAATTGTTTTCAAAGCGGTCTTTCACGAAATTACCGGTCGACGATCGTCGGTCAATTTCCGCCGGTTAATGAATCGTTGATGTCGTCGTTAGGTGCACACTGTACATATCCGGTCGTTTTAGAATGTAACAGCCCGTAGATACCATCTCTTGCTGAGAAAATCGCACACAAAAAAATGTAAAGGTTGCAGTTTATGCTGTTACGAAATACTGGAGTTAAGAACTTGACAATAAGAAAGTTGGTAATACTGTTTTACTTTTGTTACTGCTAGAAAAATTAATACAAGAATATATTACCTACATAATAAGAAATCGTGTCTTACTGACTTCGACACATCTTTCGGTTATCTCGAATGCAGACCGTGTTCTGTGCCAGCCGCAGGGTAGGCCACCGGCCGGCGGGATCTATAGACTATAGAAAAGAAGATTATAAACATGTATACGAGTCTAACAACGTGTTAAAGTGCTGCATTGATGGAAAAAGAGTTTCGTTTTTTTTCCTCGTTCTCATTACATGCTTGAGTTACGAGTTTGATTTTTAGGTATATCCTTTTTAACAATTCAAATTATGGTGCTCTAATAACCTAGATAACAAGTTGAAAATAGTTAAATTTAGGTACTTTTAGTTAGTTAAAATAGGTAGTTAAAAACGATAGCTCTTTCCATCCGCAAGAGCTAGCGTAAAGAGCTAATGTGAGAGCTTTAAAGAGCTTTTTGATTTTTCAGACAAAAACTGAAAAATCAAAGTAATATTATTTAATTTATAAAATTATTATAAACGAAGTATTGAAATTTTTAAAACTTTTACGGCGTGATCTTGTTAAACATGTATATAAAAAGAGCTCCATAATGCGAAAAAAAAATATTTCAATTATTTAAATATTTTTTTATGTGCACTGAAGACGAAATTTGTAGAAAATTTCGTTAATTAATAATAGTTTAACTTATTGTAAAATTGACGTTAAGTTAAATTTCTAACGGAAGTAAATTCTTTAAAGTGTTCTGAATACACCATAATTTATACAATTTTTTTCAATTAATATTTAATAATTTTAAAAGATTATATATTGTGACGCACTCGATTATGACGCCACGCGCGCTACCTTAAAATGCCGCGCGATGGCCCATTTACAGCGTTAAATTAAAATTATAAATAATGGAGGCAGAGTTCCGGAAGTTGTCGGTTTTTTATAGGAAATTTCCTCCTCTGTAAGGATCTTTTTTCAATTTTTTTAAATATTAATAGTTTACGGGATATCGACGAAAAACGAAATACTTTTTTTCACATTTTCAATTGGGTGTAACTTTTGCAATTTTTAATGTGCTAATAAACGCTTCCGACACATTTTTCTAGACATTATTCCGGATCGACTGAGCTATCGCACGTATTTTTCTGACCAATATCTCTATCTTTTACCATTTTCAAGTTGTTGCCGAGATTATAAAAGGAACACACGATTGTACAAAACTATCTCAATATAATTAAATCTCAAAACACATCCTGATAAGTAACCTTTTTAGCTGTTGTTCGCAATCGGTAACCAATTTCTCTGTACTTCTTTTTGAGAGTAGTGATACTAACAATTTTCTACAAATTTATAAAACAGTTTTTGAAATATTATTGTTGTTTTGTTATAAATTCATTTTATTTGGTTCGGTGCTTACGTTTTTTGTTTTGAGACCACGCGCATTACTGTTATTCCATTTTTTGTATATTCTAATAGCAATAGTATCACTCGTTTACACACGCAACGTTTCAAAAATATTGCATTTTGGCTGAATGTCGCGCTTTAAGGCTCTAAAATTTTTACGACGAGCGCAAACACCTTTTACACGGCAAAAAGTAAAAATCGGTGTCAATTAAAGCTCTAGAATTTACAAAGAAAAAAATTAAATCATGATGTATCACTACACCGTAAATAGTTCACAGGATGCTGATCATAAGATGATTTGATTCTTTAGTTGGTCTACTTTCATCTTTTAATGAGATAAAACTTTAAATAAATATAGGTATTTTGGGAAGTAATAATTGTTTTCAAATACTTAGCAATTTGTTAAATAAACGACATTGTTATTTATCTAATATTTGTTTGTCTAACAATACATATTTACGTAGAATAATATTTAAATGCTTCACGTTTACGTATCATAATATGAGTTCACGAATGTTTAATTAAAAATGGCAACCGGTATCAAACAGGTTCAAACGCAGATAGCAATGTAACAGTTTACGTAATGTCTTAAGAAATTAATCATGTAGGTTTAAAGACAAAACTTCCATTGGCTCGCGTTACGATATCTAACAAATTAGTTTCTTCTGGCACCTCATTGAGCAAGTATACAAGTCGAACGTCCAAACAGAGGAAAGCGATACACGTTCTCATTATGAACCAGAATAAGGCAACTCAACTGTATTCATACAACTATGAAGTTTGCAAAACACATTCATAGAACGACTGTAAAGGAAGCAATGAATTATCGCTATTCAAAGCGGATAATGTAGTAGGGTACTCTAGTATATCGACGCCTTCACAAGCACGAATTTTCAATTCACGAAAAATCTTTTGCTAAATGCAATATACATTTGCTTATTTAAAAATATTTATAAGGACAACCATTTGATTCAATGTCGGCGTCGGTATTTTATGACGCGCAGAAAAAGGGCTTTATGTTGAGGTGCTAGACGCTTCACACCTTCTGCCCGGTAAGGGTCGCGCTATCGACAACGTCCTGCAGACCAATTCTGTAAACTTAAAACCACCCAGTCGCTGTCGCTGCGACGTCAAATTACGTAAGTCGAAGGCGCGCGGCTGCAACCCTGTCATCCTGACGTTTTTTTTTTTTGAGCTGACGAATTTTGACGTCTTTTAACTATATCCACTGGTTCTTTTCAAGTTTACAGAATTGATTCGCTGACTTTTAACGTGTTCTCTGAGGCACGGAGTTAATCATTGGTTTTGATCGGACTTAGGCAAAAAGTCACTTCGTCCGTGATCGTGGTTCCGACCCAATATTTTGTTATTCAAGGCAACGCAATAACAAATCGACTTACGAAAAAAAGGATATTATACAATTTATCAATATTTAAAGGGCAAATATAAATAGCTCGACTTCTTGGGGATTGTCTATAGTACAGAGCTATATAATATGTTTGATTATAAAATATAATGTAATTAAATTTGAAAAGAGTTAGCCTCATGTTTCTCATTCGTTCTTCTTGAAGGAAAACTGCCTTCCGAACGAGTCGTAAAGTAGTATGATATATTTCAAATGTTATTCATAACCTATGAAATGAAAACTATTTGAATTTGATATCACAACACTGATAATATCCTTTTTAAAAATTAAAATATATGTAAAACATTTGAAATGTCGAATTGTCGAAAGTACAAAAATATTATTAATAATAATAAAAATATACTTATTATGTGCGGGAAACGTGGAAAAATTGTAAAAACGTACTTTTTTCATCTATAGTGCATTTCTTTGTAATAATGGCTTTGGAATCCTATAATGAGCACGGTCCGTCCTGCTCTTGGCCAGTTTCTTTTTTTTATATTTTGAACAAAGTTGTCCATGTAGGTACCCACAGGCTACTCCGTCCATTGTTTTAAAAATATATTTTTACCCTCGTATTAACTTCCACATTGTGTTCACCTTCATCCACTCACACTGCTCGATTTCATCAAAACTTTGCCTTAATTTTTTTTTAAATGCCCTATAATATTCGAATACTGAGGTTTCCAACTTTTATTCTTTCAAACTCCGTTGTGGCCACTTTGACTAGGTTGTTGCCAACGTTCCCAAAAAGCTTTAAACTGAAAAATAAAATAGCAAACACAATGAAATAAAATAACACGTTTGAGAGTAATTAAGTGATAAATACGAAAAAAAATGAAAGATTTATGACGACATTGTAATTAATAGATTTTTAAAGGTATGAAAATATATTTTTTTATTGTTAATTATTATAAATGGAAAAAATACAACAACAGATAGCCTGTCATTACGCTGTGTTCCCGGAAGATCATCCATCCAAACACTGACCGCACCCGACACTGCTGAACTTCGGTGATCGGACAAGAACCGACGACGTATTCAACCTGATATGGCCATTGGCGATTGATGACGTAAAAGACATAATTATAAGGAGCTTTTATAGATAGATGGAGCGAAAGAGCTTTGAAATGCTAACTATAGCAAAGGTGTCGTGACGGATACCTTTTTCATCTGGAGTGTAACGTGCGATAAGGAACTTCATTCCAAAAAGATTTTCCAAACTATCAAAGACTGATCTGTATGAACGTTAATGGCATAATTTGCTTTTCAATCGACAATCCGCTAAAATAAAATATATGGCATGTAAATCAATTAATGAAATCAAATCACATTCAAATTACATTTAAATATAACGGGTTTATTTATTTTTTGCTTAGAGGGTAGGTAGCTGTGATCATCCACCTTTTTTTTAAGGTACAGAATCGTTTTTGCGCTCCCATCCATTGGACACTGGAGATCTCAAATTAGCGTTAGGCTAAAAGGCAGCCGCCACAGTCGCCTTGTAATATCGCCTCCGAGGCGACCGGCCACAAGTGGCGCAACGCTCTTTCGTGACATCGTAGCCTAGTTGTCGCCGCTTATGTAACGCAAAGTAACCGGCGAATCGGGGTCGGGCCCCGATGTGCTCGGAAGTGCGTTCACTCAAGTTACGGTTGCAAAACGCCACTTTTATATGATAAAATATTGACGGATTCGTATATTTTGTATTGAAATTAGCCGTTTTGAATTCAAGACCAACGGCGTATCACGTCTTCAAAACGCGTTTGGTAATCGTATCAAAAAGCTGAAACCGAAATGGGTATACGCCTACAAATGCCTTAAAAAATCTATTTGAAATACGCTTTTTGTGAGCATGTAATTATAAATTCACACCGATAATATTGACTATTTTCGAGTTCTCTGTATTGCAAAAGTCTCGACCGGATTGCAAGACAAGCCACACGCGACCGATCCGGGTCACCGCACAGAAAGTGCCACCATTTCCATACATTGTAATGCAAAATGGCGGACCATCCGGTCAAGATTTCCGATGCGTTCGCGACGGTTTCCCCATCTTCCTGCTAGTACTGCGTTACATTATAACCGGCACGGCTTATTTATTGGTTTCGCATAGATAACCAGTAAAGAAAAAACGGAAAACTTATGAAATCCCTCTTGTCTACGGCCACGTCTGTCCGTCTATTATAGCCAATTTTCTCACAATAACATAGGTACATAGTAATATTTTACTTATATGTGTATTTGTTATTAGTTAAACTATATCCAAAATCTTTTTTTTTTTGGCAACTTTATTGATTTTTTTATTCGTATCTAAATATCGAGTGAAATTTCGTTTGAAAAAATATTTACAGCTAGTGCAGAAAAATATACTATGTTATAATGCTATAAAATGTTACGATTATATAACTATTCTCGTTTATTTCTGAGATTATTGGAATCAAAGTAATTGACGTTTAATAGATTTTAATAAAATATATGTGGGCGCAGGAAGCAAGGGTTTCGAGAGATTGAACTTATTAGGTTGTACAGTTCAATGTACGAAACTTTGCCGCTGTGAAGTTAGTCACGAAAGCGTCGCAATATCGTAAAATTGACACGCGAGAGAGAAGAAGGAAGAGTCGGGGAGCATGAGACCTGCGCACCACATCATTCGCAGGCCATTAAGAGCGGCAGAGTTTCGTGCGTTGTACTGTATCTAATCCTGTATTAAGAGATTGCTCTTACGATTAAAATCCAAGTGCATGAAGAGGAAAACGTAGAATAAAGTATATTAAATCTGGTAATAACATCTGCGCATGACTTGAATAAGCATTTTATTAATATTCACTATTCTAAACTACATTAAAAAAACTTCCTATGTATACACACGAAAAAGGTATAAAATGATAATTATAAGCCTACTAGATATTATACCAAAGTGCGTTTATTATATAATAAAACAATTTCAATACAATTGTAATTAATTGAAATTACCTAACCATCTCGATAATTTTAGTTCCTCAACACTGGAACCGGTAACGTACATCTATAAAGACCGTCAAGCTTCGGCAATGTTCGGCCACGATCGGCGCGACGCGCGATCGTATCACTACGGACGCAACGTAGGAACTAGCGAACCCGGAACTAAAATTAACAACGATAACCGAATGACGTCGACGCGTATTCAAATAAAACAGCGGCAAATCACATGTTTCAAGCTCATAGTACTACAGGCCCAGCGGAAAAATATTTTCCGTGATGGCAAAGTACGAACGTTCTTAATTTTATAAGGTATATGTTAAACTATTGTATTTTATATTTATATAGAATTCATAATTCGCGTACATATTCCTCTATGTAAATTGATAATATAACAGAGCGTTAATACTTCAGAGCAATAATATAATATTGTGGGATCGTCGATTTTTAGAAAAATCAAATCGATAAATCTGAAAAACCACAATCGACCGCCTTCCAATTTTTCGATTTTTTACTTATAAATACAACATTGTATGCAGTAATGGAGTTATTACGACCTGCCATTTGTTCTTATTTTGATTATATAATGAAGTTTTTCACTTTTTTTAAAATAGCTTAAAATCTGTAAAAAGAACGAAGAATCTATCATCCAAATGATAGGCTAGAGTACAATAGCGTGTACAATGTACCTACTCGTGTCAAAAATACAATTTTTTAGGTTGTGCATATATCATTTTTATTTATTTTTATTACATGTTTAAAATAATTAAGACAGTAAAATAATTAGAATTAAAGAGGGGAAAAATAGTGATTAGAATAAGTGCACAATATAATTCTTTTTCGTTTTAAATATAATCTATTTCTTTATATTATTTGTTAAAATAGTTCAACTACGTTTATAATGATAGTGTTGTTATTTTTATACACTTTGACAATCAAAGATTTATGGTAGCCAAAATAAGAAATATGTGTTCTACATTCTACATAATCTAGTAGCCTCGTCACCAGATGTCGTGATTGGGGAATATCGTACTAGGTAAATTTTCTCCCTACATGCCCAAAGAAGTTTCACTTCAACTATAACATCATTAATTATTATTGGAATTCACATTAGGCAGAAGGTTTTATTATTTTCCAGACTAGCCCAAATAGACATTTACTTAAACAGATCATTTTTCTTATCGTATGGCTATAATGACACGGATTTCCCGTTGAAGAAAGCAGTAAAAGTAATACGCGGAAACAGGGACGCTCCGGGCCGGGTGTGCCGCACCGCCGTGCCTTGCACGAGTCCCGCGTTTCCGGCGACCGACCCCGTTCCGTTTCCGTTCAACGGCCGCCGCCGGAACTCGGAGCAGAGATATTCGCACTTCCGTCCGTGCCCCTCTCCGCCCTCCGGACCCCCTAACGACCGTATTCCGTTTGCCCACGAAACGGCCGTCACATCCACGTCCCGGCGGGCGAACTCCGTCTAATTTCCTCTTCATGCGTATATCCATTTCCGGCATAAACTAAACTCGCCCACGGTTACCTCATTTTACTTGTGTTCTCGTTCGCTATAACTCGTTCAGCATAGATACATCGATATATTTAACGTTCCTACACAACAAAATATTCAATCACATTGTTTGAGCTATCACTTTCATCGAATGTAAATGAATAATCTGAGGACATGATTAATTTAATTGATTATATCTTCAAATTATTCATCGATAGCGATTGTCTGTCCTCGATTAACTTATTATTTATTAGATATTACGTTACTTCCAACCAAAATGAAGGTTGATTTTGACAATTAGATAAAAAACATTTAAACATCTCAGCCCTACTACGCTTAACTTAAACGAGAACAAATATTACACATATGTGCGGGCATGTGCATAATAAGTCGGATGATGGATGGTGGCGGTAGACGCTTCGGTAACGGCGATAATAACCATAGTATTGGCAGCTAACGTCGTTCAGGCGGCGCGGCTCCTTGCCGCCGGCGCCCGCGCACGAAATGGGCTAACAGTATCTCAATTCACTATCTCGCATTACTGTTTCTGAAAACGCATTTCAAATGTGTTACTATTCTTGAAAACATTAGATACAATATCCTGGTTGATCTTGTCCATGATATAGTAATAATAATTAATGTTCTCGGGAACTTGCACTCAAAGAATAAGATGTTAGATTTTGAAATCATCTCAACATTTCGTCGGTATTTATTTCCAATTTCTTCAGGAGAATTTTTGTGGTTAACATCCTTGTTGTAAATACTGGCCCATTATACCAGGTCAAAGATTTATATATACAACGAGATCAAGTTAAATTACATACAATGGTTGATGGTCATTCTCATTCCAGTGTTAAAATAGTTTAAATATTTCAATAATTTCTTAACAAGATAACTAAGCGAGTGCCCTCTGTGGCAATCATACCAACACACATACTAATGTGTGTTGGTATGAATTGTAACGTCATAGAAATAGACACGTTTTATAGTCTTAATTTTATTTAATAGGATTTTTGAGGAATAAACCATGATGCTAGCCCCCGGAGTGTAGGTAGTTATCGTCGCCCATGGACACACGCAATTCCAAAGGACCAGTCGTCAGTGCGTCGCCGATCTCTTGGGTAGAAATAGGATATCTGATGGAGGACAGAGTTGGCTAACGGAGAGGGGAGAGGCTGTCGGAGAATGCTTGTGGGATGATGAACGAGGAAGTGAGCCACCGGTTATTAAATTACGACTAGTTATTTCATTATTATTTTTTAATTACTTCCCTATTCATGAAACCCTACTGGTAAAGTAAATCATAAGATTTAATTAACAAATAATTTCGTATTAAATGTACAATATATCTTTAATTGTAACTACAATTTTTTGACACAAAAGTGAAACTTAGAAAGTACTACATTTAATACAAAATTATTAACTAATTAATTCTAATAATTAGTTGTCATTAATAGTCAACAATGCCCGAATAACGCCCCAATATAATGTCAACGCGTCTGCGCCGCGCATGCGATGAACTTATTTCGGGCACTTCCGCATGTGTTCGGGTCCGGCCGCGTCGCATTCCGTCCGAGCCGCCATCTTTAAATAATTGCCGTACAGTTGCCGCTCCTGCACCGACATTCTGACGTTTTGTTTTATTGGCTCCTTGTAATTTGCTCCGAGCGCTTCCGTGAACCGCCTTTATAGTCACAGGCTTCTTGTAAACGTGAAACATGTTCGAGTTATAATTAGATTTTATTCATAGCTGGCAGAATATAGATTCGCAAGGGCCTAAAACGTGTCCCGGAGTGATTTTTATCGATCACAAGGTCCAAACTGGTAAGAGTTGGTTATCCGTCTACCGTTTATCACAGAATATTTGCATTGGCTTGAAATTAATTGCCACAACTGTGTAGAAGTCAAATGTGCCGGGTCGAAACAAATTGAGAACTCGTTTTTTTTTTCTCTATTTCGATTAATTCTATATAGCATGTAGGGGATCACTTGAAAGCATATGCTTTATGGATTACCAAAATATGTGCTTAATTATTTGTAACTAGCTATTTCCCGCCACTACGTTCGAATGAAATATTACACGCTTATAAAAAGACAACAAAGTTTTACTTCATTTCCACGTTGTCTTTCATCATCCACAGAAAGTCTTAGATGTCATGTCATGGGTTTTTTTTTCAACGTCACGATGCTTATAGCGAGATTTATTCCTTTTCAAGAACTTTATTTATTTAAAAAATTAATAAAGTTTTGAATGGTTGGACACAATGACAATCGCACTGTCAAAAAATCTAACTTTAGGTAGGTAGATATCATTTGTTCAAATCTATTCAATAGGTACTTCAAATTAAAAAGGGGAAAATTTGAATTTACTCTCTGTCTAGCCGGTAAGTAATACAGCTTCATAAATGGTGTACTAAATTAAGCTGTGGATTACTGCTAATAAAACATAAAAAGTTTTGTTCAAATCGGTCTATTAGTTTTTAAGCAATACTTGAAGAAAAAAATAGACAAATATACAGAAAAACAGATAAAAATTTTAAAACCAGCTCTTTGGGGTCTATATTATGTATATATATATATATATATATATATATACACCTTTTACTTTTTTCCAAAATATGTAATATACATACTTGGCTCCCTTGGCATTTTATCATATTTATATAAATACAAATTTTCAGTCGCAAGAACTTGTGAAGACTATGTGAAGAAATGTTTTATCTATCTAGATAAGATATTTCTTCATCGTACCAATCTAGGTACGATGTTTCTATGATAAAAACCTGGAACAATTTTTATTACCATAAAGATCTAATTATGTTCATTTTGTAATAATACAAACAGATTTGCACGTCATCATCTCAAGAAATAAATGTTCGACATTAATACGGGTTATATATTTCTTAATATTTAAAATTGATAGTTATGTGTTTAAACAATCACATGATGTAACAAAATATTATTATTCATATAGATTAGCGTATGCCTATTTACGGAACTTCATATTTATTTTTTATTTTTATTATTTTATTCGTGGTATACATTTAATTTCTTAGTATATAATAAATGCCAGTACAATAGAAGATAATCTAAGAATTGATTATGAAAATAATTAAGAAGAATAACGATGTCGTTTTTTTTCATCTCACTTCCGTCACGAATTACCAGCGTACCACTCCTCCACTTCCGTTTTAAGGCTGGCATTACAAGACGCCAGAATGTCGGCCTTCAAACCATGGCTGGATATGGTTAATAGAATCATGGTCGATTTTACATCCAGCATGGCGTTCAACTAGATAGATAGGTATATGAGTTTTTTTAGCGGACACAACTGGAACGTTAATACTAAATACACTGGTCCAGCGCAGCCGCCGTCGATAAGCTGACAATGAACGTTGTTAATATTACTAGCCTCTAGGTTCATGCTAGATTCATACTGTTCCAATTGAAATTTTCATTGGCGAAAATGACCATCGTTTACGTTCAAATTTTAATTCTAAACGAGTGGAAATAAATTTAGATCCGATGTAAAAGTATAATAATCGTGGCGTATATATTAACAAAAGTAGCCAATTAAATAATACAACTTCGCATAACAGAAGACGTAACACGCAACGTCGACAAAGAAAGTAGCGGCAACATCCGCGGTCACGGTCACGTTCGGACGCGCATCGCAGCCTTTTATTCTCCACAAATTACCGGTATACATACTCCATCCACATACAGTCCGCGGTCCGGGCGGGCGGCGTGCTGTGGGTCGTAGCGCGAGAGCGGGACGGCGCGAGGCGGCGGGGGGCTGCGGGCGGAGAGAGCAACAGGTAAAGATTCCGAGCCGAGGCCACTTCCGTCTTGGCTGCCGAATATTTCTGTCTCGAACCGGTAGTGGGCCGGCGGCCAGCGCGCACACTCGCCCGCGCGCCGGCTAACCGCGCACACGCACACAGCCCCGTGTTGGCTCACGTATCGTCTGCTGCGGCAGGGTTCAAAACAAGGAACGCCGGCCAAGAGATAGGCGGCCACAAATAAAGTTATGCGAGAATGAGTCGCGCAGTGATTCCCGCCTGACGACGCCCACGGGGAAAAACGTGAACGGATGTAGGAACCTGCCGCTCGAACGCTTACGATTTCCACTTCGGACGACTTCTTTATGCCATCTTTATCTACCTGATGTTTATATCGGCGATGATATCTCGACGTCGGTACGTCGACAACATTCGAGTTGACGATCGGCAACTCGGGAACAGTATTCGTACTTACATACAGGTACCCACCTGCCTATAAGGGGTTTATTCTATTTTTCCGTTCTCGAAATATTGCGCCTAGGTATTAGCCGAGATTAAACGTCGCCCGGCCGCACGTACCTAACGAGTCGCTTTACATACAGCGCGTCAAACGCACCGAGTGGCCCGAGTCAAACCGGTTGCCGTTGATATTGTCTCGCTCCGAACCTACCAGGAAACCGGCGGCCGCTTGCGTTTCCTGTACTTTGTCTCACGAGACACCTCGAAATCGGCGCCCGAAGATAATAACCGTTACGCCGCTAAACGCCGCTCCCGCCTCAAACGTGAACATTGATCCTAAATTTGATTTATCTTGCACATTGAAACGATCCTACATTTCGTAGACAATCACTTTCTATACTTTGATTATTATCTTCTGTGCAAAATCAACTAAATCCTATAGTTAAAAAACTGGTACAAGAACAATACAAAAAGTCGAATTTAAGGTGCATATATTCTTGTTTCGTATACGCGTACGTAATTATGCTAACACGCTGAATTGCAAATAATAATGCAATATCAAATTTGATCAGACCTACATTTTCACTCAATAATACCCTTCTGGTTAGCTCTAGGACATAGGCTACAACAGTTTTCATGATGTCCCGTAGATATGTTCAAGAATCTCAAACATTTCCAACATACCTAGGTACTTTTTGGTGAACATGATTTCTAACCGGAAATTTACAGTATTTGTATGACACATTAAAGTATACATCTCATATGACGATTTTAGCTTAGCTACAAGCTATACCAGCATAATCCTGAAAAGAAGATTGAAAATAAAACCATAACTAGATTTCGTGCATAAGTAGGTATGATTCGCTGTTTTTCTTTTTTATTACTCACAGCTCTTACGTGTTACATTTACAAGAAATAAATACACAAACATGAAACTGAAACACATTTAGCTCAATGCCTACCTAAAACAACGATCGCAGTTGAACGGTCTAGGGCCATTGTTCAGTTTATAACTAACTTTAGTTTGGATATCCAAATAAGGATATCGTTATGTGCAAAAATGTACGAATAAAATATGGAAAAAAAATGCTAAGTAATAAGTTGTTTACATTTCATCTGGAATATCAGATACCACTATACGTTGCGAACGGACAATGGTGACTGTCGCAGCTGATCACTCGGCAAACAAGGAAATTATGGTGTTATTAAAAACTGGCGCGCTGACGTAATACACAAACGCGACGAGCACTTCCGCGTATCGCAGCCGCGCGGTCCGGCGCCGGCGCAGGCGCCGGACAAGTGCACCGGGGCCCTTCGCAGATAACGGTTCGCTGAAACATTACAAGATCAGTAAATGGGACTCACTCCCGAAGTTTATCTCGGAATGTGCGCGGGCGGCGGTCGCGAGCGGGCGCGACGCGGGCGGGGCGCACGCCCGCGCGCGCCGCCGCCCGGCGCGCGGCCGACCCGCGCCAGTCCGCGTCGGATAGCCGCGTGCGGCGTGCGTTTGCGAGTTCACTCCCTCAGATACGTTGGTGGTTTACGGCTAGCCGTAACACGACACGTTTGGAGGGATCGCGAGTGACCGGCCGGCGCACGACGCCCGTGACCGAGCCGTCGTACCGTGTCTGTGCGTAGTGAGGATGTCGCCGCTGTGCTGACCCGCCTCCGACGCCTCTGGGATTGTCCGGTCCGACTCCGCATCACATCGGCCGGTGAGTACGGCGCCGCCGGCGCCTTATCGCTGTCGCGGCCCTCGCGTATTTCCGAGCGCCGATAACGCGAGCCTCGTCTAGATCCGGCACCGCCGCTAACGACATCCGCCTCGGAGGAAACGGGCCTGTACTCTAAGAAAGTTTACTCGTAATGTTACGACTCCTCTCAAAATGTTTCCTTGTACTTTAAAGCATTCTGCGTTGAAGTCTTATTGTAACTAAAAAATATTTTGTTGTATAAAAACATTAGGCAATTTACTCAATTATTGCCATAAGTATGTTTTTTGGGAATCTAGTAGTCATAAATTTAGTATGAAAAAAAAGGAAAAAATGAATCTTAATCGTCAGACTTCTATTAGGTTTTTTTATGTATATAAATTATATAAGATATTCTAATCACAGTAAGTGACTGTGGAAGCTTAATTTCTCTAGTTTTATCTTGTATATTAATTCTAGAGTGATGCCAAAAAAATAGTTTATTAGTTTTTTATTTAATAATTACATAATAAAATCACCGATATAATTATGCGTATAGGTACTTTAAATTCCCTTAATTTTGTAATAAACTTTGCACAAATGACATCGTTTCACAATTCATAAGTATACCAAGTTGAAAAACATAAAAACTTAAATCAATATGTAAATTAAATCTGTAATATCTACCTACATGTAGTAGATGTATTTCAGAATTTAAATATATATATCGTTGCTGAAAATTGTAGCAATCGGCACTACTAAAATATATGTGTGTATATAACATCCCTCTTAACAAAAGAATAAACTTAATTTTATTCACTCCGTATTCGTGATTATAAAAATTATCGTACCTACCGATATTTATAATACATTACGCACCAACTACGCAACAGTTGCCATCGGTTTCGACACCGGGTCCCTTCGATGAAAACAAAATCCACAGCCCCCCCTATTATTCTCTTAGCGCGTAGGTGCGTCCCGTGGGATGTCGTGTAATAATAATAACACATCTCCCTCTTTGTTAACGATGTCCCACTGATCCCTCTATAGAAAAAAAAACTGCAACTAGCAGGTGGCAACCCTAATTTTGTCGCATAATATATTTTATCGCCGAGCCCCCACAACTTTTTCGGTCCGGTTCGATGAATCCGCGTTATTACTTATTGAAAATCGACTGTTCTAAGGCTAATCTGCCAAAGTTAACGGTCGTTTGTTTTTAACGGCGCACCACCACTGCACGTCGACACAATTCTTACTTTAATTATTGTGTAAAATTTGTTAAACGCTAGTTGTCTTCCGTCGCCTGCCCTACTTGTTTTGTCGGGCTTTATGTTTTACTCGTGTCTCAGGATATTGGTTTTTTTTCTTAAATGCAACAAAATATTCTTTAATGGAAGGATCCGTTGATGATCATCCTAACGCTTTCTACTTCGATAATATTTTTCAATCATAAAAGTCACCTATTTATAACCATTGTAAATTATCTCATTCATCAGAAACTTTGGAAAAATTAGTGATAACTTACTTCATTAAGTACTTTAGTTCTATCAAAAACATCAAATTACATCAAAAACGGGTCAATTGACCATTTTACAATATCTACATATCTAAGATCGATCTTCATTCTCATTGTTTATATTCTCTTACGATTATTAAGTTCTTATCTTCTTATTCCAGTCTTTAAGGTATAGTGAACCAAAGAATGAAAAAAATGAGTTTTATTTATTTTTTATTTAAAAAATCCCAATTAGAATCGTCTTTATCTAATAATCACGTCATAATATGATAAGTATTAGGTAAGTATCTGGCGTTCATCCATGCGGTCGAAGGGAAATAACAAATACATCTCGTGCCCTTAACCGGAAACGAACATTCAACGCGGCCGCATATGTTACTGCGATAACTTGATTGTTGCATTATTAAAAACACAGCCATCAACAAGGATATTGCGCTTTGTCATTATAGACACATTATCGGATCGACCGTACCTATCTACCTGTACGCCGCCTGCTCGCTTCACGGAAATATCGATGTATATTGGCTTAGCTGACGCATCGGCTGAGTACTCGTTTCGGTATCGTAACACGTACGTCGATACATGGCTTATCGGCTTTTTAAGATACGTTTTGTAAGACGCCAGATATGGACTCTGTACGACCGGCCAAGCGCGAATCGATACACCTGATAAGTGTTTCCGTACCATACGCACCGTAAATTTCTTGTATACGAGTGAAGGCTTGAGTAATTATTTTTTAAATTAATAAATATATACGAACCCCATTAAACACGATGCCAATTCTTTGGGAATTGAAATTACTTAAATATATGAACGAGTAATAATTCCCTATTTGGAAATTACTAAAATTTATTTGTGCAAAACGTTTCCGAAGGTGCTATCCTTCTTATACCCGCCAACCCTATTTCTTTTACCGGCTAGTCTTGATTTCATTACACACTCGACCGCAGTTTAGCTCGAATCAATTAAGCTTAATTGAAAAGACATTACGGTACATTATCGATTGTACAACTTATAAAACAGTTTGACAAAATGGCTGCCATATACATACCGGAAGTTTTCCGTTCTTTTCATTCGGTAAATTATTTATAAATGATTTTTCTCCTTTTCCTGTTTAATCGGAAATAAATCTTACCCTCAGTGTTTTACCTTCATATGCGTCATGCCACAATCGTACTCGGTGTACCTTTCAGCGTTTCTTACGCCGCGCCACATTATCACGCGGCGCAAACGAAATTTAAAGTCTCAGAGTACTCGGTATCTCGTTCTTGGGTCTACCGATCGCATTTTTCGTTTCCATACGCAGTTCCGGGAACGAATCGCGAATTCACGTGGGGGTTATCACTCGCGATAAACTCGTCGTCCGACAAACCGGCTGTTCGTAAAAAAATGCCTGTGCCGCCCCCGCTCCTCCCCGCCGCCCTCCCGGCGCTGACATCGCAGTCACGTCCTCTGTAACCTGCGACACGAGTGACCTCGTGGCATGGAAGTAACCTTCCAGAACGTCACCTGTCCGATGTTGTAATGTAAATTAATGTAGTTGGCACTGTAAAAGGGCATTGGATATTTTATTTTTTCTAAAGAACCTGTGAAGTTTTATACAACAATTTTTCAGAATTGACCTGCCTATTTAGCCATAGGAACCTTTAGGAAAGCATCAAAATATGAGTGTTTTCACGAAAATTAGTACTCTTGCGAATTCAATACACAAAAAATTACAGCCTATGTTATAAGGAGCGTTAACGGATTCAGCGGCTTCAACTGTTCAGACCTACTATTATTTATTGGTATAATTATTATGCGTATAATAATAATTGTTCCTGATTATTTTATTATTATTATTATTATAATGTTTTGCATCGAATTTTACCGTTCTTTACCACTCTCTTTCCTATTATATCTATGTATTTAATGCTACTGCACTCACAAATTACCTTTTACGTTTATCAGCTCTTTATGCAAACCGTCCCGTAAAAGAAAAAAAAACTATTGGGAAAATGTAAAAATCATTTCAATATTTCGAACATAAAATTCGTTCTCTATCTAATTTAATACAAACATACTATAGTTTGTTTTTACCTCTTTTTCTTTTAGGCAACAATGACAAAAATTTTAACCATCAAGATCAATCTTGAACTTTGGTCTTGAACGGCACTCATACTTTAAGAACCATAGACAAAGGTGATCCAATGCGTGAATGTGTTATCTCAAATCTTAAAACTCTTCTAACAAAGAGCTTTACTTCTCCTTTAAAGAGTTTCAATAGCCTTTTTATTTATGTACACCTTCACATGCCCACAGATAGATAAACGTCTGAACATTAAAAAGAGGATTCAACTTGTATGTCGTCACGTCACGTGCAAGCATCTGCCAATATTTTGTAGAGACGTTTCGTTATAATAATAAAATGTCTTGTGTAAAGATTTAAACGCCAATAATATTATATGCACATTAAAGAAAAACGGAATAATACAATAAATCCGTATTTAGTCTACAATTAAAGCATATTAAACAGCAGCGGCACTCATCCTAAAATTTTAGGCACATGTGAGCGCAACATCGACGTTGTTTACAAAGATAGCTCATTGATTAAATTTTTACACAGGAATTACATATTTAATTGTATATCGTATCGGAAGAAGCATTACATTCTTTACCAGTGTGGAGAGTGAATGGTCGAGGTTTTATCGAAATAAATTTATTTATTACGATAGCGTACTGTTTATGATTTCCTGTATTCGTTTTTTTTATTATTCTTGATTGATTTTGACTCTCATAAAATATAAATAACAAATCGAATCTAAAAAATACTAACGTTATGTAGATGGAAATTGGAAATTGGACATTTTGGTAAATTTTATCAGTAAGCAAAATAAAACCTTAGAGTACCAAAGTCGAAATGTACTTAACAATATAAATGCTTAAAATCATGAATTAACATTGCTCAAAGATAAAAAAATAAAAACTTAAAGGAACATAACCAAAAAACCGGATGTGGGTTGGACGCTTAAAAACTCAAGAGATGTTCTAGGTAAACAAAACGTAAAGGGCAAAAGATTTTAGGGCATTATTAGGTACTCCTTAAAAAGCGCTAGTAGTGCAAACACGTCCAGAATTGTGAGATATTAAAATCTGTTAAGTAAATGTATGCCCATCATCTTTATATTTAATATTTTTTTACATCACATCATTACCAAAAATGCGACTCTGGAGCATGTAAATTAACAAGATATTCATACAGAGTTACTATGTATAGTTTACTTCTCAGAGAAGTAAATGTCCAACTTCTATTATCAAACGTCAGATGGCGCTGCGTCACGTTGTTTTCGCCATTTCATAACAGACGCTGTCTAACAAAAAGCTTTTTACACGTAAATGTAATTTTGTAACGTCGTTAAAATAAAAGTAATAAATGTATTGCAAAAATTAATTACCAAGTAATTTATTCTGGAAAATTTATTAATTCCAAAGTAATTGAATAGTAATCAAACAGAAGACGCCTATTTCATTTAATAAGATTAGTTTAATTTTTTAAATAGGAATCCATTGTTTTTATAAATAACGTATAGTTTTTTAAATGCCAGAAATAGTAGGTGTTCTGAATTAAAAAATATTGATTTTCGGTGAATTTTACGTGATAATGTCATAAGAAAACATTTATGAAAAATTGTATACTTTTATGAAAAGAATTAAATTATTTTCTCTAAATTATTATTATTTTGTGTGATACAAAGAAGGAGTTAATTTAAAATGACAATGTTTTCGATAAATTAACATTTATTTGCATGCGTTAATTCAAATATTTTCCTACTTAAATTATACAGTAAAGAGATAGATGCGTCACAAGCCGAACGCTTAGGCCGATCGTGCCTCTCTATTGTTCCGCGCTCTCGCTCGCACGCTCGGCTCAGGCAGAACGCGACAATGAGTCATGCGTTTTCATGCGTGCAGCCGGTGTTCATCGATTCATAAGACGTTATCTCGTCAAAAATAGTTTAATTTTGCTGCACTTGTATAATTTTGTTAACACACTAATTCACAAATAAACATAACATACATGAAACTAATCACTACAAAGCAAGACAAACTTACCACATTAATGCAATAGATGTCTACGTCACATGTTGAGAGTAGGTATTTATTTATGTTTCAATGCTACATTATTACGAAAAATCACATTTATTCCAGTGTTGACGATATTGAAAAAAATTAAGTACGTGTAAATTCTGAACTTTGACTTGTGTGACCGCGGCCATAAAACGCAGTAATAACAACGGACATAAAACAATTATGAAAAGAAACATCTACACGCAGATCTAAATTTTAAATAACTATTATACTGATAAAGATTGGTATATTTTAAAATTCAGCAAAGAAAAATGCGAAAATATATTACTTACGTATTCGTAGACAAAGCTGTGACAATATTTCGCGGACAAGGTCATAATTTTATCGGAGGAGCCATCTGTTTTCGAGAAGCGAAACTAAATACGATCGAAATATCAAGTTACACGAGCAAATTGCGTAAAAAAATTGAACTATTAGTTACATCGATACATATATAGAGCGTCGTCCTTAGTACAATTGGGGTTAGTGCTCCATTAGTGGAAATCCACGCTTTTCATAGTCATGCGTGTGTACGCGTGTAACACAAATACATATGTGTTTGTGTTAATGCCGACCTGTAATATTTAATTATTGTACAGATGAATACACCAAAATCGATAGAATTACCTTTCATATATAAGTATCTATTGAAGTTGGCATACTTCATTTTTCGTATTCAAAAAAGTATAGTGAGTAGCTGTTTAAATTAGGCCAGTGATTATTGTTGCACGCCTCATGAGCGGAGCGTTGAGGTAGTGCTCTACTCTCGCCTTACAGAAATCAATTGATTTTTGAACTAAAATTGTCTCTGTTTATTTTTTATCGCACTTATATAATGATATTTACACATGAATATCAAGGAAAAACACTAGTTTCAACACTTATGACATTTTTAAAAGACATTTTGCTTTTTAAATTAATGAAAAAGATGTATAACAAAATTATTCCGTGGACGTCCGTGTGTCTGTATGTATCCATACTCGCGTGGTCACGATAACTCCCGAAAAACTTAGCTGATCTAGTCCATTTTTTTTTCCAAACGCTTTAGCATTATCCTAAACTAAGTCCTTTCGAAGATCACGGTCTAATTCAACGTAGTTTTTTGTAAAAATTGAACGACCGTTATGAGGCGTGCACCTTTGGATTTTCCAAAATTTTTTGTGAGCTTAAATTTGCGATGCCAATTTGGCGCACTTGGCAGGATCAGAAGGATTGATATTGTCCAACGCATGGCAGTTAATTAATAAATTAGAGGGATAAATTAATGATTTATGTATAATAAAATTACGAAACATCATCACTTATAATATGAGCTTCTTGTAGTCTATTTTAGTGTAGTTTTAAATACATCAATAATGGGTCAAATTCCGATTATGACTTTCTGCAATTCGAAAATTTCTGTAGTAACTGGCATCTATTATTCAACAATAAATACATAAAACAGCGCAGTGGAACGTAATGTTTAACAAATAGATTATTTTATTTAATGTCATCTATTTGTTTATTTTATTTAATTAAGAATGGTACTATACATATATCTGAATAACTAGTTAATAGCTTAGTTTGCTTTTATTAACGACGCCATTACTCTGGATCTTAGGGGCCGTCCATATATTACGTCATCGATTTTTGCTGATTTTCGACCCCCCCCCCCGCAATCATCCTATCGTCATTTCCTAATGACCCTCTCATGAAACTGACGTCATTTCCCAGTTTGACAAAATTAAAACATTTGTGGATTTGAAAAAATAGGATAACATGAAAACGTTTTGTTATAGAATCATCTTTTATTATTATGTACTTTGGCAATGTTCATTAATATAATAGTTTATTCTTCCCTATTCTATACATATATTTAGTTTCTTTGGACAGCTCCCACGGAGTTTTCACCCATTCTTGCAAATCCTGGATCACGGGTAATATCTCCGTATCCTCCCCATATTCATTTTGGCTCGAGTACAATATACCATTGTACATTTAGGAGTAACTGGTATCACAATGACGTCAATTTCGAAACGCCCCTCTCCATCATTTACCGTCATCCGCAGACCACCCCTAATTTAGAATGACGTAATATATGGACGGCCCCTATTAAACATATTGCAAAATGAACAATAAAATTTAGTGACGTAAAGTTTGTATTTCATTGGCTCTTCCGAAATAACTCCACGGTTACGCCTTCATGAGTATACAATAGTATTGTAATATCAGTATTTTATGTACCGTTCTCATCATTGCCCTGCCCGATACTCCAACTTGACGCCCATTTCGACTTCAATTCTAGTTTCGGTTTCTATAACAACCCCAATTTCGTTCACATTTTCAACCCATCTCTTGCGCGGTCTCGATTACGTTACAATATATAGTCTACGTTTTAATTAAAAGCATATGATTCTGTGTTCAAAATTTAATTGTTTGGATTCGTAATTTATTTGTTTCCAAAAATAACTAATTTGTGTCATAAACTTGATTTATAGACTATCTAATGAACAAACAAAGTTAGCTGTTGCAATATTTAAATAGCCCATGTTTTCACCAGTGAAGTACGACTACCCTACGTATAAAATTTATGGACGATGGATTGAATAGTTCGTACAAACGGACCGTGTGTCGCTTTGTCATATATACACATTTGAATGATTTTGCGTGAAAAAAATGTATACAGACAGATGGATACCGTTTCGCCTTTAATTCATATAGCTTGTATTTCGACCAGAATATAAACCTTCTATATACATAATTTGAGCATAATTGTATGATATATATATAATTTGATATGTATAATATGGTACATATTATATTTTTAACATGTACCATAGTTTTCGCGTGATAGAAATGCAAAAATCGGACTTCATTTGATTTTATATCTAAATAAATTTTTGACCAGAGAGGGTAAAATCACTGTAGTAAAATTTACGATTAGCATTACGCTATTGCATAGATTAATTAAATGTTTGTTTATACCTGTTATTGCGTGTCCAACAAAATTCTAATGTTGATCTATGTTCGCTTTTTTTCAGTTACAAAATTATAATTGGCGAGATGAAAGTTGTAAGCCTGCAGCTGCCTTCGGGGCCAAGCATGGAGCGGTTGCCGCTGCCGTTCAGCCCCACGGAGCTGCTGTGGCGCTACCCCCTGCCGTGGGCGCCGCCGCCGCCCTCGCCGTCGCCATCTCTGGGGGATGCCAAGCCCCACCTTCCGGCCGGCCTACCCCCCGAGCCTCGGCTGTGGACGCGCGAAGATGTCGCATTGTTTCTCAGATGGTGTGAGCGTGAATTCGATCTGCCCAACTTCGACATGGACTTATTTCAAATGAATGGTTAGTTCAAATGATTTTTATTATCTGGAGTGGTTAATGAGTCACAGATGAAATAGCGTGTGGAGGTTGAAATTGTGTCTGATAGTATATAATGGTAAACATAATTTAATATAATTGTAGGTACATTGAGACTCTCCAAAGCAACTTTAAAATAAGTCATATATAAAATTATTGTCACTAGGGCTAATTATCTCCTTTTGTTTAATTTAACTCAACCAAAATTATATAAGTTCAGAGTGTTATGTCATAAAATATGAAAATTTGATATCTAAAGTATTTAAAAAAAAAAATAACTTCAAACAACCACACAATACAAAATATATACCTCTGCAAATAATAAATATTACAATTTTTACACAAATTTTGAAGGCCGGCCTGTACCTTGATTATAAGTGTAAAATACCTACAAACTTGCATGTATATTTCATGATATATTCACCATATCAATATAAAAAAAGGATTTCTGCATATTTTTATATTTGTACAATTGTTCTCACTAAACTTCAAAATCAATGTAAAAAATATTTCTTTTTTCTTTATGATAGCATACATATATGATATTCGTATTTTGTATCTTTGTGTATTTATTTGAAATATTTTTAATGTAATATATTTAATGTGATTTTAGTTTTGTTTTTGTGTATAATATTTAGTAGATATATATAATAGTAACTATGTAAAACATGAATAGACCTACAAAAGGTGCGGCACGCCTTAGGATATATCCGTCCGAAGAAACCAAAAAGAGGGAAGTGCTAATTGCCTTTGCACAAATTTATCTCGCAACGCTATTGCAATGACGATTTATCGAGAGCCTCTTGGAAGGGCGGTCCAGAATCTTCCTCGCTATTAGTCCGCTCACCGACAATCGAAATAATGAGCTTAGGATCTATGCAACTTACGTCTGTCAATTAACCCTTTCAGTTTCTGCGGCGCTTAGTTTTAAGTCCAACTAGATACCTAATTAAGCGCTTAAAAATCAAACGTTAGCAAGAGCTTGGTTCTAAGAATATCTCCTTATAATTTCAAAGGAATTATATATTCTAAACATCCCTTTAATAAGAACACCAAAGAAGTAGACGCCTTAACAAAATTAGAGAACCGAAGTTATTGCGTTTTATTGTGGGACCACCTCGAAACCTTTCTGTGCACTATAAAAAAAAGAAGAACATAATTCAGTTCTCAGGTGTGCAAGTAAACGACATGAATACATAAAAAAATACAAATTCAGAATCCTTCCTCCTTTTTTAGAGTCTATACCCAAAAGCTGTCAACGGCGCCCTGTTACTAAGCCTCCGCTGTCCGTATGTCTGTCAGCAGGCTGTATCTCGTGAACCGTTTAAATGTTAATAAAGGATCGGCTCGGATGTTAATAAAGATTTAAAATATTCACACAGTGTGTATCACTGGGTGAATTTTTAATATATATAATATTAAAATATTCAATATATTAAAATATTCAATAGCCAATATAAAAACGAATAATAAAAATAAAGTTATAATTAAAATAGGTCCCCATCTAAGAATCTTAATATTTGTTCTTCTTTTTCGATAACTATTTTCAAAAAGTATGTAGTATCCAATATTTGGTAGTACGTAGTGTGGTAGTACGGAACCTTCCAAGTGCGAGTCCGACTCGCACTTGGCCGGTTTTGAAGTCGGTCAACAAATCAAGTGCCAATGGTTTTAATTGCAAATATTTCCCTATGATAATATTTCCATTATATTACAATGAACATCAATACAAATAGTATATTTATTTAAATAATATAAACCAATATATATTTTTAATTAATAAATTATTTGTATTTAATAAAATTATAGGTGTTTAGTTTTATAATGCCGGCCTTACTTATAAAGTTACGGCCCGACTTATAAAGCCGGTGTTACTCCTTAATCAAGCCTATTTTGATATTGCAGGTAAAGCATTATGTTTGCTGACAAAAACTGATCTGGGCGAAAGGTGTCCGGGTGCCGGCGACGTCTTGCACAACGTGCTACAGATGTTAGTGCGCGATGCGGCACTGTTGGGGCGGGTGCCGTCGTCACCGAGTACTCCCACTGCGCGCTATCCGCCCTCGCCACATTCACACCCACCCACACCCACTTGGGCTGTCGATGGTTTCCACCACTTCCACAGCGCCGCCGCTGCCGCTGCCGCCTCCGCCGCCGTCCAACCCAATTCGGTGACGCTCAGTCCAGCGCCTTCCGTCGACAGCTCGGGCAGTCCGCAACGCGACGCCGCCGTCGCTGTAGCGTACGCGCCCTACGCCTCCGCGCAGCCCGCGCAATCCCTCGGACCCACACCGAATCCGGGCTCCAACAGCACCCATTCACACTCTGACTCCGATGAAGAAAGTCAATTCGCTTCACCACGTTCACCCAAGGACGCGCCGCTGGCCAGCCCCGCGCCGACGCCCACGCATACCACAACACACTACCGCTCGCAACACAGAGAATTCTTTCCTAGCGACATGCCCGAGCCTAATACTAGTAAGTGTCCCGAAACAACATTTTCCTGTTATTAGTTATCGCAGAGCACCTACTCGATCGCTCACACTGTCCCCAAAGATGTTATATAAAATGTGGTTATTACAGATGGTCGCCTGCTGTGGGACTTCCTGCAACAATTGCTGAATGATCCAACGCAGCGATACACGAACTACATCGCGTGGAAAAATCGTGACACGGGCGTTTTTAAAATCGTCGACCCGGCCGGCCTGGCCAAACTCTGGGGCATTCAGAAAAACCATCTTTCAATGAACTATGACAAGATGTCGCGTGCGCTGCGGTACTATTACCGCGTTAATATTTTGCGCAAAGTCCAAGGCGAAAGGCATTGTTATCAGTGAGTAATTTTTTAAAAATATTGTATAGAGATAGTCGAATATTTATGTATTGGAAATATAGTAAAATTAATTAAATAACATTACTTAACTGATTTTATTGTCTACAGGTTTCTAAGAAATCCGACGGAATTGAAAAACATAAAGAATATTTCATTACTGCGGCAGCAGATGAGCCCGACGCGAGTCACACCACAGGCCATCGTCAAGACGGAGATGAAGGAGTGTGAGGACGAGCCCGCGGACGAGGATATGCCCACGGACCTGAGCATGGCAGCCGTCGAGCCGTGGCGCAAGCGCGCGCGCACCGACAACGACCGACACCGCGTCGGCGCGCTGCTCGACGTCAAGCACAAGCGCGACGCGGAGTACGCGCCCGCGCCCGCGCCGCACCCGCCGCCCGACGGCTACGTCCTAAACCTCAAGAGCGAGAAGTGCGAGCAATGATGAGGGGCGCACGTCCCGCCGGCGCGCCCGCTCCACTCTAGTCAAACTTCTCTCAGAGCTTCTACAAGTCTTCCCGCCTTTTACGAACGACGCGACAGTGATTATCGTCGTCGGTGCTGAGAGTTATTTGACGGTTTCATGAAGGATTTTCATAAAACAGGGTATGGACCTAAACCGATGCCTTTGTGCCGAGTGATTTACGCCTGATAGTGTCAATTACCCAAAACAGTAGTTAGTGAAAAATGAATCAATTTCGTTTGAGTTTGCCCATGTGACTATTGATTTAGTGTGAGGTCGCGACCAGGAGAGCCGCCCTCGACAGATCGTATGCGCGCATCGTCGCGCCGACTCATGCATTTTTGTAATTTAATTTAGGTTTATATTTTATTTTCCGTTTTATTATTATTATTTTTTGTTACTGAAAAGAAGTATAAAAATTTTATTCACGTAGTAATTTGGTGAAATAAAATTTAATAAATTTATACCACTTTTTGTCTTCCATTGATTCTTTTTGGCAAAAGATTTTCAATTGTAGCATGTGAATCGGTTTTGTGATACCACTCCATGATTTAAAGATATCAAATATTTTTTTATTTAGACTTTATTTTTGTTTGGCTTACATTGAATTTATAATTAGATAAAGACCTTTAACTGCTCAAAAATATGTAATAAAAAAAATATATTTATGTAATTTGTTACAGTCTTGGACAATAAAGAAATTGAAATATTACATATTCTGCCTTCCAAATTTAGAAAAAATAAAGCATCCACTGTGATAACGAAATATAAAGTGGTAGACAAGTAGAGTATGCTAGAACTTTTACTCGGATTTCAGGCTACAATTTTCTGTGATCTCTCTTATCATATTATAAGTAAAAGTTTGTCATAAAAGAATAAAATACTATGTTGTAAATATAGATAGCGTATTGATATAAGATATGTAAGGTAGAAAACAGACTGTAAAGAGAGTGTATGTATTTGTAAAACAAAATGTGGAGCTTTATTGATGTACCTAGTATATGAGTATGTACTATTAGAGTCGAGTTTGTATTTTTACAATTATTTCTATTTTGACACATTTGTGTCCGACTTTCCAGTTTGTTGTACACAATATGAATGAATGTTTTTCAGATTGAAAAAAATATATATATTGTGTGTTCAACAACATTATGACTACAAAATAAACTCGAAAGAATGTTATCCTAAAGAATATTTTATTTGTCCCATTTGACACATTTTATTCTAAATGATAATGACTTTTCCCTTACTGTAAATTCCTGATTGCTTAAGACTTTCTAAGTCAAAATATTGCATTTTAGCTTTGATATATATTACCTAGGATCAAGTCCTCACATAACACTTGGAGAACGACCTACGTAACCTAAGCTACCACTTAAGAGCTCTGCAATCAATGCCCAGCCAAGGAAACACATCTATAACATTGTCAATATTCATATGATCAGTTTGGTAGACAGACGTAGACAAAGCAACAATAAGACTTGCTTCTTGCGTAGAAGGAGAGTGACACCGCCGAAATAACCTATTCGTTTTAGAGTAAATATTTCTATTAATGTGAAACATCTATAAGTGCATTATGGTAGGCAGTAAAAACATTCTTTACTAGATGAGCACCGACAATCGTTTCCGGTGTGACAGATGATAGGTGCAATAAAGCATAACTTGTTTATAAAAGTTATAGTAATAAAATTATAAGGAACCATTCACCAAACAAAAATGAAAAACAATACCAACCAGAATTCATTAATTAATTACTTTGTCTTAATTTCCATAAAAATCATTTAATTTTGGTGCTAATATATACCACCTATTCAAACATACAGCTTAGAACGATTTAGACGCGAGCGAAGCGACTTTTTTGAAATGGCTGTATATATTTTCCTTTATTTTTACGAAAATGTTCATAATTTGGAGTTTCTTGAGTCAATCACAATTTTCATACGCTTGGGCTGATATAGATATACCTACGTAGTATTATCATTGGTCAAATTTTAAGTGAAATCGGTATGATTAAAACGATTCGAAGAAAATAATAAAACGAAATTGTAATTTACGTGATTTCTGATTGGAAATAAATATGTACATCATAAAGAATTTATGATAGAAAAACCTAGAAATAATATATTTCTAGCAGAATTGTGCCACTTGTCTCCTGATTATAAAAAAAAAATTATTAATATTCGACCTGCACTTTGTACATTGTTACAAAATGGAATAAAAATACAGATCAATAAAAAAATAATAAAATTGCAAATATATTTTTAAAGAAATTTTGTGGAATTGTGAAAAGTGATTGCCAAACTTTAAGGCAAACAGTTTCAGAACTTGAAACTATTCGTTCCAAAAGTTGCTAACTATCAATCGCAAATTGAATGCATCATAAGATATAACTTTCTTAAATAATAATAACGGAAAAACCTTATCATCCCAGATTAATTTATAAGTTAAAAATATAAAAGTACTCGTACAGTTTTTGCGTATACTATTTTTTATTTTGTTGATATGATTTTCGAACGATTTTTCAAACTTTAATATTTCAATGAACATAAAGTCTGGCATGTTCCGTGGACAGAAAAGGGTATAGTCACGCTAAGAAAAAGAATGCAATGTTAACTTTTTTTGCTCTCATGACCCCCTGTCCGACAGACATGCTTACCCACGAAAATTTATTACGCCATTGTGACTAACCGGGACTGTCCACCATTACCAGGGTTTCGGTTGAGGAGGAACCCGGGCTCGTTCGATCCCGACGAGTAAGGCGGCGGAGAAGCAGAGATTTGTTGAAACAACCTTTTCTCGATAGATAAAGAAATACGGAACCTCCCTGTCATTTCTGACCTTTTTCTATAGGTACTGTCGCCGAAATGAACTGTAAGGGAAGTGTCTCCACATTTATACAGATTTTGCAATATCCCCACTACTACGGGTGGTTCCCTTCCCCTCGAAATAATATTATCTATTTACAATCAATATACGACGAATATACAATCAACTTATCTCTAGTATTATTTTATACTTATTTTAGAACATTTCTAAACTGACGGTTTCCGAATAATTATCTTCTTTTAGGGTTCCGTACCTCAAAAGGAAAAAACGGAACCCTTATAGGATGACTTTGTTGTCCATTTGTCTATCAAGACCCTTTTTCTCAGGAACACGTGGAGGTATCAAGTGAAATACTCAGGTCTACTGTCCCTTGGAGATGTGAAAAAATCAAACCTCTAAGCCAACGCAATCAAAAGATACAGCCGTTTATGCCGCAAATATTTCAACTCTCGTAAGGGAAATAAAATTTACAAGATACTTCCCGTGAACTTGAATCTTGAAATTTGGTACGAAGCATCGTCTTATAGCACAGATAAAGGAAAAATTGCGAAAACTATAAATTTTTAGCTACATCATATAATAAAAATAATTTTAATTATTTTAAACCTACAACACTTTTCCTCATGAACGTGTAGAGGTATTAAATTGAAATTCATATCAAGTACTCAGGTCTGTAATACCTTTAAGCTGTACCAAAATCAAACTTCTATGTCAACGCAATCAAAGGAAACAGAAATTTAAGCCGCTTATTTTGAAACTCGCAAGGGAATCAAAACCTACGTGATACTTCCAGTTGACCTATTATCTTGAAATTTGGCATGAAGCAACGTTTTATAGCATACATAAAGAGAAAATTCCGAAAACCTTAAATTTTTAGTTATATCACATAATACATATATATTTTTTAATAATTATAAATTTATTACTCTTTTCCTCATAAGCCCGTAGGAGTATCAAGTTGAAATTCATATCAAATGATTAGGTCCAAATGCCTTTAAGCTGTGAAAAAAAAAATCGTGAATATAATTGTAGTTACCGCATTCACCGCGACTTATCTCTATGCATGGGGAGGGGACCACATTGTAACGCGTATGTACGTCGCAATCTTAAGGATGCCGTGACAGATGGATCATGTAAAAGATATTACTTAAATAACCCAGGCGCTGCAAACGGCCATTGTGAATGCTTGCATTTTGAAATGTTTAATGTCAGAATGATAACTGCATATAGGTCACCACAATGTTAAATTAATGTTACAATAGAATGCATAAACACAACAATATACGGCAGCAACCTCAATAGGTATACTTTATGTTCTCATCTGATTGTTGTGGGGGACTTCAATATCGATTTTATAATGAAGCCCCAAAATGGAATTTCCACATATTTATCATACATAAACATGTTTCTTTTGGTAAACACTAGCACTACAAGAAGTAGTACTACTATAGATAACGTTTTTTCGAACTCCTATGTCCAATGTGGTTTACTATTCATACCTTTTTCAGTCACCATTTGCAGATCTGGTTCAAATTTAATACTTAATTAGTATTTTTAACCAAATTTCTAAATAGAAACTAAAAAACTTTGTAAATAACTTTGTTAAAAGAACTTTTGCAAAACTGCTGCAAGGCTAGTGTAGATATTTCAGTTATATTATAAAATAAATGATAAGTGTGGATATATAATAAACTAAAGGATTACTGAAACAATAAAGAGACCATTGTCTTAAATTTTCACTCCTCCAGCTTTCCACATTGTAATGTTATAGATTTCATTTTACAATAAAATTACCATAACTATGACTCGATTGTCGTGATGGGTGAACTTTTATTTATATACCTACATGTTTGTACGGAACCCTCGGTGCGCGAGTCCGACTAGCACTTGGCCGAGTTTTTTTTTTTGAGATGGCGCCGTTCCCCATTATCGCAGTATAAATTCACGCCCTAGTTTTTTCACTCGCTTATTTTATGTCTGCACAGCGTCGGGTTTGCTTATTATCAGATTATTTAATAAAAACATATCTAAATATCGGTTACTTCACACACTATAAATGTATAAGTTAATGATATGAATTAATTCAAATATGTTATTGCGATACATGAACGGTTTTATAATCTCAAATAACATTAAATAATATTTTATTGTATATTTGTGTCGTAATTTCTAATATGTCAAATTAGCGATCGTTACGTACAATGATGTTTGCATCTAGATAACACTTAAAATAATTAAGTATTTAAATGTCAGTTTTTGCGGACACCGCTCACATCACTGACATCATGTTTATTTTTTTTTATTAAATTTCTCCTATAATTATGTGTTCAATAGATTCGTACAAAAAAACTAAGCTAAAATACGCCAAAATGAGAGTAAACACACTATAGTTTTCTATGGAGTTCTTAAATTAGTTATGTACAAGGTACAGGCCATTCTTTCTTTAAATATCTCCTTATATATATATATATATATATATATATATATATATATATATATATATATTATATGTATATACACATAAAGTCTGATAGATCGACAGATTGATTTGGTTACATAAGGCATATCTTTAGGCGATTAACCTAACATACAACAAAAAAAAGAGAAAAGCTCTAAAATAAAAAATAATAAAACCCGGGCAAATATTAGTCGCACTCGCATTGAGGATTCTGAATTGAAAGATTTTTTTGATAAACGTATAAGACAGATATATTGTGTTGGCACGGAACCATTAATGTATGTACCCAAGGCACACTTGACCTTTTTTTAAATAGGTTAACCGACTGGCGTCTTCAGGGTTTATAAGCAGTTGCGAGGCTCAAAAAAGACTTCTTTTTATGATTTTTTTACAGAATCAGTTTTTATTTATCGATTACAAATAATGGTAATTCAAATAGAGCCAACTTTTAAGAATACAATAGCATGTGAATCATGTACAAATATTGATGTACATCGCTCCTGTAAATGATGCCCCGAAAGACCTCCAAAAAAAGGAACTTGGCGGTGATCGCCATTTCGGTGGTTTGGATTATCTGAATTCAAAAACTATGGTAGATTCTTTTAAAGAATAGAATAATACAAGTATTAAACGAAGGAATAATATAAATTTTGGTTTTCGACAGTAGCGTCTATTTGAAAAACAATTTTATTTTTGACCGAAATTTCCGCTGTTAAAAAAAATAGTGACATTTTTTAAAAATCTTATTCCTTCGTTCAATACTTGAGAAATATATCTAAGAAGATTGTCTAAAATTTGAGAGTGATCAGTTAAGCCATTTCCCAGAAATCAAGATCACCGACTTTGAAAATACCGTTTCGAGAAAAATGCGTTTAAAGTTTCAGAAGTAGTTTACACATAGTTAAAATTTTTTTCTTCAACTTGCATGTTATCATCTATAGCAACGCCATAAAAGGGCTTCTAATAAGTCCAGCTGGTTTGTCGTCGTGCCATTCTTCCTTCTCGCGTGCTCCCATGCGCTCTCGCATCGTAGATCATCACACGTTGTGCGTCCTTTTTTTCGATATGAGCATGAGCTGTTGTACCTAATGAAACTCCTAATGCACTCATAAAGTACAATAATCATTTTGTACGTTCATTAAACATTTCAGCTGCAATGTGAGCCGCTATTTCAACAAATTTACTGCCACATGGAACAATTTTTGGAGTTATTTTCCATATTTACTGATTATAACTCTCATATATTGTTTTGTGTTAATCCATCAACACACCTTTCCGATAATTTTACATTGCTAAGGTCTTCATAAATTGGATATATAGCTTCAGCAACATCAACTGGTAAAGTTGCATAATCATGGGTGTAAGAAGATAATTTGTCTGTTGCTAGCGCTTTCTGCCAACTACACAATCTTCTCCACCTGGGTATATTTCGTGTTGAGGATTCTCATCAGTCGAACAATAGTGATAATATGTTCCCCAAATTGCATTATACATATTATCCACAGAATTACAATTTCTCCTTATTGCCAAACCTTAGTAAACTGTCAGCTTATCTATTAGCTTAGCCGTGAGTTTACCTTTCTGTGAAAATACTTTTATTTGTATTTCTTTTTTCCGACGTTTTCAACTGTTTCTATCATTACTACTAGCTCGCGAAGTCGTGAACCCATTCTCTTCTGAATATGCCCGATACATTCTTTTTGGACAACTTCAACTTCACCGTAAGGAGCAGTTTTCAGAATCCAAAACTTTGACTTGGCCTTACAAATTCAGGTATATCTCCAAAAATATTAATCGAATTGGCTTAAAATTTTCAAAGAATATACTTAAATATATGTTCATTCCGAAAATGCAAAAAGTAAATCGATTTTTCTAAAATTCTAACTGCGTGTAACCCCTTCAGTCTCCATCCCACCCATAGATGAATATGCGCCTACCTCGTAAAATGCTACCTGGGACGAATAAAATTATGACATTTTGAAATTGTAGTATCATCACATTATATGTACATACAGACACACACACACACACACACACACACACACACGCACGCACGCACGCACGCACGCACGTACGCACATACAGAGACAAACAGACAGGCAGACACACAGGTACAGAAACATATATTTTATATATATATATATATATATATATATATATATCATGAAAGCACAAGCAAGTGTTCAGCGTCATCTAGTAATGAGTAGTATAAACTTTGCACTAGCAATATCATTGTAGACTTTTTATTTGTTAAGAAACTATATCTTAATTACGGCAATATCTTAATTACGGCAATAATTAAGATATAATTACCAGAAAGGGTCAAATGATATGTTAGACACGCAAAAGACAGAATTCTATAACGATAGATCCTTTGTAATTCTCTTCAACTTCGCATTAAATACCTACATAGCACCTAGTGTTTAATCTGATAATGCAATGATTTATATGTAACCGGCAATATCAAAACCATTATAATTAAAATGATCTTTATTGCACAGCTAAAAAAAACTGCTTTTCAATCGCAATATAAAAACCATTACAAACGATCTTTTTAAATGGTTATTACTATCATAATTATTATTTAATCCTGGGCATTTTAAAATGAAAAAGCAAACTAGTGTTGAATTGTCATTTATGCAATAATATAATATTCTCTCTTAACTATTGTCTGTCGCATAAAGTTCCATGCATTGTTCATGAAACGACAATGGGAATTTCTTAATATTTTAGCTTTTAAAATACAAATCTATAGATTATTGATTGCATGATATTTACCATAGTTATCAATCACCCTTCCTGCAGAAAGTACCACTTCAACAATCTCAGACCCTCTAGGATGTTTTGCTCCTAGTTCGTCGTATTTCTTGTCTACCTGAACGCGCGTCGGTGATTAATGCCATCTAGTGGCAAATAGGAGAAACTTTTACGTATCGCATAACTAAGTAACTGTGTTGTTGACTACCAAACCAAAGGAAAATTAAAATGTATTCTTGTATTTTTGGATTCTCCGATACATCGAAGAAAAATAGACATACATGCGATCGCATAAAACTTCTGTTATTTTCCTATTAATATTGACTTCCATGGAAACATGAAAAAAAAACTGAAAACGGTCGACCCTAAATGCCATCCCTGCCACTTACCGCTAATTTTAACCGCAAAGCTATAGTAACGTAGTTTGTTGTGACGTCTTTGATCTCTTCAAGCTCAAAAAATACGGTTTATATATTATATTGAGCTTTTCGAGGTCAAAAGTCTGGTATACATTAAACAAAGTAATTTTTTACACAATTTGTTCGATTTTAAGTTGTTTTATGGCATTTAATGTCGTTTTTAAGCTCTCTTAAGTGAAAGTTATCTTAAAAAATAACTCATTTAACGAAATTTGAAAATGATTTGACAATAACTTTTCTCAAACAAATTCACCGTGTCTGATTTGTTTATTAGTGATTAATTCAATCGTTTGAGGTTTTAAATAAATTAATTATTGAAATCAATCCGTATGATCATTTGAAAGTTCTCGATAAAAAATCGATGTCTCAAAATTTCAAAGTTATGTTGAAAAAACTTCATTTTGTAATTTTTAAAATGCCATAACTTTGGAACGCGTTGTTCGATTTCAATGTTCAAGACGGCAATCGACGCAGTTTTTTGAGGCCTAAAAATGTTATTCTAAAAAAACACTCGTTTTTTAATTTTTTCGATTTTTTCGTTCACGATATCCCACAAATAAATCAATCGATTTTGATTTCCAAAACAGCATTCAACGTCATTCGTCGAGGTTAAGAGCTTATTAGATTATGGAATTGATCGGTGCAATATACAAAAAGTTATTCTCAAAAAACATCGTTTCTGAACTTTTTTTCCGATTTTCTTTTAAATTTCTCAGAATCTACTGGTTCGAATTAGTTTAAAGTTACAGGAAGTCTAAGATCAGTGGAACCCTTTCGAATGCCACAAGTCTCGTTTCGATCGGTCTATATACATAAGCTATAAGAACTTTACATACATATACACGCAAACATAACATTGAGATCTGATGAAAACTCGATTTTCGAAAAACAGGGTAAAACCAATAACTTCCCGATTTTCGAAAATTTTTGATTTTCTTAACGGAAAGTTAAAAAAACGGCAATGTGTGTTTGGTCACGCATAGTGTAGAAGATAGTAACTATGTTTCATAGTTAACCGTCACAATTGCGAGGACTTAAAAACTTAAAAGGGTATTTTTAAGGTTCCGAGTCAAAATGGCAAAATCTTAACCCTTATAGTTTCATCATGTCCGTTCGTCCGTCTGTCCATATGTCACAGGTATTTAATTTAAAAACTACAAGATGTATATTGGTAAAATTTAGAGTATAGGTGTCTTGTATAAGGCGCTACTTAGTTTGATAGTTAAATAACAAAATAAATATTTCTAGGGGGGCACTTCATACATGTAACAGAAGCTGAAAATATTATTTTCATCAAACACAAACAAACATCAATGTGTGGCACATATTTCGTCAGTGCTTTTAAAAACACTAAGGTTTCTTAGCAATTTTTTGATTAACTGAATAGTTGTGGAAATCTCCAAAAGTAACATAAATTCTTCTCCCTATTTCCTAAATAATATATCAAAAAAATATAAAAAAAATGCGAAGTTAACGCTTAATAAATACTTTCAACGAAAATTATTTTAAGATCAACAGATATACCTTTTTTGAGTTATTTCCGAAAAACTATGCTTCTCAACAAAAGGACGTAAGTGTAATGAAAATACGCTCTATTGCTGGTGCACTTCAATTAGTGAGCATGGTCCGACATGTTCTTAGCCGGTTTTTTTTTTTATTTGATACCATAATCCTATTAATTTAGTTCACGTTTTAATGACTAATAACGTCTAAAACGGGCCCACATAGGACGGGACGTGTGCTATGATTTTGTTTCTATTTTACATGGTTCATAAACTTATCTTTATGACCTGTTTTACACCATCAACAACGACTTCTAAGCAATTTTTGATTAACTGAATTTGTACGAAAACTCACTTTTTACTGTTTCAAGTACATTTTATAAGTCGGTCGACTATTACTTGTTAACTAGTAAGCCTATACTTGACTGTGATAGTTTTCCTTTTTTTTAACTTTATTATATATACTTTTTCACACATCCAAGAATAACCATTTACCAGGCAGGAGGTGGACGAGACTTGACTCTTTAACAGATATTGGCACTTTAAAGCTTAATATTTCGTAACCGGATGCCAAATCGATGAGCTATCCAGCAAGACCCACGCCATTGGATAGACAAGAAAAAAAATTATCCCCACTTTACATGCAAGAGTTACCATAATAATATATTTTTTTTAATTTTATTTTGCCACTTTATCGACGTAATTAATATGTATACCAAATTACAGTATTAAGTCCCTGAGCTAGGCAGCGGATAGACAGACACATAGTGGAACTATAAAACTTCCTTGTTGACTATAGATATCGGGAAAACACAAGGGATCTTGACCACTGTGATCGAAAAGAAAGAAAAGTACTAGATAAAGAAAGGAAAAGGACAAGAGACAACAGCAATCTGACGAAACGGTACCTAGATAAAATATTCGGCAAGAATGAAGTGAATATATATTTAACACAAATGGTAATAAAAGAGTCAAGTGCAGTGTTAAATAATGGAAATCAACTGATCTATTAGTTCATGATTATCATAAAAAATAATTAATGGAACAAATTTATATTGTTTTCAAAAAGGGTAACGGAGCCAGTATTATACCAAGAATTACTACACAACCCAAACCTTTTTCAAATAGTATGAGATCTCTGGTTATAGTCCAAAAAAAGTAAACAAAGTGAAGAGATGACATGAAATATTGGTAATGGACAGATTTCAGTATCGTTATCAGTGCTAGTGTCAGAAACAGACCGGAACCAAAGTGGAGGTCAGAAATAAAGCGGGACTATGATGGGATTCTAGTTCAAGATGGATCAGTTTCACACAATCAAGATTGAAATAGAACTAATGATTAGAATCATGAATAAGATTGAGAGTAGGACTAGGATCAGGATTGTAATAAACAATGAAAAAATTATATCCAATAAAAAATATTAGAATTTTTAACATTTTAATTATATAAGGGAATTTTCATACCTATCTACCTATTAATCTATCATACCTATCAATTAATATAAAAATTTAAAGCTTATTTCTAGAGAATTACACAAAACTGCAGTCAGATTTACTGCTCTTGAGACTCTTGAGGTGAATTCTGGAAGAAAATAACATCATCAGCCACAATTGTTGATGCTGTTCTGACTTGTCCATCGTCTAATTTGACTTCCCCATATGATAATTTTCCTGTGACATACACTCTCTGACCTTTCTTCAAATAATTGTAAACAGTTTCTCGCAGGCCTGGCTTAAAAATACTGATTCTATGCCAATCTGTTCTCTGAAGAATGTCTCCTGACTCATAGCGGTAACTAAAATGTGTTGCTAGAGAAAAGTTTACAACTGGGTGTTCTTGGTTACCACGCTTCTGTGGATCAGATCCAACACGACCCAGAAGTGTTACTTGATTGATAGCTGAAATAAAAAGTATTTTCTAAATCAAAATTAATGAACATTGTTATAAATTTCTATAATTATATACAAATTTAGAAAATGAAGTATAGAGCATTATCCATAACACAGTAGCCAATTCTCCATAAAAAAATTGTCAAAATTTATACATACCAACATAGTACTGGAAAAGCTTTATTTACATTAATTGACAGATTTCTAATTTGAACTTGTATATTGAACATAAGAGAGTTAAAGGATTCTGTTTTCATAGAGAGATTGTGTACACATTTTCTATAATTGAGTTTTAGTTTTTTAAACTTTTTATTTCATTCATTATATTTTACATGTGTCAACAAATGACAATATCTTTATTGTACTTAAAATGTACAAACAAAATTAAAAAAAAAATTTTTTTTTCAAATTACATATAGCTACCTACAAACAACTTTTAGATATTTATTATAATATATAGACATTATGTATAGATGATTTACAAAGAAATCAAATCTTTCAACCTATTCAACTAAGGATGAAAATACAAATTGTGAGGGATTTTTACCTAGTTCATTGGGACCTAAGGCACTAACAAATACACCCTCCAAAGACTTTATTATCCTAATGAGTGATGTATAATTTTTATATGCAATCTTTCCTTTAATATCAAATACGACACATTTATTGCCAATTATTTTTTTCAAAACTGAAAAATGACATAAATTCAGTCATATTAGATTTAATAAGGCTCTATACTCTATGACACATGGAGTGTTAAGACATGTCAAATGATACTTCATTTGTAAGATTAGAGCAAAAATCTTAGAAACTATGAGGAAATAGATTAATACACCTATACGCATACACTGTTCAAATCATAACCCTTCTTTGGCTTTACCATAGTCAGATAAAATCAGATATAATAATTACTTATGATCCCTCTACGATACAGAAAATCAAATAGATTTTATCCTTATAGACCTGCAAAATTTTGATACATACATTATTCATAGAACTAATTATATTATTTTATGTAGATATTTGCAACTAGCATCAGAAATTATTTTTCTTTATCGTTAAATTGTAGTATTATTAAATATTTTTAATTTATTATGTCATATATATCAGCTTCACAACCTACAAAAATGTTTTAGACACTAATAATAATATATATGTTTATCTCTCCTATATTTTAGGGGTTGTATTATTTGAACCAATTCAATTTTTTACAGAATGTATTATGGTGGATATTCTCTAAAAATGTCAGGAAAAAAATGTGTACATTGAGCTCACTAAAGATCCTCAATTAAAAACAAAAAAACGATTTATTTTAATAAATACATAATATTTTGAGTGGTGGTATGCAGCACTTCATGCACAAATCCAAATCGCATTTAAATATTTTTTTCCAATTCATAATTTATAATAAAACTGCAAGACCAATGATTCATTCATTCCATTAACACCTTAATCTAAAATTTGATATATTCAATGCCCATTATGACATTGTAAAAATTAATGATTTTCAAAAGTATTTCGAATTTTTAACTAATAAAAACTTTATTAGTTAGCTATAATAGGTGCTTAAGATTAAGTAACATGAACAAAAATGCGAATGAAAACATTACATATCCAAGAAGATAATCTTCTGATTCCATTTCAAAAGTTAATCTTTTGAGGTATGATTAGAAGTTAATTTCATTAGGAAAGAAATATTTATAATTCATCATACTTTTATTACAAACAAAAATATTTAAATAATACAGTATAATACCATTTAAATCTCTTTGGTTAAAAGCTACATATTGATAAAATTATAACTAACTTTTTTCTGTTCTTTGTCCTTCAGCTCTTTGTGACGAAGTGTGGAAATTTACTACACTATTTGGGAAAAGTCTCAGAGCCTGCAATATAAGATATTATTTTATAGCAATTATTACCAGGAGTACGATTCTGAAGTAAAAGTTGATTAAATTAAATACAAAGTAAACCTTTGTCATTCGAATCATCTCGAAGATCTTTATTATACGCTTAAATTTTTACATAAATATAATATGTAATTTATAAAAACTTATCAACATGAAATCAAACAAATTAGACATGAATTAAAGACACCTATTCCCTCCCAATTTCTTGTCAACCATTGCCATAGAACAGATAGCATACTGACTTATATCATACCATAGATTAAATCACAGTAAGAATGTAACAAAATGGTAGGTAATAGGAGGGCATACAGTTTATAAAGGTGGTACGGGCTGTTTCGTAGTCTTTAGCTTGAAGGGTGTAATTAAGAGTGATATATATAGTCACTATAATGTTGGGAGCCTTTAAAAATATCTTTGCTCTTTATAACGTGAACGCCGAGCGCAGTAGCATACGTATTATTATCATTGCATGTGATCAAGTGTATCAGTTACGGAAATTCCTTTAAGTGACATAGGCTATTTGGATTATATAAAAATTACACATTTATTAGTTTATTGCTGTTATTACATGAACAATGTTCGTGTGTCTGATCAACATAAAGTACTTTCTAAAGAAAATAGAACTTCAGCGTTTAAATAATTACTCAGTAAGAAATATTACATAGGAGAAATAATCTTAAACTACAAATCAGCTTTTTAGAGAAGAGTTTATTATTTAATTAAATTAAAAACAATTTTCCATAGGCTAATCAATTATCTTTACTAATGTGCAGTGATTTACTGAACCGTATCATTTGTGTACATTATTTTCATACATGTAATAAACACTTAATTTTTCAATAAAAAATATTATCTGTAAACATTTAATTAATTTTTTAGGTGAATATTGAAAACAATTCTTTAAAACTTGTTATTTGTGCTTATGTAGCACAGCAGAAGTTATGTTCTTTTCCTGTAGATATATATATATATATATATATTTTGGTTATATTTTTTAAAGTTCGCACTAATTTCGATAAATATTTTTTATCTTTTGGTTACCAAACTAACATATTAGGTAATATGAACCATCACGGTTTCTAAACATAAAATTTATTAGAAATTCTATCACAGGATCTGTTATTAGATACAAATTTTGTGACATTGTTATTGTCATTAAAGTAACTTAATATATTTGGATATGCGTTTTCGGTCAATGAATATAAAATTTATTCGTAACTTAAATACAATCTCATCTGTCTATCAAGTCGTTCAGAATTTCTTTCTTTCACTTTCAGATACACCAATTAATGTATAAATATAATATACGTTAATGGAAAATATTGAGATAGTGAAACAAAGAATATTTCATTTAAAGTATTGAATAAAATACAAAAAAGGCATATAATTGAAAAAAATGGAAAAAACTTCAAGTAAACAAACAGTTTTGATGTACAAAGAAATCAAACTGTTTAAATTAAAGAGTCGTACTTTCGTTTGCTCTGTCAAATTGTCTCTGAATCTGAATTGGGATTGAAAGAAACTGATGTTCTGTGAATAATTGATGTATGATTGATCGATTGACCACAGATATTGCGTGTAGTGAAACGCAAGGAAAATACAGAAATATGTTACAAGCCACATATGGTGCACATAAGTTTCAACTGTAGTTATTGTGATAATCCATAGAACTTTTCAGTCAGGCAAGGTTATTTACTTGATCTCAGTAATTAAAGAAGTGATAAAAATCGCATAAAAGTATAAATTTGGAATCAAAATCAATTTGCCGTGAAAGAAATGGCTGCTACTAATAAAGGTGAAGGAGATCTACGTGATGGGCTGTCAGCTGAAGAAATGTTTATCTCAAGCGATGGCCTGACTTATAACGATTTTTTATTACTCCCCGGTTACATTAATTTCACTGCTGATGAAGTAGAATTGACTTCCCAACTCACTAAGAAAATTTCATTGAAATTGCCATTAATTTCTACACCAATGGACACTGTAACTGAAGCAGATATGGCAATATCGATGGCCTTGTGTGGTGGCATCGGAATAATACATCATAATTGCACACCAGAATATCAAGCAAATGAGGTGCATAAAGTTAAGAAGTATAAACATGGTTTTATTAGAGATCCTGTTTGTATGGGACCTGAAAATACTGTAGCAGATGTATTAGAAGCTAAGAAAAAAAATGGCTTTACTGGTTACCCTATCACAGAGAATGGTAAACTTGGTGGCCGTTTAATTGGAATTGTAACTTCAAGAGATATTGATTTTAGAGAGGGTGATCCCCACCTCTCCTTAAAGGAAGTCATGACTCCAATAAATGAAATGATAACAGCTCAGTCAGGTGTCACATTACAGGATGCTAATTATATTTTAGAAAAGAGTAAAAAAGGCAAATTGCCAATAATAAATGAGGCGGGTGAACTGGTTGCTTTAATCGCAAGGACTGATTTGAAAAAAGCACGCAGCTACCCCAATGCTTCTAAAGATTCCAATAAACAGCTTTTAGTTGGTGCTGCAATTGGTACTCGTGAATCTGATAAAGAACGTTTGAAATTATTAATTAGTAATGGTGTAGATGTTATTGTTTTAGATTCCTCACAAGGCAATTCATCATATCAAATAGAAATGGTAAAGTATATAAAAAGTACATACCCTGACATACAAGTTATTGGTGGAAACATTGTAACAAGAATGCAAGCTAAAAATTTGATTGACGCAGGTGTAGATGCTTTGAGAGTGGGTATGGGAAGTGGGTCAATTTGTATCACACAAGAGGTTATGGCTTGTGGTTGCCCCCAAGCTACTGCTGTATATCAAGTGGCTTCATATGCTCGCACTTTTAATGTACCTGTTATTGCTGATGGAGGAATCCAATCTGTTGGGCATATTGTAAAATCTTTAGCTTTGGGAGCTTCATCGGTTATGATGGGTTCTCTCTTGGCTGGGACTTCAGAAGCACCGGGAGAATATTTCTTTTCAGATGGAGTGAGATTGAAGAAATATAGAGGAATGGGAAGTTTAGAGGCAATGGAACATCAAGAAGGAAAAGGTTCAGCTATGAGTCGGTATTTCCACAAAGAATCAGATAAACATAGAGTAGCACAAGGAGTTAGTGGAAGTATTGTAGACAAAGGTTCTGTACTAAGATTCCTTCCATATCTTCAGGCTGGGATGCAACATAGCTGTCAGGATCTTGGTGCACGTTCTCTTGCTCTTCTTCGGAAGATGAGTTATTCAGGTGAGTTGAGATTTATGAAGCGAACTTATTCAGCCCAAATTGAAGGCAATGTACATGGATTGTTTTCATATGAAAAGAGATTATTTTAAAATTATATTTATAAATGACTTTTATTAGCCTATATTAGTTTGATTTTTACCTTTGTAGGTATTTTCTATCTCGAACCATAACTTCTATTTGTATAAGATAATTTGTATATCTAAATGAATTTGTATAAACGAATGTAATTGCTGGAATTCAATGAATGGATTAAAATGATTTTTGTATACCCTTGAAGTATTTACTAAATTAAATGTAACAGTTTCAGCTCTTATGATTGTATAGCAATCAAAGTGATATTTTTATTCCATTATGAAATACCAATATTGAAAAAAAAATGTATTTGATTACTGTTTTACTTCTGAAGGACCAGTATATTTCTACTATTAAATAAATGGTGTAAAGTAAACATGTTTGTTTTCTTTTCTCTAAACTATCATTATTAATTTTGTGATACCATATTCATGTTCAAACTTTCAATTATTTGAAAATTTACTTCAGGATCCCATAGCTACTAGCACTCCTTGAATATAATTTTTTGATAAGAATCATTATAATTATTAATTTACATATAAATTCATGATTTAAGAAAGGATTTAAGTATTCTTTCTTTTATTTTTTTGGATTCAAAGATTTAAAGGATTCATATTCATAAAAACCAAATATTTTTGATTCAAAGATTTCTAAATGCCCTTTAACTAGAAAGTTATTATTAATATATTTTTAAGTCTACTCAGTAAATTTGAACACATAAATTAAATATTCACAATACTTCCATCATCAGCTCAGTAGCATAAGATGCCTCCCAGATACAAACGCCTATAACTAAAAAAGCTCAAGCACACTATATCTGCCTATAATATTTGAGAGTATCCCTCAATTTCCCTGGGGTTCCAACATCAGATCCTGATTTGGTGGCTATAGTACCAGATCGATAGTTCAAACAAGATATTTTAAAATTCATTCATATATTGACGAAGATACATATACAAATAAAAATAATTTAATAAAAAAATGAAAACACCTTCAAAAACCTATTTAAATAATTTTTTAAACAGATTTCAAAAAAGACTAGTGTCTTTGGAGTTGGTTCCAGCTAAAAATATATCAGACACAGTTTTGTATCCTTCGAAATCCTTTTTTTCATTAAATATTTAATGTTTTATATTATTCATGATTACTCTGAAGGAGTAATTAAACCGAGCATGCTAAACTTCCTAACAAATAAAAATACTGAAATTAATCAAGAAACCTCCAAAAACAATGCATAACAATCAGGTGCCCTCCTCCACACAGATTCGACAACGAAATATTTAAGCGCAAAAAACAATATATCCTCCAACCCGGCTGGTCACCGTGGAGGATTACGACCAAAACCCTCCAAAGAAAACCAAAAATCTAAAGAACAAAATCACCAACTAAAAATATATTCTTTGGAAGAGGCCTTTACCCAATCCGGGGTTCTTGCTGACTAAATCTATTTACAATAAGAATATAATTTTTAGAATAAATAATTTAAACTTAGAAATAACAAATGTAACTTACAAACACTATAATTTAAGTACTTAACCATTAATACATATATATTTTCTGTTTCTTTCTTACGTAGATACTTTCACTGTGTACTTTTAAACTTTGTAAAAGCAAGAAATTAAAAGGTTTATTATTATATTATTCATGATTATAAATTGTTATTTTGCCAAGCTTTATCTGGAACCAACTCCAAAAACAACTAATTAGTTATTTTTAAGTCTATTTAAACAACTATTAGAGTAGTTTTTTGAAGGCAGTTTTTTTTGGGAAAAATCTGTTTATTCCACATTTTTTAGTTATCATATAATTATAACTTTATAATTCATATTGCTATTTTATGTATAGACTAAGTCATGGTTAATAAAATCAGCCAGGCATTTCCTGTACTTTTGGACGAAGCAAGTGGAAAAGCAGTTCGGATCCCAAATTTATTGTCCATGGTAATAATTTCAGGGTCTTTTATATTCTTGGTTCGAGTGTAACTACCAAATGATTCTTTTATGAATTAAACTTATTTTTAATAATATAAAACTTCTGCAATTCGTACAGATCACATTTTCATTCGCTTCCATATAAAATAAATTCATTATTTCTACTATTATCGCTATGAGTTCCAATATTTTCCTGCTAAAATTGAATTATATAAATGAATGAAAATGTGTAGATGTATTAATACGTATTTAATTTTAATTCTGTGTATACAAGGTTTTACTAATAGCCATTAAAAAGTAGTTTCTGGTAACAAATCGCAGTATTATCACTTAACTCCTGACCGATAAGGAGTGCTGTGGCTTCCATCTTGAGCTCAGCAACATGGTATGATAGCTAGTATATGCAAAACCATGAATAATTAAAAACTTTAACAAAAAAATTAAACCGCCAAAAAAACTGAAAATGACTAGGTGATAATGAGACCACCTCGGGAGTATGCTCTTTCAATCAAAAAAATATTTCAAAATCTTTACCCTATGTGGCTCTCTAGTCGCTCTTTCACAAAGCCGAGCGTCGCTACTGCATACAGTTTAATAAAATCACCAACGGCCAATACGTGCTGCTAAGTTACATACATATTTGTCATTATGCATGTAAATTTGCGATCTGGACATTCGATGTAATCTATGTGGTATAATTACGGCTAATGATGAGTGATTAAACCTAATATAAGGGTGTAATAACTGTTATGTGTGACTTTAGTTTCACATCATCTAATTATTTCTGAGGTTAAATTATAAAAACATTATGAAAAAATTGGATATTGGTTTCGACACAACAAAAAACAATTGCCAAATAAATAATATAATTTATTATAAAAAAAAATAGCAAACAAATTACTTATATGTGTATACCAGCTGATATCCTAAATCAACATTCTTTCCATTAGAAATTAACTCAACTTTGTTGGTGGTTGCATCAACCTTCAATACTGATGTGTCATCTAACACAACACATTTGGTTTCATAATCCCCTATGTTAGGAATTTTTCTAGGTCCCAATACTGGATCCACATAGCGCCATAATTTTAGATTATTTACATCTGTAAGCATAAATAGTTTTAATGTATATTCTGTAATGCATTACATTTCCTACAAAAAATAAAAAATCACAACTATTCTCCCATACAAAAATAGTGCATTGCCAGCTGAATATGTAAGATCAATGAGGTTTTCAAACAGAATCAATTTGCCATCTCTTTAAAGTATATAAAATGATGTATTTTTCTATAACGTCCTACTGAAGTTCCATATCACTATATAGTAATGTCTTGCCTACTTGGAAATACAATTTAAAAAACCAGACAAGTGCAAGTAGGACTTGCACTTGTCTGGTTTGTTTTTGATACCATTACTGGCGATATATTGATTCCAGTAATTTTGAAACATACTTTTCCTTTTTAAAAAAATCTTATTTTATTTTAAAATACTTTAAGTTTCCATAAGAATTTTAAAAATATTCTCCCATATATTAGTCTACATCACTATTCATAGTCCAATTACAAGTAGAACCATATAGCTATACAACTACAAATTAATGACTTTCAAATTTTTTCCTTTATTTATTGCTTTACATGTTGTGAGACCTTTCTTCTTGCCGAATTTCTATGTCAATGGGAAGTACGGCTTTGATTTACTTATGAGTTTCAAACTATAAAGCATTAATAAGTGTATTTTTTATCAACTTAGAACCTTGATTTGTTTACTGCTCTAAGGGATCCCAGACCTAAGTACTTGGTGTTAATTTCAAATGAATACCTATATATGTTCTTGAGAAAATGGATCTTGACAGACAGACAGACAACAAATTAATCCTAAGGGTTCCTTTTTCCTTTTGAAATAAGGAACCATGAAAAAAACAAAATATTAAGAATCTAATAAAATATGGATTATTATCCATGCTCAATATGTATTATTTCTAACGTGAATAGTACTCATAACCTAGATTACCTACCTTTAATTGCTTTGACTTCTTTTATTAATTTTCCTTTTATTTTTTCAATGGTATCGCCCTCCGTTAAAGATATTGTCACAGTAAAAAGACCGCTTAGAGGTACAGGGTTAATAACATTGATTAATACACCTCGTTCTGTGCTGAATGAAATATGAGGCTGTCCTGGGGAACAATCTTCACGTGTCTTTTCAGGAGTGTCAGGACTATCAGTGTATTGAACTTCTATAGAATTTAGCTGTAACATATTATGATACATTAATGGAAATGAAGGTGTGCGCTAACTCTATAAGTGCAAAAAATTACAGTTATAATTTTATTTATATAAGTATATATTTTTTTTGAATTCTATGACATTTAAATTCACTTTTATCAAAAGTCACTTTTACATTTTTCCTAGGTCAATATTCATCTTAAACATGATTTTAAAAACGAGGCCGTGGAAGAGGCTCCTTAGTATACCTATATCATTAATGTATAATCATTGAAAAACTAATTATGGAATATATTAACACTTACATCCAATGTATTCATTAAATATTGTACATTTTCTCTCAATACAGCAGCTTCATCGAATTCTAATCCCACAGAGAGTGCCTCGAGTCCAATTCTCTCCATATTTTCACGCGTTGCTTGTACAAAAGGCATAACCCGTTTCATGTATTTCTTAAGATCAGCAATCTCACTTAATTCGGTTGAAATAGATTTGTTGTCAGGTAAACCTGAAGTCTATATTATTTTAAATGTTATTAGTGTTTTTAATCAGTACAATGTATACAATTAGAAAATAGACCATATTTCGGCAATGAAATATTTTTTATAATTATTTTTTCCTTTTTATTTTTTTTATTATTAGAACCCATTTTGTTTTCAGCACACATTTGTGATTAATTCTTATTATTAACTCTTTAAATGAACTTGTATGATGCAAAACTTATATTTTAATTTCAGACTTTTCAGCTTACGATGACAAATTGAAAATATTGGTGGTAGGGAGTTCAATTTTTCTCAGACATTACAAAATATATGAAAGTGAGTATTGGTAACAGATTCTTCATGTTGACTTTCATTTGCAAGTTGCTGTTAGATGGTTTATCAAATTTTATATCAAAAGATATCTCTTTTGATAGAGAGATTTACATTGTACATGCTAATGGGACCGATTTAAGCCTCAAAATTTTGTACCTATACAAATACTTCAAAATGCTAGTTGAATTTTTTGAAAATAATCCTAGTTTTTATATTGAACGATAAAAATGTTTAGTTGCATACAACCTTTAAATAAGGAAATGCATGCATATTTTAGTATGCAGTATCATGACATATGCAGGTTCCGAGGCATTATGCTCCATGTCAAATTTATAATAATATTATTTAGTGTTAATAAATTAATACTAATTAGTGTCACTTTAAAACAAAATAATAGAAAATGATTTTTTTATTATTAATATCAGTGCTTTCAACCAGTCATATACTTGAAATAGATGAAAATCCAATACATCAAAGTGGCCATGGTCATGGGAGAGTAATTTCTTTTTGGGTCAGTAAGTATATGATAGTCGATCAGTTTACATGCAACCAATAGCCAGAAATGAGAGACAATAAAGGTCAATAAATTCTATATAATATCATTCTATATTATGAAGGAATAAAATTGATTACTTTGTTATTTTCTTCTCGTTGATGCTATTCCAGAGTTTGTTTGTAAATGTGAAAGCTGGAACTGTTTTTTTTTTTTTTAGTTTTTTGTCTATTTTTTGTTAATCTGATAGTTTCAATGAGTATGTGCCTAATATTGTATGTATCGATCCATCGAAATTCTTTAACCGGCCTGCCTTTTTCCTGCAGTACACGAGTGCTACATGAAGTATGTAGCGGCTTTACTGTTTGTACATCAAAAAGTCATAGTAAATTTTTTGATCCTTAAAAGATTTGCTATGGTTTTTCCTCATATGGATTATGCATTGTTACAGGAAATTTAGTTTTTTTTATTTCACTCATTATTTTATTTTAACTCTAAAATGCTAATACTATATCTTTGAATAAGCTGTGATTAATTTCCAAACCTGTAGCTTTGTTATATAACATAGTAGCAAAAAACTCGGTCAAGTGCGAGTCGGATACGCGCACTGAGGCATCTGTAGCACCACACAATATATTTGTATTATTGAAAGAAACACATTTTTTTTTCTTTGAAATCAGGATCTTCAGCATTACACTGATTTGCAGTTCGCCGATATTAAATTATTAGCAAATGCACAAGGAGGTATTAGAAAGAGAAATGGTATTCATTATGCACAAATTACAACTCGGTCATAGCAACGGCCACCAGATTTTAGGTGTCCCATATATGAGGGGTTTTTTTCACTACATCCTAAAATTAATTTCGGGTTCAGAAAGTAAGCTAGATTTATTGGCAAATGGATGCTGTTAGACAATAAAACGAAATAAAGTTACATTGACGATTTAGTACTATATCAAAAATTTAAACACATAAATGTACTGTTTTGCTTTAATTCATTTTCTTTTCTTCTTTTTAATCGTTTATGATAAAATATAGTCTAGTTTAATTTGCAGGCTTAGTTGACTGTATTTAAGTAACATAAATTTATAGAAACACACTTACGCCATTAAGCTTTTTTAGAGTAGTTAATATGATATGTTGCCATTTTGGATACTCTTTAGCAACCCAAATAACAGCTTTGTTAGGTTTTTCAACTAGTTTCACTGATTCACCCTTCTTAGGTTTCTTCACAGCACAATGGTTTTTCAAGTAAATTCTGAATGAGTGAGCGGCATCCATTAAATAGTTACTGGCTTTAACAGCAGTTTCATCAATCTCACCCGTTATGGGCCAGCGTTCATGTAAAATACTTTTTGTATTTCCAAGAAGTTCCCACACATGTTCAGCAACATGAGGGCAGATTGGTGATATCAATTTGGCTTGAATGGATATATAATTCAAAATGATATCCATATGCATGCCATTTTCAGAACACAGCTCCCTATACTTATCTCTAGCTGCTTGTAATTCAAAGAAGCCTGTTTTTAAGGCCTCCTTGAATAGCATCTTGTAGTAATTTTCATCAGTATCATTAATTTTTTTGTTCATTTCACTGATGAACACTTTATCGTGAAAATTGTAGTCACCTGTTCTTAAAGTGGACTTTGTAGCTAGAACCTCTTTCACCCATTCTATAAATGTATACAGTCTCAATATGCCGGCATCAGCTGTGCTCTCTACAAAGTTAGCATCTTCTACTGAGTCCCCTGCATCGGCTAAACATAGACGCATGCCATCAGCACTGAACTTATCAATGGCTTCTGATAAAGTCAAGAAATTCCCTTCGGATTTGGACATTTTTGCTGAATTCAACATGAGGAGGCCGTTAGCTCTAATACTCTTTGGCCATTTATCTTCTTCATTAGGCCACATTGCACAGTGATTGTAGATAAAGAATGTCAAGTGATTTTGAATGAGATCTTTACCAGAAACTCGCAAATCTACTGGATACCAAAACTGAAATGATTTTTTCATCAAATTTAAAGATTCTTTAGCGATTTTGCTCTTGTTTGGGTAAGGTGCATCTTTAAAGAAAATATAGTCCCAAACTTCATGTGTCATTTGTTCTGGTTTAATTTTTAAGATATTTTCTTTGTCGCCTTTGAAAGAATTTCCTTGCAAAAAGTGGGATATTGTATAATATGCATTATATATTGTTGAATCAGATAATGATTCAATGAGCCATTGCTCATCCCATGGCAATTTAGTACCTAAAATAGAAACATTTAGACAAGTTAATGTTTTAAAACTTTAAGCATAAAATTAAATACTTAGAATTAGAAGTCTTTGGTAGGATGAAAATATATTGCATATGCAATATATATATTATGGAATTATATAATATAACATTAATTGTTGGTATTTGACACTATATCATCTAATTCCATACATACATATTGTTATTATCCTGTACACACTTTTTTAAGGATCCTCTATGTAACATGTTCTAAAATCAAATCATTCTTTTATAAAACTATCTTTAGCAGTATAGAATTTGCTTGTTAAAAATAAAATAATTTCCCACAAATACCAATTTGAGAATAAATTTGTTTGATTACAAATATGCCAATCAAATGCTTAAATAAATAAAATAATAAAATAAAATAAAATTATATTAGTTTGGTCTCAATAAAAACTTTGATCAAAACATTTTTATTAAAAATTTCAACTTACATAAATAGTAGGGTTGATATATATTTTTAAGATTTTAAACATGCAAACTAACCAAGTCCATATGTTCTGGAACAAGCATATTCGTGTAACCATTTGAATGTAGCTTGAAAGTTCTTCCTTACTTCATCATGATAAGTGTTCATTTTTGCTAGAGCTTCTTCAGACTGTTTCTTCCATCCCGCTTCCCCATAATCCAAATACCATTGATCACAGAGTGCTACTACACATTCATCTCCAGACCTCGACATTATAGTTTTTTCCGGTTCATAATATATCACAGCACTGGCTTCCTTTAGTAGCTGTGTCTGTATGTTCTTCTTCACATCTTGGATTTTCTTCCCTTTGAATTCACCAACCAATAACACTCCATCGTAGAAACCCTTCAAATAAACCATTTCCTTAGCCTGAGTCAGCTTTTCCTTATCATTTTGACTCTGTATCTTGAGTTGGTCATATACATACACTGCCGACAGATTTCCAAATTCAGGAATTTCAAGTATGGGTACAGGATTGTAAGGCAGAACCATTTCATCTTTTATATCATATTTTTCCCTGAATGGTTGTTTTTTTTGTAAATCAACTAGTGCTGCATAATCATCGGGGGAATCTGAAGGTACACTAGTTACAATACCTGTACCCTTGTCTTCTTTTATTGTTAACATTGGTAAGGCATATATTTTAGAATACGATGTGAACGGAGCTTTCAAAGCCACTCCTATAATGTCGCTACCGCGGATTTCTTTGACAACAGTATACTGTCCTTCAGTTTCAGTAAAACCTTGATAAGACATGTTTCTAGCAGCTCGGCGAGTGCAAACAAATATGCCATGGTTTACAGTTTCAAATGCTATATAAGTAATATCAGGATGAACCCAACAGTTTGTTTGTCCATACATAGTTTCAGGTCTTAATGTAGCAGCAACAAAATACACTTTTTTACCTCTTAATGATCTAAAAATAAATACATATTTCATAAATATTAAAATTGAAATGGCTATTAATAATGAAATCGATTCTAAAAATGAGAAATTAATCTTAGTTGAGTTTTGATATAATAGATTTAAATATGGCATTATAAATAAGTAGTCTAAAGGAGTTTGTTGTTGGTTGCTCTCCTTCAAGAGAATAAAACAACTTATTTATGTTGAATAATAAATCTTTTTCCTTTAAAAAAAATAATGATATTGAAATCATATTTCCATAAAAATTAACTTAATTAGAAAAAAAATATACTAGGTCTTAAAAAATCCCAAAAGACCCAAATGTAAAAATAATTTATAACTCAAATTTTAAACAATCTCATATTGCATGTGATACAAAAAAAACAGTTTGTTTGATGTGTATTGGTGATTATTTAAATTGGGGTATAAGTAGTTCTTTTTTGAAATCTGTAACATAAGCTTTAGTATAATTTATTTGTATCAGAGCAATAGTTGCATTTTTTTTTGTGTCTGTTATTATCCATTATTTCTGATTTAATTGTAAATTTATGATTGATTTTAATTCTAATTATAAAGAAAATGCAAGTAAGTGTTGTTCAAATTGGACAGGTCACCCCGTCGCAATATCAAGGTTGAACTCGACGAGAAATTGTTGTACTATAATGTTCCTTGAAGCACATTCCGATACACACTTAAGGGATATCATGGAACCTGTATGCTTAAGCAGCAACCTGAAAATGACTAAAGAAGGAGCACAACTCTCCATGACGATTATTTTATTATGCTACAAATGGTGCGCGATCATGTTTCCACTGACATTGAAACCACGCCGCGTTTCTATTTGACGCGGAATGTTATTATTGTATGGGACAATGAGAAGACGAACAGAATATGTAAATTTACATGTTCACAAACCAATATGAGGACCGGCTCTGCTTAAGCTGCACCATTAATTTAATTACATTCGCTCATCAAAATAGTGAAAGTTCTCTTCCTAAATGGAAATAGAGTGAATTTGTGAGCTCTACAAGATCATGAACAAGTGTAGCGAATACACGTTAAGTGATTTCTACCCATCATTATGCGACAAATAATACCATTTTAAGGAGAGTTAGTAATGATTTGAACAGGAATATGTTCCACAGCCCACATAAAATTAGTCTTTGTTTATGGCAATTTGATAGCACACAGGCACGTAGAAGAAATCCTTCAATAAATAGTGTTATTTGCAGGCTTTGCTGGTGCTCAGAATTTTAAAATTATTCACGACAATACATACTGCATGACTTGTTGTTTCTAAGCGACATACATATTGGAATAATTAATTAACTATCTAAGAGTTCAGACTTATATGCAATAGAGTATACCTATGATGCATTTAAAAAGAAAAATTCAACCAAGTATCAATCTTTAGAAACCCTGCACCAATTAAGTCACTATTTTGAATGGATGGGAATTTGAATTTTGAATGCAATAGACTGTCTCGATGAGAGGTCATCAGGGCTCAAGGGGGCAACCCAAGATATTAATTTTAAGAATACATGTTTATATTAAATTTTAAAGAGATAACATCAAAATCACATTAATATACTTACACATTCAACTGACACTGAATTAAACAATTGTCAGGTTGTAGTAAATTATATTGAGTTTCAGAATAATTAATTATCACCAAAATATGATACAAATATCTTTGATTGTATCTTTCATAACGATCCTGCAATACCTCAAAATGAACATCCCTGTTTACTAACAAATTTAAATCTACCTAAATATTAAATTAATAAATTAGTCATTTGACAACAGCTTCTGAACAAGATGTCATAGTGTTATTCCGATGAATTTATAATTGATTTTGATTAAAAGTAAATCATTATTATTTTTGCATTTACAACTCGACTCAATTGATGGATCACAAAAAAAAAAAAAGAAATGTAAAAGTGTATGTTTTGAGTACTGTCAATGTTGTTCAATTATTCGTTAGATTGATATGTCATATCGAAGGTCACTTTTTGAAATGCAAAAGTTTGGGGGTATTCTTTTTCTGATTGGAAAAGGACAGGCATTGTGACAACCAAATTTCTCTTAAGGAGATGAAATAACCAGTGAATCTACTCCTGTTTAATATTAATTTCTATTGTGGGATATTTCAAAGGAGTGGGTAAGATAAGAAATTTTGTTCAGAGAAACGATTTGTGAAGTCTGATGTTCCAGTTATATATTTTTACCCCTGCAAGAAAGGATGACTTACGTTTTGATGTGCAGATGCCAGTTAGGAAATGTACAACAATTTATTCCTGAAGCAGCCTTAGTTCATAACATTTTACTAAAACACATCTGCCTACACTGCTTACTGCTCAGGTACCATCACGACAGATGAGTCCAACCATAAATACAGGTGGAAAGTGAACCTAGTTCAAGGTTCAAAGGTAAGGCCTTTGAACCTTGAACTGGGTTCTTTTTTTACATCTTTTTGTACAACAGTGATCATCTTTATCAGCCCTCCAATCTGTGTCAAAAATCTGTGTCAGATTTATTTGAACATTTAATTGTGAATATTGTAATAATTAATAATAGGCCTCCATGCTTAGGCTCGCAATTGTGGATTTGCATTGTATTTGATATTTAATATTCGAATCCAGTCACACGAAGAACAAGAGAATAAACTGTAGATAGAAAAATAGAGAGAAAGGGGACGAGAGCTGATGTTCAAGTGCACAAACTTCAATAGTGATAAAAAAGTGGATTGTTATAATTAATTTAATAAGAGATTGTATCGAACTTCATAAGGAAAGAAACATCGAAGAACCGATCAATAAATATATTGATCTTAGATTAAAAATACTTTTTCATTTAAACACTTGAATCCTTGGACTTCATCAAAAATCCTAAAGGTACTCCATCCTGAGTTACGCCCTACAATATCATTAAGTTTGATTATTAATCAATTTATTGCAAAATTTTGATAGTTTCTTTTTTTATCTATTTTCGGCACTTGTTGTCGAGTGGCACCCATTACATTATAATTGCAAATAGAATATTTATTAAAATTGACAAAACAGTTAGGTATTTTAAGCACAAAGTGAAATCCTATAAATCAGAGGTCACTTAAAAAAAATCATATGCCATAAATCAAATGTCTCTTAAATACAATTAAATATTGTGTATTACATTTGTATGCCTTTTATTTCTTTTTGTTTCCTAATTCGCTTTTGGAAAGTAAAATATTACATTCTCAATCACAAAATTTTGGAAACCTGAAATATTACCTATTACTCAATAATATATAATAATATAGATATAAATAAATTACTCAATACTCACTGCAATAATTCAGGATATGGCTCTAAAAGTTCCATTTTAATCAAGGTGTATTCCTGAGGGCCTGCACCTTCGCCTGTACTACGATCATGATCCATACAAGGTTGATTGTCCAAAGGAGAAAATATTGTGTAACGTTTCCCATACATTATCTTATTTCGTTTCTTTAGATGGTTAAACTGCCATCTAATAAATGAGTCATAAAATGGATTCGCATCTGTCGTTATGAAGGTTCTACGCCAATCCACCTGTATAATAAAATTCATATTTAGAATGCCTTAAAAGAATTATAATTGTAATGCTCTATCATTTGTGAATACATACATACTTACATACATATGTATAACCATGAATCTTTTACTGAATGATTCAATATTTTTTGTGCATTGGGGAGGATGTATTTCAAAGTTGATTCCATTTAAAATTCTTGAGAATTGAAAAATAAAGGAGTCAAAATAAAAATGTACACTCCACAATTATTCACTTACAAATTTTATAACTTTTTACAGTGAAACACTTAGGAGATACGCAAAGATTAAAAATGGAAAATAATAATTTTTAACAAAAATATTACACTGGGTTAGGGAACATACCCATACTACGTGACCCATATTTTACAACTTCCCCTCCTTCGGTGACCAACTGTAGTATATGTTGAGACCCATAGTTTTCACGTAGTAATTCATAAATATGATTTTAAATCATTTTCTTTGCTAACAGAAAGTTAATATAATCAATGAGAAAAACTTATGTAAAACATATTGTAACAGGTACTTACGTTTACTACAAATAGAATACTATATAAGGACATAATTTTTAGCTAGTACAAAAACTATCAGTTTTAAATCAGCTGGAGTCCCGGCATATTTGCGTTAATGTTGCCATCTGTGAGTTTAAAAAAGTGTTAAACGCTGCGTCATAATTTGAATACATCTCCAGAAAAAGCGCGAAAATTCTCTGACTACGTGATAAAGCCTTAAGCCTCTTCCCGTCCTGTGACTAATCGTGGTATTTTGAAGACCCCAGCCCGTAAACGGGTCACGTAGTATGGGTATGTTCCTTATTTCTGTCCAAATTGTAAAGAGACGTCAGCCCTTTGTGGAAGATTGTTTTAAGAAGTTCCACAAACAAAATATTATTTTATTTCATTGTTTAATAAACAGTCTGTTCATGCAAGTCAGCATTGATTTTTTGTTCTTTTCCCGAAAGCCATCTATCGATATTAGCACTGATATATTACGAATTTAATTGTGGCTGCACAAAAATGACAAGTAAACACAGAACGAGATAACTCGTAGTTGGTGTCCTAGAAGAGAATGCAATTTATGAGTTATCTCTTAGGTGGCCGTCAAAGTGTGAAAAGCATTATAGTGTTTATGATATCTGATTGAAAGAAATTTTTTCTTTTGATAAAAAAGAAAAATATTATGTACATATATTCAACAGCACCAAAGTCATATATAAATTACATAATTAAATTTCTTATAATTTAACCCAAAAGAATAATTTTAACTTTATCCAAAAAAGAATAATTTTCTCTTCTCTTAATATATTTTTTATAAATATTGGGTATAAATAGCCAACTATAAATATCTGACTATGAATTATGGTGTCTCTATTTTCTAAATTTCACATTCAGAGTAAATGCACTTTTTAGAAAATTACATTAAATCTCAAAAACTTCAAAGCGGCTATGAAAGACAGCATAATGATGTATATAAAATGTGCTTAAAGTTTCCCCTTTCTGAAACCTTCCTAAATTTGCTATAAATGTAGCAATAAATACAATTATAGAACACAACTACTAATTGACTTACATGAAGCCCAATTCTTTTTAGATCCTCAACAGTCCTTGGAGGAAAATAGTCTAACCAATAATATGCATCGGCAAATTCTTTGATTTCTTCCTCTGGTACGCCAATACTTTGCATAATTTGCCACTGATATTTTGCTGCTATAGCTTTGGCTACAGCCTTGCTTTTTTTGCCTTTGCTCTTGTCTTTCATTATAACATCACTAGCTTCATCTTTAATTTCATTATTATCTGTCTCTGGAAATACTGGAGGACAACCATAAAGTGACATTTCTCTTTTAAGTTTATCTGCGCATGCTTTGATTGGCATACCAGTACAGTGGAATCCAAATGGAAAAAGGACTGATTTCCCTTTTAATCTGTAATATCTAGTTATGAACTGTAAAAATAGAAATTGTGGTCAATTATAAATTCAGATAGGTTATAAAAAATAAGCCTACAAATAAGAACTATTTCTAAATAAACAATATATCTCAACATCGTCTTACTGAATAAATAAAATTGATGACTTAATGATAAAGATGGCAATTTATTAAAAGCATTTAATATTCTAAACACAAATTGGAAAATCAAAATATTTGGTGCCTATCTTATGAATATACATACACCCTTCCCATAGTAGATTGTTCAAAAACAATCTGTCATTTACATGTGTTGTTTAAATTACAAGAACGGACACTGCAGTTACATATTTATACATGTTAGTGATAAGCTCAAAAAGAAGCAGACAATACACCTTATTACATACTTATGTGCAATTGGTGTTTGAAACCAGAGACTGTATTTCATTCCAGATTCAAATCAAGGTGCATTAATCAATTTGAAGATCTGAACCTATGTCAAGGGGGAAAACCTTTTTCTCAAAAACTATTTAAAAGAGACCTGTAATTTGGAACAATCAAAAAGTGTGTTTGCAGTCGACCAAAAAACATTCTGAATAAAGTTTGAAATAATGTAAAAATAAATCAGAAACTGATATTTATAAATCATATGATCGTACAATAAAATAATAAAGATACATTAAAATTTAAATGATGAATCTAAAGCATTTTTCATTATTATAATTTTATAAATACTGTAGAGATATCTCTTTCAATTAATTTTTGACAATGCTGATCCAATGATTGTTCAAAAGATGCCACAAAATTTAATAATAAAGGATATTAAAAAAAACCATGAAAATTTGATAAAACACTATTTCTGTTAAATTAATTACATTATGTATCATTGGTAAAAAATAAAGATTTTATTATAATAAACTAAACAGCACATACTAAACACTAGTCACAAGAGACCGAACTGTATGTACCATCTGTTCTTTTTTCTTTTATTTCTACACTAGATTATGGAACTTGTAATGATTGTTTATATTATACAACTTATTCTGGAAGTATACATCTCTGTACTATATCTCTCATAACCAACCTGCACCACCAGTGTTATATTTGATAAATATCAATACTCATCATATCCAAATTCATTAACAAAAATTTTGCATTAGCATTAAGAAAATCATTGACGACAAAAAAGGACAATAAACTCATTGGTTTCTCATGATATATGATATATGTGACACAATATCAACCACAAATAATATCGAAAAAAATGACAACAATATTTTTTTTCATACCTTGCATTTTCAAGTGATGAAGATTTAATATAAAAACTCCCTCCTCTCCCACATTTTCCATTTTTTTATTACAAATTTCGATATAATGAAAATTCTGATTTAATTCATACCTCACATTTTGAAAGTGAAAATGTATGTCCTAGATGTAAACGTCCATTCATATAAGGATAAGGGAATGTACATAAAAATTTTTCATGCGTTTTTCCATCGTCCAGTGTATCAACTTCAAAAATTTTTTCTTTTTCCCATCGTGCCTGCACGTTTTTTTCTATATCTTGCAAGTATTCAACTTTAAAAGTGCCTTTGCGTTCTAATGCAGCCTGCAATTGTTTAATAATAATTATACAGCACTTTCATCGAATTAAATGTTTCTTAATGTAAGGTTTTACAAAAAGCTTAAATATTAATAATTAAGCTTTTGCTACACATATAGTAATTAATTCATAAAAATCCTCATAACTTTATTATTCGATTCACGTCTGATACTATATGTCTTCCAACTAATTTTAGGGAAATAATTACAACCAATAATAAATATATAGGCATGGTAGCAACTAGTGAATACAAACCATTATTATTAAACACTCAAGTAAGAATTATTGAAAAAAAATATTCAAAAAGAATTCAGTAGGTTAAAATGATGAGGAACTCATTCGCCAAAAATCAGCAATACACAGAACAAAATAATACAGAGCATGCTCAGTGTACAGAGCCCACGTTGCTGCGCTGACCTGTCATTGCTAAGTTGACAGCCACAGAACGATAACACAATTGACGTTCTATGCCATAGCTCGTTGTAAGGATTGTTAAAAGAAAACATAAATCAGGTTTAGATACAAAATTTGATCTCAATACCAATAAGAAGTAACGCATCCTGCTTTTACCTTCATCCTAGTCGACCGTTCAGTCGTTTCTTATACAACAATATAATGGATCAATATACAAATGGTTACGTATGAGTACATTGTCGTATTATGTTGTGGATATGATGTTTCACTTTTTGTTTTATATTTCTTGCTTGAATTTTTGTGATTTCTACGACAATGCAGACGTTCAAAATTATTTGCAACTTCAAATCATGTCCCATTAGAAGCTGCTTCCTTATCGATTGTTGTATTCTTATGCCGTATATCACCTTGTATTTAACAATCTCACAGAGGTCTATAAATTCACAAGTCGTCGTCAATTTGCTTAATTCAAATACTTACTGTTGGATGGACTACAAATCCTTTCATCTCGTTTTAAAAATGAGTCTTTCAACTATTTTTTTTTTTTCTTAAAAAGGAAGTATTAATTTAATTTTATAAATATTTTTTTCTACTGTTTCTGTTTTGTTATCAATTATTCGCGACTTATCTCCATTAACGTATAACAATCTACTTAAACGCAAGGATTAGTTTTTTTTCTTAAATTTAAATTCTACTTAAAAAATAAAAAAAAAATCTTCCATTTACACCATCCTTTAAGAAAGTTTCAAAAGGTAAGGATTAGCAATTTTTTTTATTGAATTGGAAAGGAAGAAGTATCGCAAATAATAATTCCGTTTTATATTTATTTGTTACTTGTTTGTGTAACAATTTTTTTTGTATAGACTTTTTAATGTTATATTAAAATTATTAACAATAATGTATTTAATAACAGCAACGAATAATGATTTGCGAGCGAGTGTTGACTGAGGGATTACGTGAGTCGGGTTGGCTTGTCGCGCGCGCCAACCATCCCAACGTGCTATTGTTTTTCTCTCACTCGTGTCCACGTGTTGTGCTCGTCTGGTAGAAAGAGACAGAAGTTAGGGTGAATGGCATACACGCATGCGTGAGTTTCGAAAAATACAAAGTTGCACATAGCTTTTTTTTATTTTTAATGCGAATAATTTATAATTGTTATTAGAAAAAAGATTTGTTTATTAGAAAAAAAATTTGACGACTCGATTGGTGCAGTGATTCGCGCAATAGACTTCGATACCAGAAGTCGCAGATTTGGTCCCCGCATAGTACAAACATTTTTTTTTTGTTTCCCTCTTGCGACGAGGAGGAGGTAAAAAATGTTTATCCTGCACATCCTCGCGCTCGTACGCGTGGGTAGTGTGGGACTGAAACCCACTAAAAAATTTCTCCTGAAAGTGAAGTAATTGGGTCGGCTATGCTATTTAGTCGGTCTAGTCGGTCGAGACGAGTCGGATGACAAGTCAGACGACTTTGATAGCTTCACCGAGTGCGGCCGGACGGCACATGCGAGTGCCGACGGCGCGTGACATGCGCTATGGACGACGCCTGGTGGAAGTCGTCTCGGCATAGGATGTCGCAGGAAACCGTCACGGGTCGGTTCCCTTCGCTCGGCCGGAGGCGGTTAGCGGCGGCCGGGTGGAGTAAGGGAGCTTAGGTCGATGACCTGACTAACGGATAGACCTACCTAAGTCAGTCATGCATGTCGTTGACGTCATTGCTTTCAACCGCCGCTGTAAGAGCGTCAGGTGGATCGGTAAGTACGTTTCGTGGCCTACGGATAGGTGGAGGGATGCGGCGGTTGATAGTCAACCGCCGCGCGTAGGAGCGCATTGGGATGTGATCCCGCGATGTCGAAGAATCGCTTCGATGCGTCCTTCATATATTTGGAAATAGTGGGGAGTTCTAAGTCCCTATGGAGAATTGAATTACGAACACACCAATGTGCATCCGTTGCGGCTCTACAGAATTTATTCTGTATTACCTGTAGTCTATGTAGTGCTTTCGGAGCGGCGTGAGCGAAGACGGGAGACGCGTATGTCATCACCGTCCTAATGCACATTTTGTATATGGTATTACGTCTAGATAGTTTACTTTTTCTACCGAGCACGGCCCCGAGCCTTGCTTTGTAGAAAAGTGCAGTATTTCTAACACGCTCGATATGATCTCGGAAGTGTAGATTTTTATCGAGCGTGACTCCTAAGTATTTATAGTTCCGTTGCCATGGAATGATCGCATCCAACATTTTAAGATTGGGAGTGTTTTGTCGACAATGAGTCGACTCCTAATCTTACCATACTTGAATTGTATGGCTGCTGATTTGTCGGGTTTACTTCTATCCTCCACTTCCGGAACCATTGACCTAGCTCGTCAATGGCCCTGGAGGGGAGGAGGGTGAATCGGGTGCTCCTATTCCTACTTCCGTAAAAGAGCGGTATCGTCCGCGAATAACGCGAGTTGGACGCCAGACGACGACGGTCGCGGTACATCGTTTGTGTACGCGGAGTACAGCAGAGGAGAGAGGGTGGAGCCTTGAGGAACTCCTGCTCTGATAAGACGTCTTGTCGAGTGAGTGCGCTCATGCCTAAATGTGAAATGTCTGTTTGCTAAATAATTTTGAATAGTGATTATGAGGCGATCTGGTACTTGGAGAGAATATAACTTATAAATCAGACCTGCGCCATATCCTATCGAAGGCCTTGGCTACATCAAAGAAGACAGCTACGGTGCTATTCGGTTTCAAAGCCCTCCGAGACATACTCTACTAAGCGGAGGACTTGCTGTGGACAAGAATGGGCTGGAAAGCCGAACTGTTCATCTATGATAAGGCCTTTCCCTAGGAGGTGATCGCTAAGGCGAGTTTTAAGATTTTTTTCGAATAGTTTGCCCAGACCGCTCAGGAGGCTGATCGGTCTGTAGCTGGCAGGGAGGTCGCGTGGTTTCCCTGGCTTGTGGATGCCTATAACCTCCGCCTCCTTCCAGGCAGGAGGAACAATGCAGGAACGAGATTGTTGTTGCACCAGGTTTAATTTTTCACTTAAGTATCTTAGGCTAATATTAAGGTCTCAGTTTTCCCTGTGCAGTGACAAAAGTGCCTGTTTCTGTGTTTCGTGCTCCGACCTAATGCTTTCCAATTCTAGATTCATGTATGAAATTAAATTCTGAAAGTTATTATTTTGTCTTTAATTTATTTCAGCTGAGTACCAATTTTCATATTAATAGTTTCATCTAAGTAGGTAGCCAAACAATTTCGGGAATTTCTCTCTTATTATATCGCAAATCACCTCTTTAGATAGACATATATTATTATCAACAGGACAAGTTACTGGTTCCAATATTTGCTTTTTCCGTAAATATATAAATACTTTCGGAAGATTCAGATTTGTTGCCGACAAACTTCGTTTTTGACGGGCTCGGGTCGAGTCATCGTACAAGAGTATCCACATTATTCACAGGTTTTGGAACCTTGCTTTTGCATAAGGGACACATCCAGTTTTTTTTAAAGTTTTTGTCAGTGAAATATAATACTCATCGTTTATATTCACACATAAGTTGTGATATTTACTCTTAAACTGATTACATTTCAAAAAAAAATCTATTACGGGAGACTAGCACGCAGCACAGAGAAGCCGTAATGAAATATTCAATAAAATTATTTATTTTAAAGTTAAACAAAATAATAATAAATAAAATAAAAAACGGAAAAAGGAGAATATATATATTGCAGGATTTTAACCACATCTTCAGCGCACCTTATGTTTCTAACCACGTTGTTGTTACAAAAGTGTGTCAATACAATGGTCCACTTAGCTAATGAATAATACAAAACCTGCAGAACGTTAAGTTCTGCTACATAAGTTTTGAATACATACCGATCACAATTAATACTAACTCTTTTTTACTAATTAAATCCCAGAAAGAAATAATATGACTTGCTATGCTTGAGAGGACTGATATTTTGTTTAGCTATTTGTTTTTTTTTATATGTTTTCATATAGCTTAACAATAATTAACTGAGTTTAATAAACTTAAGTGAATTAATACAGCACAACATTTTTTCATATATAGATTTTTGTTTACTTTTCTGTCTGTTTGTCTGTATGTCAATTGTCTCGACAATGATAACCTTGATGAAATTTACAAAAGTAATAGAATTCATAGTTACATAAAAAAATAGGTTACTACTTACTTCCTTGTATATTTATCTCCTCCTTATAACTCTTTCTAACTAAAAAAATCAAAATTCAATAATTTTATTTTATCAGCTGTGCTTATTGTTTGTTTTGTTTAGTGAAGGAGCGTTAGAGTCGACAACATAGATGAATATGAATATATGTCCGCAATGAGGATTAAGAAGGAGGCGTTAGAATAAGATATAGTTTGAAAGGATGAAGTACGACGAAAGCGAAAGTAAGAGAGAATGTCAACAATCTGATTGTTACTATAATATGATTGATAGTCATTGTATAATAATAAGAAAATCATAGTAAATTAAAACGAACCATAGGATTTTTATACTGCGTCTTTTTTAATTATAAAATATCATATTATTAAAAATTTACAAATGTGTTACCTTAAGTTGATGTTTGATTTTTGTAACTCAATATCCCATAAACGGCTAGACACAAATATTCTATATGTACGCTAAATTTAGCGCACACATAGAATATTTTCTGGATTATACGCATGTTATTTTATACTTCCCATTAATATATTTCTGTGAAATAATTCACCAGAAATCGAAATAAATATCGCAATAAGGATCGATATCGTAATCGAAAAGGATAGCGCGATTGCAAAAAAAAAATAAACGCAGGATTAAGATAAACAATAAGACAGAAACGGAACTAACTGTGTAATGGGAATTGGAATTGAAAGCGGAATCAGATTAGTATCAATGATGGGAAGATTTTTTTATTCATTAGGTGAAAAATTAACTATATTTCCATGCTGGTTTGCGAAAACTAGTATGAATAATATTGACAGATTTATTTACGAATAGTAAACATGCAGCGATCCATACAAGTAACACAGGAATTTCTTTGCTAATTCATAAACTTGCGACAAATTTTAAAATAATTTTGGGCGAGTTGTAAATTATTCCAATTCTTTGTAAAAAATATCGATTAGCTTAATTCATCAATATTTCATCCTAATGATTTGTAAACTTATCCTCAGCACAAATGTATACCATAAATAGCTTCTCGTACTAAAAAATACCTATTACGAATTCATTTTATCTTGTAAGTGGCATTTAAAAAGATTATTAACAAAGTATTTCAATTTCCTAACATTTTCAAGTCTGATTTATATAATAGTTGGTACAATAACAGCTATGGTCTATTGACCAAATTTATTATGTTGTTTAGTTAAGTTTTAATTGCAAACTTCTTTTGCCTTTAAGTTACAACAAAAATATATTGATGTCTAAAATTGGCGGTATTGCTGCTTTTTCGAGTTGTCAAGTTGTCTGTTCAATAGGTGCCGGGTCAAACTTTTCATTGTAATATTTGTCTGAAAGACGTTATTACTGTATTGTCCGTTATTTTAAAAGATTAAATAATTTACTTATAATTGAAATGGCTCCACGGTCTACAAAGACAAAGGTGAGAATGTTTCGTTGTATTTTGTTAAACTTCGTTATTCTTATGCCGATGAAGGACATATCGTGCTAACGGAAATGTTTTTCTTTATTTCTGTATATTCTCTTCCTTTGCAGGAGTATGTTTGATGGAATTATAGTAATATTGTTATTTAACGGGCCTTTAATTACAATTCACTTCATTGGATAGTTTAGTAGTATGATTACAAAGTACATTATGCGAAAAGTTTCAAATTAGGATATTTGGTTTCCTTTGTATTTTAGACAGTTAGTTCTTTGTTTCTTATTTGTGTATGTGTCATTATATCTGCGTATTATAAGCTTGAAACAAAGATGTACATGTACAGAAGAGAATATTTCATGTGTAACACAGAACATCATCTCAACATATATGTATATACCTGTTGACATGTAAGTATAAGACAAAGGTAATTATCATACCTATTACATTTTTATTTATGAGCTTTTACTTACATGTCTGCATGTATGTATGATTTCAACATATTTTTATTGTTTCACTGATATTTATCAATTGTTTCTTCAGTTTCAAGTAGTTAAAGTTAGTCCATTTATTGACCTATATGTTGTTTGGTGTATATATATTTTTGTATGGTGCCTATTGTCTATTCTTTCATCTCATATATTTGCTGTACTTCTTTGATCAACCTGTTACCATGCATATTTTCCTGGAAGTTAAATCACTACATCTGTCAAACTACATGTCTTTACATTATTATTCTTATTTGTTTTGTAAGAGCACCACAAATACCATGCAAGGGTTACATCTCCATTGTGTTGATTCTACACTCACGTTACTTTTGTACTCCCAAATATCATTGTCTTGTATAACCAGGACTCCATCATGGATAGTTAAAAATACTTGGCATGAAATGCTTTCAATTCATAACAGCAAGCAAGACACCCATTTCTTTCATTAGTTGATTTTGTAAATTAACAAACCAAAGAAATGAACAACTCTACCACTTTTTAATAATACAATCAATCATGTTTTTCTTCTATCAGTCATATTACTCTTGATTATATTATTTTCACACTTGATAAAATCACTAAAATAAAATTATTTATTTTAATTGTACATCGCATTATTATTAGAACAATTTAATGTTATTTCATTTTTAGATTTTAATTTCTTCTTTCATTTTGTATAGTTATGATAAATTTTGTTTGTATAAAAGTAAGTCTTTGGTAATTATTTGGCATTTCCGATTATATGTTTGATGGGCCCATAACAAGAATAGTCAGTCTACTAGATCAATATCCATCTGATAAAATTGTCTTGGAAGGGTTTTAGTCATTGTTAGCAAAATTATAATATGATTTTACTTATAATTTATTTTTCTTTAACTATGTCGTATATATTTATATACAATTGTTGTGCAATCTTTTTCTTTTTTTCACCAATTGTATAATTGTGTATGATGCTAATTGGCATATAAATAAATATGAGTAAAATTATTCTATTCAGTTTAAGAAAATTCTTAATTTCAAATATAAAGAATGATTGTCTATTAACTATTGTTTTACTGTTTGTACCATAGCTTTAACATCATGTATAAGTTTTTTGAACAGGAAATAGCAATAATTATATGTAATATTGATTATTTTTCAATGCGGAAGTAGATTTTAAAGATTTTGTTTGCTTTTTTATGAGACATTAATTAATTTAGGAATCCTGGCCACTGCTAAAATGCCAAGATAAGAAACACAAAATTAAAAACATTCACCCTTCAAATAACATAAATAGATACTATAAGCTATTATTCGATAATTGCTTTTCATTCATTTGGATTTGATTAAGGTACTATTTTTTTTTCTTTTATAGTCAAAGAATATTTGACTAGTAATCTTGACTTTCTGGACATGCTAAAAGTTCTACGAAGATTCTCATATAGAAATAATTCATATTCGACCAGAACAATATTAAGGCTTTAAAGCAGTTGTTAGAACTTTCAGTCCATCCAGTTTTTATTGGCTTATGGTCATATAGGTACTTTATATTGAAGCAGTATTTTTTTTTTATGAGGGATATTTTGATGTTTACAATTTAGGCAAGTGTTCACAGTTCTGTTAATTGATAAAGTAAAATAGCTCAGTGCATTATGTATTTAGCCCTCCAATATATACTTTTCCAAAGTTGATTTTTGTAAGTATGTATTGTGGTGTTTTGTTGGGAGTTGGTTTTCTTATGAATACCAATTTTTCAATTAATGTCAAAATCCTGCCCTATTCCATTCCACTACTGAAAATATTTTATTATTCTTTTATGTTTTATCTCTATATTTTATTGCATGAAACATATTTTGAATGTTTATTACAAATTAATAGAAATCAGAATGATTCGGATATTTAATGATCCTGGAATATATTACCTTCCAGAAAAGCTTTCAATGCGTCATGTATTGTTTCATCTGGTATAGAGTTAGCCCAATCATTTGTTTCCCAAACTTATCAATTCTGGCTATTCATATATATTATTAAGACACCCTTATAATTTTATTGTGTATCACTAAATTTTCCAAATTGTAGTTACAATATTAATTGTAATTACAATTGAGGTTCCATCTATTTTTTCTAAGATGTTGCAATAATATAGTGACAGTCAAAGAGAAATATTATATTTCAGAAGAGAAATTGGCAAATTTTTTATATGAAAACTTGATTTTGCTCAGCTGCCTATTGCTTAGTTATTGTTTAGGTGGATCACTCTAGATTGAGCAATTTATATTAATAATGATTTTGGATTAGGGCCTTATTTATTTTAGATCTGTTATTGTGCTAAAAAGTGAAATAAATATATTTCATGAAATTTTATCATCGCCATGACTAATTAAGAATAAATTATTTTTTTTTGGTCAAAATAAAAAGTTGTAACTGTCTAAGTTTCTCACTTGCCACTTCATCTACTTAAAATACAGTTAAACCAATTTTTCAAAAGAACTTGAGGCTTAATCTTAAAAACAAATTTGACGTCTTCATACAAAATAAGGCAGGTTACTCTATAAAATTATTAAATTGTGACTATATCAATTGATTTTCATAGTATGTGATATGGTGTATTATGGAATGTTCATGCTGTATCTGCCATACTCAATTGCTTTTAATCCGACCCACCTCAGTATTTAAGTTATATTGTGTGCTTATTGTGGTCCATCATAAAAAGTTCAGAGGTGTAGTTAATTAATTCCATTTTCCAAATTTTATATTATTATAAGTAATATATGGGGAGCTCCATTATAATAGTAGGTATAGATATGGTACTTATAGTGGAATTTTTTTTAAAATGTCATCCATGCTGAACTTAAAAATAGCTAGGGGGTGACTTCATATTTTGTATGCACACTGTCTATCTTTACTGACTTGTCATTGTTTAAATTAAAATAAAGAGATTATTTACAAAGGAATTTTGAAATTTAAATTTGAGTAATGAAATATTTTGGACATTGGAATGTCTTTCAATCATTTTGTAAGAATTATGGTGATGGTTTCTTTACAAAAGTTACTTTGGACTAAAATCACTTGACGTTGCACATTATTTAATATTGTTGGCATTAGATGTTTGTAAAAATTGTCGATATAATGAGTAGTCGAACCAATATTTATATTTTAAGTGATAATTATTTGCTAAGATACTAGCCGGAGTTTAATTTGTTTTTTCTATTACCTTAATGATTCATTCATGTATTTTTGATAAATTTTTGACTTAAAAAAATGTTTTTTTTATTTCGAATATACTTTTATATATACCCATTATTTATTTTAATCTTGAAATATATGGAGATCAGTGATGATTTGTGGGAATCTGTAAGTGAAATATGAATCAATTTTTGGTCCTGTAAGGCAGCATGATATTAAGGGTTCATATATTAATTTTTGTGTTGCATCAAGAAATTGTTCGCTTAGTATATTTTCCTAGCTGAAAATAAAAAATAAATACAACTGAAATATTTTATTAAGGATTATGAAAAAGTGGTTTTTTTCCCCGTATAACAGTTTTCATATGAATGTACTCAATTTCATTCTACATTCTCAAAGTCTAATTAGGTAATTTCCTAACGTTCCATTTGTTATCAGTTTAATTTTATTTGTTTGTGTTTTTCTTTTTATTTTAATTAAAATATGTGCTTACTGATAAATGACTGAAGTTATATTTGCACGTGGTTTCGCCATCTTTCTCTTTTTCAATTTTGATTGGAACTAAATGTCATGGAAATGAAACTTGTAAGAATTCGTTATAATTTGGATTAGTTAAAATAGATAATGAAATAGTATTATATTAGTTAGAATTTAATTGTTTTTGTAGTTGAGATTTATAAATTCTATTTATATTTATAAATAACAGTTTATAAATCCTTTATTTATTTACAATTCAAACTCCAATTTTGAATTTTAATAAACTTGTAGCAAAATATATAGCATATTCGTTAGCATTTAAAGAATATTTCAGTAATTGTTTTCTCTTCAGTAAATATAGGTAGAGTTATTGAGTTATACTGAAATTATTGGTGGGTATTTATTGAAAGAATGGAAACAAACTCAAATAAATCAACTAAAAAAATAAATTAAATAATAATCAAATACCACTTTTTCTGTGGAGAAATTTTTATTTATATAAGAACTTGAAATTAGATAATTTAATAAATGTTTATGGCCTTGCATAAAATACAAAATACAAATGTTTCACTAATACAATATCAAAATAAAGCTATAATGGCATTCAAATACATCTGAATTCCAAATGTTTTTTGTGTTTACTACAAAATTAATATATACCCATAATATGTAGTCAAATATCATACCTTAAAAGTATATAGGCATTGCAAGTGAAACATATTGTTATAACAGTAATTTTCTTTGGATCAAATAGAAAATATTTAAAAAAAAAAAATATTTTTATGTAAATTACTGTCATTGAAATATAAGATATTCTTATAGTATTAATTTTTGACTTTATTTAGGCTTAGTTCAATCAGTCAGATTATTGAAGTATCGATTGATCCCTTCGCCATATTTATATACTATATCCACAGTACTAATTGGCGTGGAGTGCAGACTTTTAAAGGTGTAAGAAGCTATGGATTTTAAATTATAGAAATAGACGATGTTACTTATATAATATTTATTTTGAATGTTACTAAGGAAATTTTGAAAATGATAATTTAACAAAATATTACTTATATTTTGAAAATAGTAATTTAATAAAATATGAATTTATTGATAAAATTTAGATCAGAAATTAATAATTAAAACTCACGTTTATGAGATGTTTATTCATGATATACAACATTCTTAACTTACTAGGTGAAAGCCTACTTCCTAAGTCTGGCTAAGTCTGTCTGTCATTGAGAATAGCTTTTCAAATATGATAGAATTCCTTTGAAAATCTAAATATTTTGTGTATTTTTTTCAAGTTTCATGTTCACATAATGATGATTATAGCTTGTAGTTCGAATTGTATCGGTATTTTGGCTATTTAACATCGCCAATTTCGATATATCGAAAACTCAATGATATTGCCCAAATATCTGTATTAGACACATCACTAATTAATTCTAAGTAATGCAAATTTAATTCTCAATATAAATATTTCCACATAAATATATAAACTGCTAACTGTTAAATAAATTTGACATGTAGTGAAAGATTGAAATATTAAAATGTAACAAATCTTAATCTGATAAATGAGCTTGGTAATTTCATATTTATAAATTTTCGCATGCATTTGAAAGTGGTTGCAGAAAATACCAAAAAAGGACGTGGGAAAATAAAGGTAGACTAATTAATGGATCCAATAAATACTATGGAAGCAGATGAAGAAATAATCATCGATAAAAAAAGTAAGAAAGGGAAAAAAGTAATAATGAACAAGCAAGACAAAGCAAATGGTGATTCTGAAGAAATTGAACCTGCAGTTAAAAAAGGTAAGAAGAAAAAGGGTGAAGATCATCTCGAAGAAATCTCTTCAAAAAAAATTAAAAAAGATGATGAATTAAATGAAAATATTGATGATGATGAGATATCAAATGAATCTGAAGAGAAAGCAGAATTAGTACCCACTGGAAAAGGCAGGAAGAAACCAAAAAAGGAAATTACTTCGAAAGCAAAAGAAGTAGAAGACAAACAAAAGCCAGCACCTAAAGGCAGAAAACATGGTAAACAAAGAAATGGAGATGTTGATAATGAAGATGTAAATGATGTCGAGGAATTACCACTAGAAATTTCAAAGCCGGTCAGAGGTAGAGGAAAAAGCTCAGGACAAAATAGAGGAAGAAGAAGAAAAAACTGAAGATATAAAGCAAGATATAGAACAGAATTCAGGTGAGCTTATCAAAGGTAATCAAGATGGAAAACTCTTGAATATCAAGAATAAGAAAAAAAACCAACTGAAGTCTTCTAAAGAGAAAACTGAGCCAATAGCAGTGGATTCAGATGAAAAAAGCGAAGAAATTTATGAAGAGGAAGGTCTCAAAGAGTCTAAACATAAAAAAGCAGGAAAAGGAAAAAAGAGCAAAGGCAAAAAACGCACTCCTAAAGATTATAATGTTGAGCAAGATGACCATGATGAGGAACAAGCATCAAAAATAGATAAAGGTAATTACATAGTTATGATATATTTCAATCATGGACATAGAAAATAAGCAGACAGGAGTATTAGTAAGCATCTTTCAAACTTGTCTCAATAAATGTTTCAGCTATAAAGACATTTACATCCAAGTCTATGGATAATCATTGGACTGTGGACTATCCACCAGCCGGCCATTCTCAAATTTGTAATGCTTTGGCTGTTTCTTGACAATGCTCCAACTATTGCTTAGAAATCTTCAATTCATCATTTGTATCGACTAATTACTCTATTAACCATAATCCCAATATTATCCCTGTTTTCAATTTCAGTTCTGGCTCCATTTTTGGTTCTGATCTAGGCTTCATTTCTTTTCAAAATTACATAACTCACACGCGGGTTCCGGCCGCGTGGACATACAACAAATTCTTTTACCTTTTATGTTGATTGATGATTTTATTAATCTTGATCCCTATTTTAGTCCCGTTCTTGATTCCACACCAGACAAACCAATATTCTTACACCGAAAACAAACAATGTTGCAAGTACTTTTGTTATAAAACAATCTCCCTTATGCTCTTGATCTTCATTCCAGTGCTGCTTGCGATTCCGATATTGAACTTAAATCTCTCTTGAACATTGTTGTTACCGTAACCAATCAGCATAAGTAATGAATTCATTCTACGATTACACAAGCTAAGTCGCGAGTAAAAGTTAATTTATTTATAAATTATAGCTTATATATTATTCTGATGTATAAATTATATTACTGTAAAGTTTCATATAATTCTATTCAACCATTAGTGTGATTAAAGAATAAACATCCAACACACATACTCTCCCATTTATAATATTAATTCTATGTCTATGAATTCGAAATGTTTTAATTTTTTTTATGTAATATGTAAAGTTTATTTGGTCATGAAAAAAAAATTGTGTAGGTCGATAGTATCATTATATTAATGTTATTCTATGACATAGAAACATACAAAACTGGAAATGCATTGCATAGGTAGTTTATAATTTCTTTTGCATTAGTTGGAGATGAAGAAAATGAGAATGAAGAAGAAGTGAGCAAAGCAAAACCTAAAGGGAGGAGAGGCATAAAGAAGGCGGTGGAAGTTTCTATTGAGAAAGAAGAAGATCATGACTTAGTAGAGCCAAGTCACAAACGACAGAAGAAAGTAGCCGATGAAAAGGGTAAATAAAATGAAATTATAGATTATAAGTGATTAGACTGTTCCAATTCTCTATTGAGTCCTGATCGAATTTGTATTTTTTGACTTTTATTTGTTTGTTCTATTAAGTTAATATCAAAAGAAATATTAAATTTGTGTTATTTATACATGTAAAATGTAATTTTGTTTCATTGAAAACCCTAAAAAAAATCCTGTTCCTTTTTGTATGTATTTTTTATTTTACTAAAGTATTTCAATGCAAACTATAAAATGGCCATTTTACAAAGGCCCCCTAAAGTAATACAATTTTTAGCACTTTTTTGCCCCTTTCCTCTTTTCACATTAAATTTTGCTAAGATTAAGTATTTACTAAAACTATCAAATAGCGGATGTAATTCTAAAACATGTTTATTTTTGCAATAATAAAGTTTAATATTTTGGTAGAAATTGTTTTATTTTGATTTCTATATAATATTTTAATCACCTAAATAATTTCACATGGTAGTCCAGTTTTGCAAGATCCGTTTGATGGCTAATGTGTTTATATGCTAGCATTCACACGCGAGCATAGCATTGGGATCCTGCAAAAACCGATTCGGTCAGTTATGTCATTCGGTTTTGTCACTAGAAACTGGATCCGTCGTCCAGTAATAAGCGGGATCCCGTTTAATCACACATATATTTCAATAGCAGTGTTCACACGGCTTCTTTGCGGGATAGTGGAGCGGTGGCAGCCCCCGCCTCGCGCCCGCCTCCACCAATACCGTTACTTTTTCGAATTTATTTATATTTTATTATACAATAATAAAATATAAATAAATGTTGAAATTTGAGAAAATAGAACTGGAGCCTATTGATGGTTTTTCTCCACCCTCACATGGTTATTAATCATTTATGTTTTATTTTTCAGCTAAAATAGTCGTTAAAAAATGGAATCAGATAAGAGACAGCTGGAAGAGAAGTTTCAATGCGACAAAGAAAATAAATAAATCTGGATCTACTGCAGTCAATACCAAAATACAGTTATCTCGAGCAGTTGTTGTTTTTAAAAAAATTATGGTTCCAGCTATAACACAAGTCAGGGGCGGTAACAAAGCTACAAATATTGAAGAGGGTGATATGGAAAATCTTATCCAAAATTAAGAAAATAAATATGAATCTACTATTGTACATGAAAGTCTAAGACAAGACAATCCCCCTAAGGTGCTAAACGACTTAAGAGACGTATACTACCAAGACAGAGGCTTTCTGTATTGAACCATTGGTTAAAATTGTGGCTTTTTATATTTTGCAACAAACTTATTGTACCTGCCTACAATTGTAATATTTGATCATCGTTGAATGAAGCTAGTGTAGGAAGTGAACTTTTGAAAAATGACAAATTACTATCTTCATTTTATTGTTGATTTCATCTGGTGGACGATAAACTTCTGCCATTTTTTGATCCATTACAGAAAGCTCCTCTGCCTTGTTAGTTCTCTTAAGTCAAGCACCACCTATGGGATTCTGTCTTGTCCTGGACGCTCAAGTGTATATAGTAGGTTCATTCACTTCTTCATTTTGGATAGGATTTTCCTATCACCCTTCAATATTTATAGCTTTGTTACCGGCCACTGACTTGTGTTACAGCCGATCCATAATTTTTTAAACACAACTGCTCGTGATAACAGTATTTTTGGTATTAACTGCAGAATCCAGATTTATTTATTTCTTTGTCACATTTAAACTCCTCTTCCAGCTGTCTCTTTCTGATTCCATTTTTAACAACTATTTTAACTGAAAATGAAACATAAATCATAAATAACCATGTGAAGGGATAAGAGAAAGCCATCAATAGGAGTTTAAATTTTCCAAAGAAAATAAATATTTATATCTTATTATTATGTATTAAAATATTTTATAATTATAAACATTTTAATATATAATAATAAAATATAAATAAATTAGAATAAGTAATGGTATTGGAGAAGGCGGGCGCGGGACGGGGACTGCCACTACTCCACTATCCCGCAAAAAACCGCACGCAGGAAGCCGTGTGAACACTGCTATTGAAATATATGTGTGATTAAACGGGATCCCGCTTTTTACTGGACAACGGATCCAGTTTTGCAGGATCCCAATTGCGGAATGCTCGTGTGAATGCTAGCATATAAACACATTAGCCATCAAACGGGATCCTGCAAAAAACTGGACTGCCTGTGAAAGGGTATGTACTATTATATGTATCTTATTTATAACAATAATATTGTCAATGTCCACCCATTCCATACAGGCATCGACCTTAGATAACTTCTTGACCTTATCTTGAATATATACTTTAAGTCTGCTCATTTTAATTTTTGCAATCAAAACCAAAAAGTTTTTAGAAAGAATGCCCACCTTTTGAAACCATATTTGCAACTTAACCTGTTTTTATAACCTTACATAAAAATCATGAAGACCCCACCACCCCCTTTATAAGAAAAATAATTCAACAACTAAACATCTTACATAATTTATGAATGACCACTTTCGTTAATAAATTGATGTAGGAAATAGAGAAAAAATGCACATTCAAGATTTTTCTATTTTTTTTCTGTAACACTAAAGAGAGTGTTTATGGTACCATGAGTAAGTTATGGTTTTATTTTTATTTACTAAATTGTGAAGGATATTGAACAATATTAATGTTCGACTAATTTGCTGGATTGTACCAAAACAGGAAATCCTCATTGAATGTATAAATTTATTCTAAATGATTTTAATTAAAATTTTCCAGTTGGAGATGCCAAAAAGAAAGCACCACCTAAGAATAAAGCTGTAACAAATTATGAAGATGTTAACTTTTCAAATTCCTCAACTAATGAACTCGGCAAAGCTTGGAATTTTAAAATTGCCAGTTGGAATGTAGATGGCATTAGAGCATGGATGACGAAAGGTGGCTTAGATTATATTACATATGAAAAACCAGATATTCTTTGCTTACAAGAGGTGAAATGCTCACAAGCAAAACTTCCTGAAGAAGTTCTTAATATACCTGGCTACCATGCATATTGGTTATGCAGTGAGCAAGATGGTTATGCTGGCATAGGAATATATACTACCAAAATGGCTATCCATGTGGATTATGGTCTACAGAATGAAGATTTGGACAGGGAAGGCAGGATAATAACCGCCGAGTATGAACAATTCTATCTTGTCTGTACTTATGTTCCTAATGCTGGCCGGAAATTAGTAACCCTACCGAAAAGACTAACGTGGAATGAGGAATTTCGTAAATATGTTAAAGAATTAGATAAGAAGAAGCCTGTAATTATTTGTGGTGACATGAATGTTGCTCACAATGAAATAGGTAATGTTGCTCTTGAATATATGCAAGAAAAATATTTCAATCAAATCTAGCTAAAAATTTTGGAAATATAAACTGATATATATATTATGTAGGGGAAAAAATCTTTCTTTTCGTATATTAAGTATAAATTCAAGATAATTTTTCATCATATTTTATTTACCTTTAATTATACTAAGTGAAAAATAAGATCGAACATTTCTTTTTTATAAAAATGCAGTAAAAGATGATAAAAATAATTGTAAAAACTCCATTTGAATTAGTTTCTTTAATGATTAAGATATATATATTTTTTTGTTTCTGGCTGGCCAATGCGAAGGGGCGGCAAAACGATACCGTCCGCTCGCTTGGCCCTCGCTCGGTAATTCCCCAGTTCGAGCGAGAAGGCGAGTCAAACGGGAGAGGGGAATGGCAATGACATTGAAAATATGTATCTATTCTTAGTTTAACTCTAGTACCTTAGTGGCCATGACCTCGTAACCTACTTTTTTTTGTTATTATCACAAAGTGCGTTGAACTATTTATGAATAACGATTATTAGTATGTTTAATTTACATCGATTACGTTTTATTAAGAATTGATGTTTTAATTTACTTGTGTTGTTCACATAAACAAAATAGGGTTCAGTTGGTTAGATATCATTTGCGAAATACCAGAAGTTATAGTGCAAATGAGTATCTACCCAAAATGTAATTTATTTGGAAAGTCAGGACATAATATAAGTAAGTAACTTGTACGTTGTCGAAAACTCGCCAGGCATCGCTCGGCGATCAACACTACAACGTAAGCGCGATGGATATTACTTTGCCACTTAAACACTTAGGCGAAAGCTAAAACTAAGCATGCGAGGTTATCTAAGGTGACATGGAGTGCATCGTATGTATGTGCATAAAATGTTGTGAGTAGTAAGTAAGCAGTATTTCTATAAATACTTCAATGCGAAGTGTATGTCAATTAATTTTTAATTGCAATGTGTACTACTACAGAGGAGACAAGATGTTATCAACGTCAGTTAGTCATGAGTAAATGTTATCTATCAAGTTTATAAGTCGTGGTGGTCTCTTAACGCAAAGCCGAGCCACCCGGCACGAAAACCGTGCCGTTTCCGCGCTCTGCGTCATAGTACACTGGCCTTTGGTAGGAAGTGCACACGCCTTCTCGTGCTAAAGCTTCATCGAGTTTTTAAAAGAATATTTTAAAAAATGCTTAACTTTCTCAAGTATAAACTAATTTTCAATATGTTCTTAATCTACATATATATCTTTAACTTTGAATTAATGACTGATCTCATTTTACACCCCGTATATATGCAGTTTCGTTCAACAACTTGTTGCCATTTTCTAGGTAATGATTTAATCCCATTGCTGTTAGAAATTTTGGGATTTCTGATTAAAAAACTGCAACAAATAATTTTGACAGTCCTCTCTTGATGTTAATGTAACACTACATAAAAATTCTGAAGAGACCGAAACAGGTAAAAATCTAAAGGTGCAGGGTCAGGGCAATATGATGGATGCATTAACACTTCCCAATTAAACTCTCAAAATTTGCTGAGTAGCTGATGTTGTGTGTGGTCTAGTGTTATCATGGTGAAAAACCACACTTTTCTGTTGATCAATTCTGGCCATTTTTTCTCTACTTGCTTGAGTCTCATCGGCTGTTGGTAGTAGAAATCCGAGAGAGAGAGCTTGCTTGCTTTTTAATCATGATGTTTTTCGCACATCCTTGTCGTAGGTAATCGATTTTTCATAACCAGCGTTTAATCTCTTCTAACTAATATGCCAATTTTTTGCTACTTGTTCCAAAATAGCATGAACTTTATCTGTAACAGATCATTCAGAGCGAGTTTCACTTTTAACATCAAAATTACTGGACTGAAAACTAGTTTTGCGCTACTCTTACGAACACTGCATTAGGTCCATAAACGTCACAAATTTTTTTGCGACTTGTGTCGCATTTTCGTAATGAAACTTTAAAATGTATCGAGTTTCTATGTTAGATGTACTCATTTCGGTAGAAAGAAACACAATAAAAAATAGGGGGATATCGTTTTTACCTTTTATTTTTCTCTTTTTTTAAATGTCATCTATTGATGGTATTAAATTAGCCAGATACAAACAGCACACCAACCAAAGAAATTTTACTGCAGTGTTTTAATTATGAAATATGAAAAAACCTTTTTCCGACCTGATATATACCACCTGAGTAAATACAATGCAAAGTAAATTTAAATAGTAGCCTTTTACACTGAAAAGTGAAGTTTTAAAAGAGTTCAACTAAGTTTTTTTCTATCAATTCTAAATGATAGACCCATTGATTACACCATTAAGCATGTAGTCTGGTTCTATTACTTTAAAATTATCTATATAAATGTATAAAATTATAGTCTATAAGGTATATTATTGTATTTACAGATCTGACTAATCCAAAATCAAATAAAAGGAATGCTGGCTTCACAGAAGAAGAGCGTACTGGTATGACTGAGTTACTTTCTGATGGGTTTATTGACACTTATCGGCACTTATATCCTAATAAAACTGGTGCCTACACTTTCTGGACGTACATGATGAATAGCCGTGCAAAGAATGTTGGATGGTGATTATTCATGTTTTTTTTTTTAATGTAGATCATTGCTTTGCAAAAAGAAACTCGCATGGAATAAAACGGGCACTTCTGAGAATTATTTTATTATTAAAATCTAAGACATTAAGGTTTTAATCACTTGCAGTTTTGACAATGTCAATTTTGCTTCAAATAATAATATTCCTTTATGAAAGATTGTTATTTGAAGCAAAATTAATATTCGAATCCCATTGCTTCAAAATTGCTAGAATAATAGAATAAAAATTAGTGTTATTAATTTTACAATATATTGTGCAAAATTATTTAAAAATATATGTAATAAAAAAAAACAATATTCAATAAGAAATATAAACATCACTGGGACGGTGAGGCTGGTGGAATTTTAACAATGTTTTAATGTCAGGTTTCATTTTAGTTAACATCAGTTGCAAATCACCACTCTCAGTGATCTGCAGTCTATTCCTTTTTCTTAGACAGTAAATTAGCTACCGCACTAAATCCACGCTCGACGTAATATGGTGATAGACATTAAATTAAAAATTTCTGTACTAATTCCGACAATCCAGATAAAAAGAGATCCCACAAAAAGATATTGATTTTTGGAGCCAGAACTCTTGGTATCCATTTCTGAATTTTACTTTTAATAATAAAATTCAGAATGACTTCTTTACTTTATCAGTCACCCGCCAGTATGGATCACTGGTAAAGCACACAAAAACAATAAGATATCAGAAGAGCTATACTTGCCTTTTAAAGATTTGATTTCGAGAACGCAAAACTTGTATGCCTTTGCTTGTTTGCGGTGCCCCAGTGTACTTTTCTTGCAAACATTTTATTACAAGTTCCTGTATTTTTGTCGAAACATGCTTGATTACGTAAATCACGTCTTTGTTTACCAACTTGCAAACTTGTTACCGACAATCCTAAACTGAATCAATTAGTTAGTTTATTAATGCTTATTTAAATGTTTATTTATGCTATATTAATAAGATAAACATCTTAGATGGCTAGACAAAATGTTTTTTCATCAAAATAGATGTATTTTCAAATTATTTTATTATATTAAATTTTTAATTAGGTAGGTATGCCGCGATCGCCCCCTTGACTGTCATAACGCCCCCCATTTACCTTTGGACCCGCTACCGCCCCCACGAAAAGCTCTAACGCCCACTAGGGGGCGATACCACCCCCATTTAGAACTTCTAAGTTAAATTGTCATATTCATTTTTGAGATAAAGCACAAAAAATAAAGAGCAAATGTCCCTACCAATGTTAGTAATATAATAAAAAGCTAATAAAGTTTCATGGACATCATATCATCTGGAAAATACTTTCGTTTTGAGTGCAAGCAAATGATATTAATATTATTTTATTTCAGGCGTTTGGACTATTTCTTAGTATCGCAAAGGCTTTTACCGGCTTTGTGTGATAATGTGATCAGGAATGACGTATATGGAAGTGACCATTGTCCTATTGCACTATTTCTACATTTGCCTAGTGCAGATAAGCCACAGGAGTGAACGGTTAAGTACTTTGTAATGATATTTATTCCTCAATTGGATAAAAATGTTAATATGATTCCATGTTTGTTCGTTTTTCTTTAAGCGGTGATTATTTGTAATAAATGTATGTGTATAAAAATGCTTTTCATTTTTTGTTTTCATATAGTGATGATGATGATCAATTTAGAAGATTGTCATATGAGTTTGATGCTCTTGGAAAGTAAACATAAATTATCATATTTACAAAACGGTAATTATAAATAAGACTAAATATAAAATAATACAAAGTTTGTTTGCATCAATATTAGTGCTAGTAATGTTCCAATTTTGCTTATTCTTTGTTTAATAGAATAGAAACACCCTAAACACTCCATCATGTTAAGACAGCGTCAGTATTTTATTTAGAGTAATGTATTCATAGTTTGCAATCGTCCACGCCAGGCGTCCCAAATCCGAGTACTCACACCTACCAGTTTCATTACAACACATCTATTGCTTCAGTAAATAAATCAATTAACTTCAAGAGATTGTTTCGGGGTTTATCGAAATCTGAATTTATGATGCCCTAAAGTTAATGACACTACACAAAACGTGTGTATCCACTATCACCACTAGTTATATTGTGTATGAGTTACATTGGTGCACAACTGCCGTTTATAGTGTTATATGAGGGACTGTTCTGTAAAAAATAGACGGAGGTTTCGAAGTTTCTATTTCGCTACTAACTTCGGTCCATGTGGACTTGAATCGATTCCTTCATTTTGTTCATCGATTGATTATGCTCTCGAACATGATCCCGGTTTTGCTGTCGATGCCGATTTTGCTCCACTCGATTTCGGTCAGTCTCGGTTTGGATTCCAAATCCAGTCTCCATTGAAGTACAGTACAACATACGAAACACTGCCACTGAGATTCAACGAAATGTGACAAGGAGCAGGTCGAAAGCTTTGTGCCGTCAAATTCGAAATACGAAAACGAAAACAGGTTTATTTCTTTTGTTTTGTCCAAACAAAAAAAAATTGTAAAAACTACTGTTTTCATTTACGTATGACCACCTGTGACAAAGACCGGGGGGGGGTCAAAAACCTTACAATTTATGTGACGCAATTTATAGATGGCCCCCTACGGGATTATTGGTCGGTTAAACCAGTAAGTAACAAGTACGCAAGTAACTCGTTAGAATACCTAAATAGATTATTGTTCTTGTTGACATTGTGTACATAATGCTGTTGAAGATATTTTTTTAATTACAACTTAAAAATTTTCATGTGTATGATAAATTTGTATTTTATTGAAATTAAAGTTTAGTAATATATCTCATTACGTAAAAAAATAATCGTATAAAATTAAATTAATCCTAAAGTTTCATAATGTCTTCACTTTATTAAACTGGTAATACAAGAAATTGTAAACTAAATAAATGCTGCTAGACATCACAAAAAATTCGTAATTTTACATAGCCTAAATTTCAGATGGCACTAATGGCTTAGTACCACTGAGTACCTTTGTATATTTGTAATTTAACTTTTTGTACCTTGGTACAAAAAATGAAATTAAAAATATATGGACTTACACGACAATGGTGAACATGGTAACCATTATTGCGTATCGCTTGTGTTATTTTTCTATAATTGTTTCTTTTTTACTATTTTATTATTTGTGTTTTTATTGTTATAATTGTTTACATAATGTGCCGTATACATGGATACTGATGTGGAACTTTGTTTCGTAAAACAAGGATAACAATGGTTTAACTGTGAAAACATATCATAAACTCTTATTCAAAAGGATCAAGTAGCATATTTCTGGGTAAAATAAATTAAAATCCTTTTCATATTATTATTTTCTTATATATTTCCAAAATATTTACCATATTTAAATTAATTAATACTGAAGATTTATAAGTTTTTGGTACTACCATATATTCACATAAATATGCATTACCTTCTCAATAAGCGCCATCTTTTGTGTGTTTTACATTAACATATTTTTTTCGTATTCTATATACAAATTCAAGATAATTTTCATCATATTTTGTTCACATTTTTTTATAATATATGTATGCCATTTTGTTCAACAATTTGTTACCACTTTGTAGATAATGCCATAATCCCATTACTGTAGAAATTTCGGGACTTCTCTTCAAAAAAACTGCGACAAGTAGTTTCGACACCTACCATACTCCTACTCCCTACTGATGGACTCTTATCTCAGTGAGAGAAAGTTTGAAGTCAAGCTCCGTGACGCAAGATTTTCTCTTTTTAACTGCAGGGTCAAAACTCGATATTTGATCAGGTCCTCTATAATATACTCACCTGTGACATGACTCAATCACTTGATACATCAATAGTCGATACTTTGCCTATGATGCGACCTTCCTCAGTTGCAACCACGATCCAAACGAAGCGAGCAAATCGCTACAAACTCAGCTCAATGCCACCAATGCTTGGCTGACCAAGTGGCGCATGAAAGCAAGCGCTCCGAAGTTTTACCACATCACATTTACTCTAAGGCGTGGAGCTTTTCCCCAGGTTAACTTAGGCTCCGACATATTGCCGCAATCAACCTAAATTAAATATCTTGATTTTCACCTGGACCAAAGAATGACGTGGAAAGACCATATAAAAGTGAAGCACACCGAAATCAATCTAAGATTTAAAAACCTACTCTGGCTCTTCAATAGACAGGCGGCTCTATCACTATCTGACAAACAGAATATATTGTTCCATAATAAAACCGATCTAGACATATGGCATTCAGCTGTGATCAATAGCCAACCAATGCAACACTAGGTGCCTTCAGGGAGCTCAAAATAATATTCTAAGTGTACTTTTGTCAGCACCCTGGTATGCTCGCTATTCGGAAATCCGTGAGTATCTGGATTTTCCAACCGTCTTAGAAGAACTAAAGTGATACACAGTCCAATACAAGAACCGCTGGTCAACTCATCCTAACCCCCTATCTATTATGCTCTTGAGAGATAGAAGGGTGGCTCTACCTTGCCAAACTCCAACCTCTTGCAATTTACCTGATTATAGTCGCGATGACTGATCGCGGTGTAAAATATTGAAAAAAAAAAGTACTTTTGACAGTCCTCTCTTGTTATTAATCTACCTAAAGAATTCTAGAGACCGAAACAGGTTAAAATTTGAGGGTGCAAGGTCAGAACTATATGTGTCGCATTATCATGGTGAAAAACCACACCATTTCTGTTCCAACTGTTTTTCCTCTACTTCTGCTGGCATCTTGTCAGCTGTTGGCAGTAAAGATCGGGATTTATGGTTTTGCCCGGCTGTAAAAGCTCTTAATGAATAATGTCTTTCCAAGCCCACTATGTACCGATTTATTGCAAGTTAATCCGGGTTTTGATGGAGCTTGTGTGCCTTTTCACCATGATCTTTTTCATCAATCTTTTTTAAAACGGTACGGTTTCATTACATTGAAATAAAGAGTTGAATATGAGTATACGATTCATTAAATTTCTTTCAGTGAACTCCTGTTGGACCCAAGTATCGAGCTTTTGTTTTGTATATCCAGCTTTTTTCAAATGGATCAATACTGTTTTGTAGTCGATCCCCAGCATTTAGCTATGTCATAAGAATTAATATGCCAATCTTGCTCTACTTTTTCCAAAATGACATCGACTTATGTAATAAGTCGATGTGAATTTCATCTTTGACATCAAAATTACCGGACTGAAAACGCTGTAACTAGTTTTATACTACCCTTACCGGTACTGCATTAGATCCACAATTGTAAAAAAAATTTTCGCGGCTTGTGTCGCATTTTTCCTTTTTTTTTGTAACTTTTTATAAAATGTATAGATTTTCTACATTGGAATCAATCATTTTGAAGGACAGAAAAACTATAAAAAAAAGGCGAAACACTATTTACACTTTTTTTAATATCATCTATGTAATGGTGTCAAAACTAACCAGATACAAACAGCACAACCAAAGAGATTTTACGGCAACTTTTTCCTTTTTTCCACAACCTAATTTTTTTCTAAAAATTTGAGACAGAGTTCTGTTAACGTGACAGCGGTGTGAAATAATGTGGAATACTTATGTTTATAAATTTAAACCAGGGCGAACCAAAAATTTGAACTGTACACTTTTACACAAGGATAAAACAAAGTAAACTTTTTATACATTTTTGTATGAATAGTATTAGACTTTTGTCTAACGTGACATCTGAAATAATAGTAAATAGGTATATGTATCAATAAAGTAAATCATCAACTTGAGGCGGTCGTAACTATTCCACGCTCATCTATTAATCTCTGTATTTTGGTAAATGAAAAATTGCGATTGTGTGGAGACTTCGAATCTTAAACGACGATGAACATCAATCGCGTGCTCGTGCGCGATCGCCGAACTTGGTTGCGCCATTTGGTTTGGTGGCGAATGCGGAATCAAAGTCGATGTCGTTTCAAAGCTGTGTTATTTTATTTTCTAAATCAGTTTGGTTTTTGCTATCATCAGTTTGTTTATTGTTTCGTGTCTAATATAAGAAATTCCGTGGGTATGTAAGAAATTCATACTATTTTTAAATATTTATTTAATAATTCATGGTCTGACCTCAGGCATGAGTGACAACAACGGCCAGAGACTAAATAACGAATTAAAGAGGTTAGTAGAAAAGCAAATCCATCTCGCAATACCAGTAAATTTGTAATAGTTTGTTGTTAGCATAAAAAATATATTGGGTGATTTGCGCCAAATTGGAACATTAACTTCAGACCTTAAGAACTTCATTGTTGTGCTATATCAGCGTGTCCTCTGTTGAAAATACACTGATCAGATTTCTATAATGTGCTAAAAGAAGTATGAAATCAAATAATTGTCTATCACATGAGTATACTGAAAATCAGAGAACGTGCACGAGACGTTTGCATTGCAATATTAAATAATTCTATTAAAAACGAAACCATTTTGCATAAATTTATTACGTGCGACGAGAAATTATTAAGTATGACAGATGAAAATGTTCATTACAATGTTTGTATTCATGAGATCCACTAAAACAGTGTCCAAATCAAAGATTATCGTAAATGTTCATTGGTTCTATTCTAATGTTATTTGCTATAGCTCTATATGCAATTTGGTACAACTATAATTGCAAGTATTACATAGTCAAGGATTAAAACGATGATGGAGAAATTTGTAATCTAATTGTTTTTCCCTATCCCTGTTACATAACAATATACAACCATACATTGTACTAAAAACCACCCCAAAATTACAGAAGCTACAACTCTAAACTCACAATCATTCACTAATTTCTCAAACTTTAATCTACAGATTACCACTTATTTATTTTTTTAAGTAATAATCCGAAATCTCGGAAAATATTGATCTTTATCGGAATTTTTATGTATTAATAAGTTCGGAAAACTTTGAAAGTCATCTGAGATTTGGGGCTTTTATTTTTATAGAGATTTCTTCACCAACTCCTCAAGAAGCAGTCAAAGATACCTTTACAAACGTCGCTTTACCTTTAGGAGACTTATATAGCATCCGTACGGGATGTATCACTTGTGCACTGATTCATATGAGGCGCTGGATCTTCGCAGTTGTGGATTTATATTTTTTATGAGTGTAGACCACTTTATTTCCGCCGCCCCGTGTACCTTTCTAAAATAATGATTTTCTGAAATCTGCCGCCCCTAGGCCGCGGCCTAGACGGCCTGTTGACAAATCCAGGACTGGATCTTCGGCCAGAATTTGAATAATAACCACCAATTTTTTATTTCCACCGAAGAGCAGAAAGCGTTTAATTTTATATAATATAAAAAATCGGAATCTATCCTATTCTTGTACCAATCATATACGAGTTCTCGATATACCCGCTTTTTAAAGTTCTTTAAAGGTTTTCAAAGCTCCCGTGAAGATTTGTAAAAAAAAAATATGCCTTAATTTTACAAATACGGGTTGTTTACATATTTGTTAGTATACTTGTCTATATATATATTCCGTCAAGAAAGGATAAGCAGCGACTCTCAGAAGCGGAGTGAGGGTCTGTTTTTAGGGCTCCGAACCAAAATGGTAAAAGCGGAACCCTTATGGACTCGTCATATCTCTATTCACATTAATGAGATTTGTAGTATAGTTGTATAAGCCGCTGCTTAGTTTAGTATAGTTAAATAACAAAAAAAATATTTCTAGGGAAGCATTCTATAAGCGTAACAAAGCTAAAAACATTTTTTTCATAAACGACATAATAGCATTATTTCAAGTTTTTAATCATTAATTTTTCTTAAGAATTTTTTGATTTATTGAATATTTTTGGGAATAATCGCTTAGAAAGTAGCAGATATTGTCCTCCCAAAAAATAAATAAATAAAGCTAAAAAAAATAAAGTTGTTTTTTTAGCCGTATACCCAAAAAGTATAAAAAATAACATAGGTATGAGCGGTGACTTTCAACGAAAATTATTTTCTTCATAACCGTTTTTAAGTTATTACCGAAAAACTGCGCTTCTCAACATAAGGACGTAAGTGCCATAAAGATAAGCTCTTTAGCTAGTGCACTTTAGTTTACACTAGTTTAAGAGTAATAGTCGACATACCTACTACTATTGTTTCTTTAGTTACAGGCGGCTAAAGTATTTACACCTATTCTATGTGGGAAATATGGAGAAAAGTATAGCAACGTAGATTTTTCATCTGTATTGCATTATTTTCTAGTAACGGCTGCTGAGCCCTACACTGAGGATGGTCCGACATGCTCTTGGCTTGTTTTCTTCTTTTTGGCTATTTATGTGGCCCCCGTCCTCGCTTTAGCAATATATAGATATTAATGAGCGTGTAACGCCGTTAAACCGTCACTGCTTATGTATATATAAGTTAATTATATGAATCTATGAAGAATGGAACATTATGCATATTATTGATTAAAGACTTACAAACTACTTACAATGTCCTTACTAAAAATTTACACCTAATTATATTTCAAAGGACAAGTAATTTATAACGTAAATTACATTATGTTATATCATTTAATTTATTCAATTCCGGCTGTTTTCGTACATCAGTGACGTAACAGACTATGAATAAGAAGGCAGAAATGCATAGATAATGATAATGTGGGGTTAATTATCGATAAAAGAAATAATTTCAACTTTATGTTTAAAAATGGCAACTTCATAGCTAGTTTGGTTTTTTTTTGTCGGTTTTAAAAGTGTATTATTACTTTAATGTTTATTTGTAATTAATTTTGGTGTTTATTTCTTAAGATTCGACTTTCATATATAGTCAACAGTATGGTAATTAGATGGGACACAAAATCGAATGTTTCCGCAAATATTCATAATCTCTTTTTTTACAACTTTGCCAAAATCACTATAACAAAAATATACCAATGAAAATATGCTTATAAATAATAAAATATAATTAAAACAAAACCCTACTAAATGCTCAGCCAGCCTGAAGCGCGAGCGCTGCGGTGGCGGCGTCTAATCATTTACCTACAAATGGCACTTGATGTTGTCAGTGATGTAAAAGTAGCCGAATGTATTAGTTATTAAGTTAGTCTGATTTTCTACGTGTTGCACTCACCTCTAAACAAAGCACATTATCGCGTAAACGATACATAGCACGCAAGATTACTTGCGGACTCGCAGGTTGTTATCGGGATAAATTTCACTATGAAGTCTTAAAGCCGCAACTCTACAAACTCCCCAACAATAAATCATGTTTGCATATTCGATATCAGTGACAGGCATTATTGTTAAACACTTCAATATTAATCACACACAATCTTAGTTTCAAAAACGACAATATCGTAAACGTAACACCTAACACTAACTAAATACATACTTATCGTTGAACTCGTGTAGTTCAAAGACAAGCACGCTCACGGATGCATGCACCGAACACGTACGTTTGATAGCCACGCGATCGACTGCGTCACTGCTGTGCCTCGTGAACAGTAGAACAGGGGGGCGGTAGGCGGGAAATGCGGCATCAGGCACATGTTTTGTTATAGGGTTTTCGATGCGAAATTTTTATGTAAATATTCTTAGCTATTTTTCTCAAAAACGGCTTTTTCAATGACTATGGTTTCTTTTGTAAAGTTGTTCTAAAAAAGGATGAGATTGTGAATATTCATAGATAATGTATAATCGATTTCACATGGAAAACTCTTAGAGTAAACTCAAGTTGCATATCGGGTTGACATACATCAGTTATTTTTTAATCTTTTACGGCATTTTTACAGTTGCTTTCATAGTAGTGATGCACCCGTTTCAGTAATAGGTATCCCGTCTCATAAAATACACTTACCAACAGATTTCGTTTTTTTTTTTCTATGAAAATTTAAGGTTAGCCTCGTTTTGACACCACCAACTCATGTTTCGTCAGAAGTTTCTTATAATAAAATAATACTGTATTTATGCTTCATAATATTCGATACAATTCATAAACAAAAAAATATATTGAACTAGACATTGCTGCACCATACACTTAGGGAAGAAGTTAGTAGTGAAGAAGTGAGCAACTCTTAAAGAGAAAATACTGATAGGTTGGATATTCTATATGATTATCAGGGAAGTGATTTGGATTTAATTCAGTTTTGAGTATCACTAATTGGTTTTCTTATGTAGCCTTGTATGTGTAACCATTGCTTTCATCTTTTAATATTTCCATTTGGAAAGAAATCAATGACAAACTTTCAATATAATTTTTGTGGATAACCATATCACGAGCACTGGCAAAGGGTAAGTTACTTCATACTTCGTTTAGACAATCATGACCTATCAATCACGAGGCATGTGACTTAGAGGATTCCTCTGTTTCTCCCTTGGAGAAAAGGAGATCCTAACGAAATGACTATCTCACGTCACCTCTTTACATTCTTGTGTTTCATTGCAAAATAGTGTTAATTGCAATTATGTCGGTTTTGCTACATTTTTGTAGTAAAAGATGAAAAAGTGGAAACACGAGATGAAGTCTTAAGCATTACAGGTATTTCACAGTTTCAGAAGTAGATGCGGAGCTCCTTACTAACACTGACTTTCATCAGCCACAATTCCAATTCACCCGAAGCATGCATATTTAATACTCTGAAAAATAAAACTTTCAATCGATTATATATTTTAAGAATACAACATGAAATTATTAAAATAAATAGCTACCATTCATTAAATCAACTCAAATGAGAAAAACCAAACATACTTGTATGTTATTTATTCATGAGATGAGAATGTGTAATGAAATGGAAAGAGAAAAGCAAAAATAGCATTTTATTTTTACTTCATATCACTTATTATTAAACCAGATTATTTTACAACTCTGTTGAAAATAAAAATAAAATTGAAATTAATTGAAAAAAAATAAAGATAAAAATTATAAATGAATTGTATCAATGGTTAAGTTTCATTTACATTTAGCAGTGACATGTTAGGTCCTTTACGTCTGTATTTGAGATGTGCCTGAAATCAAAGAAAAAAAAATTATGAGTGCGTGTAACTTTTATGCACTATTGAAGTAAATCTTTTTTTGTTGGTATTGTGGCAGATATTAGTACTAAATCAAAAGTCTATAAATCCTTTTAAAATTCAATTGTATAAATTAACATTGGAATTATGATTTAAAGATCACTTGATATAATAAATGAAAGAATTCGTTTTATGACCACCCAGGTAAACTACCAGTGCAGCTATTTATTAATGAACATGATTAGAAAAGATATTGCCTACATAAATGGAGAAATTTCTCTATGTGTAATCTAGCAGAATCGCCGGCACAGGCAGTTGTTAATAAGATAATTAATAATAAATATATTAAATATTAACATATGAAGTTGATATTATCAAATACTGGCCATTTTTAATTTGGATATTTCTGGTTTGGTGACAATTTCAACATTCAATAAATGTAGAAATTGCATAGACTATAGACTTTACTGAATATTACTTCTGTCCAAGAAATATTTCAGTTACTCTTGATTTGTGCTTAAAATTGTTTTACTTCAAAGTTTATATTATTGTTTATAACATAATTTCACACCCATTTCCTATAGAAGTTAAATGAAGGTTTGTCGTTTTTACAACCACAAACCTTCATTTATTACGATCTTTACAAACCTCTTTTGCTTCATTAACATTAATCAATTGTAGAATTTCAGGTTTCAGGTGTATAAAGTTGAACAATTTTCTACTATTTCACAAATTGGTCTACATGAGTTTGTCTAGAGTATCCTTATGGACAAGGGCCCATATCCATAATAAATCCTCTGGAAAGGATTATATTGAAGAAACAAATTGAAGAAAGGTCTTCAATTTGTTTCCTCAATATAATTTTTCAGAGGGTTCTCTCGCATCACTATTTCTCTTTATTTTTATGGGAATTCACATTCCATGTTTTTCTTTTAAATCCAATTTTGCTACTATACAAAAATGAAAAACCAGAATCATATAATGAAAAGCTTAACATGCTTGCCACGGCACATTTTTGATATTTTTAAAAGCTTGATGGCCTTGTTTATTTTATATTCTACATTTACTATTCTTCAAGTTTCTCATGTTTCTTCATGCTATTGTTTTTCATTAACAAACAATCCAGATATACAAAGTTTTACACTTATTCTAGCAAAAACATATCTTTTTGTCACCATCCCAACCACCCTCCACATCCACCATCTTGCCGCCACTTAATTGTCGGAGTATACAAGGTAATATTTTGATGGAAAACTTACCTTTCTCAATCCATATTCATACTAAATATACTCATTTTTGAAAAATGAAGAAATATAATTTTATTTCCACGCGGACGGAACGAACAGATATATAATTTATAGGCATGCCAACTACTAAAAGGACCAGAACAATATCCACCAGGCCATTTAGTAACATACAAACTTTCATCTTACAACTTAATAATTAACAAGACATTAATACCAACAGAATTATCCCTAAATATACATTTGGACATTTTTTAATGCTTTATATTAGACTTCTAAAATTTACAAAAATGTTTAACCAAAATTTTTCATTTGCTTAGAATCCTATAATTAACAATAAAACTTAATGTCGCTAATAAATCTACCAGTTGCAATTATTATTTTCCCAATAATCAAAGATTCTTAAGATTCAAAATTTCAATAAACTAAAGTTATTACCTTTAAAAATGGCAATATAAGCATGCCTTTGCAGTAACGTATAAGCAGTACTAAGGGATACTATTGTGCTTTGTTTTAGAACTGTTAAACCTGAACAAAACATGTTTATTCCAATTTCCAAACCAGTGCCAAAGTCACTCTCATCCATTGCTATTGAAGCATAAGTTATTACTGGTTGTAATTCAGACAATGCTTTATCTTTATCAGTTTGTTCTTGTGCATTTTCTATTTTTTCAAAAAGTTTCTTTATAGTTCCTGAAAATTCAAAGGGAAATTTCAAATTAATGATTGACAGGATTTTATTTTCAAATATTGATACTGTGATTATATTGATTTATAATGTGAATATGAGTTTATAACAATATTTATTCATCATTTTATTAACTTACGTTCATTTTCAACTAAAGGTCTATAACCCATTTGGGTCTTCTTGTCATAAGGGACTACAATTCCAGCGCCATGAAATGTTTTTGAGACAATTTTTGATTGCCTCTTTTTCATATCATATTTCTCCAGTGAAAAGTTTTCACTTTCTGCCCACTTCTTAACCTTTTCCATTAGTTTATGACATGCCACAGATGTAAACGGGGAATGCTGTTTTTGGTTTTGTAAATATGTACTGGAATAATAAATCAAAATTTCTATGTCTATACATATAATAATACAGTAGAACTGGGCATGTCTGTACACTCAAGGTACGTATGAAAAGTGGAGAAGAGAAGATAAGAGAAAAAGTTTTAAATTTGTGTCTGTTCATGTATATCTCTGAAATTACTAAAAGGACTTTAAGTAGATTTTATGGGTAGATAGAACTTGGGTTGGGGTAGAACATAGTTTTTATTTTGTTTAAATATAATGTCAGAAAAAAGATGACCTCGAGGATGGCGGTGAGGTTGTATAAAATATTCTTTCACATATACAAAAATGCAATATCCCAGAATAATATAGCTCTATATTTTATTTTGGTACTAGAATTTTTCAAGGCTACACACAAAGAGGAATCATAAGTGATACAGAACTAAAAGAAATACAGGGAGCAGAATTGAAGGCCAGAGCCAGAATCAAAATTGAGAACAGGACTGGGAATTAAACAGTCTTAGATTGGGATTAGAAGCAAGAGCATATCCAAGATCAAAATCAAGAACAATATCAGAACAGTATTGAAAGCGAGAACTAGATTAGAATTGAAAGTAAGGTCTTCCTATATAAAAGATGAAGGAACAAAATCCACGACCACATGGGTGAAGCCATGAGTAAAAAGGTAATTACAACTATATACATTACTATCATACAAATTCATAACAAATAATATTTAATTTTAGTAAAAGTCATAATCATTATGATAAATTCATTTTCTGTCAAGAACTTTTCTTTTTAATACCTGCATCATTTTAATATTTTAGACAAATAGTACATAATAATCCTTAAAGATTCCAAATATCAGTAATAAGTCAAATGATAATTGCTTTATTTGGTGCATTCAGAATTACTACATCTATGGTGTTTTTATTCCTTATTTATAAACAAAAATAGTTAAATTGAAGTTTCAGATACAAAATTTCAAAACAACACATTCGTAAAGTAAACATAATGTACTTTTGAAAAATGGCATCGACATAATTCTGTTCAACTGAGTGAATTTAGATACTGTCTGTAATAATTTTTGTGCAAGGTTTTCAATTGTTTGTTTTTTAATTCAACTTAAATAAATCAGTATTTTTTTTATAATTTAAACACAATCAATCATTTTAAAATGCCACTTTCATATTAAATGTTATTCACATGAATTAAATTATGTTTTAAAATGTTTTAAATTCAGTTTTTATGACACATTTCAAGTGTAATTGCTATTACCTATGAAATAATGCTATTTTTGATTGGATTTCATTTAAAGCCAGTCTAGATGAATCAGATCTTTCTTCCTTAGTTAAAGAAATATCTCTAGCAGTGTGACATTTGTCACCTAATAGTGCAGTATGAGTGGTACATCTATCATAGCTACAGTAAATGATTATCATTTCAAGGTCACAAAATAAAGTTTCTATTGTGTGTAATCATATTCTCAGCATTTGTAACCCAATGATAACATACATGTTTTCTGACAAACACACACTGCATGTATACTTACTACACTGCACCAAATATGTTGTGAGCCAGTGGAGTTATTTTACAATCCTTTTCACTGTCATTGGACGCTACAAATTCGGGTGCTTCATTTGGATTGTCTCTAAAGTAACCAAAGTGTAATTGACTTTTACCTTTACACTTGAGAACTGCCTGAAAATTGACATTAATATCTCATATTAACTTAAAATTTGTGAATATTAGAACTGTAATTGAATAAGAATTTATGCAAAAACCAAAGATATATATATATACATAAGTTTCTAAGGGCAGTAGAATTCGGAAACAATTGGCTTAATAATAATTTTTGTAATAAAGTGTAAACTCTTTATAACATAGTTCATTATAATGAAAAGCTACCTATAACATAGAAATTAATCCAAATTGGTTGGTTTTCCTTAAAACTCTACTTTGATATACTCTTTGCAGCATAACAACCATTTTCTATTACAAAAAATACATTCATATTCAGTAAATAAATATTGTCAATAGTATTGTTTATATTATCACTTGTAAAGGGCTCTAAATAAATTTTTGAGGTTACAAAATGTATCATAAACATATTTTAGGTCATAAGCAATCATCTTGCTTTTGTTATTGTTGATTGCTTCAAACATGTGTACCTTTACTCTTGGTAATACTGACATAGCAAAAAACACCAAGCAAAATTTATGAACAGGCCCTATGCATTTAGAATATTTCAATTACCTATATTAAAAATTGTCACATTTAGTAACATGTGACTATTTTTTTTCTTCACTCCACAAAACAAAAACTCTTTATAATTAAAAAATAATGCTTGGTTCTTTGAGTTATGTTATAAAAACTTTTGACTATTATGCATAGCGAGTTACATCAAAAAATAAAATAGCAAACAATATAATTAACTGTGAGCTTGGGCAGATAGTGTATTGGCAGTCTATCAAATCTTATAGTTTACATTTATAAGTTGCATTTTTTTTAAGAACCACCATTAATTTACAAATAGTATATTAAATGATTTTGGCATAGCAATAGCTTTCATAAATATTACTAAGTAAAAATCTGAACTTGTGAGCGATATTGTCAATTAAATTTTGATTTAAAAAAATGAAGAAATACAGGATTACTGAAAAGTTACTGTACTTTGAAATTTAATAAGAAAACTTAACAGTATTGTAAAAACATTAAAAAATCCATATGAATTGCCCTATCAAATGTCCTTGTGGAAAAAAATGAAAGTGTGTATTTATGGCTATACTTAAGTTTCTTTGGTTAAAATAATTAGTATAAAATATCAGTTGTAGGAAATTTATAAACAAATATATTTATAACATTCAATACCTGTTATATTTATAGCATATGCTTACCACTTAATTGTGTTTAATGCCTATGTGTAGGCTATTATCACACTATAAATTAGAGAAAGTATAGACTATTTGTCACTTGGCTAATTTCAGATAAGTGACTGCGTCTTGTCTTAGTGCATTTAGTGCTTATTAAATGGTGTATTTAGTGCGGCCATATTACATACTAAAAAAACACTATGATCTGTTTTTCATAATATGCCAAAAGACATATAAAACAATGTCTTGAAAATTAAGATTGTTATTTTATATGTATACCACAATAAAAAGATTTGAATAAAATAAGATAATGTGTATAGGATATGAAAAACTTTTAAAATCTATTGCACCTGAAATTCTGGTGGATCATAGAAAAATCTCCAATGTATCAAATACAATTCCTTTTCTTCAATCATAGGCAACTTCCCGAGTAACAAATCATACGGTCCTATAAGTTGTAGATTAACACTAGACAGAATCTCTTCGATAGAGCCATCTTCCTTCAACTTTTCAAAAAATATATAAAAATCGGAAGGCATGTCGACTAAAAAGGCTTTTTATTAATTCCTTTAAATTCACAGATTCATCATAAAAGGTAAGGTCTTTAGGTAAATCAATTTTATTTTCATTATCATCACGAGGGCTCTGTGTTCCAGTTTGGGCTTTGCTAGTAGAACATGTCTCTTCTAATTTATCTTCACATACGGCTAGTGTATTTTCGTCTATTTGTGGTTTTTTATCTTGCTTGTAATTTTCTCGGGGTTTGAAACGTTTATTTTCCTCATGTTTGCTATCCTTTTTTCGTTTGCCATTGCGAGGAGGATGTTTGAAATTATTGTGATGTTGTGGATTTTTTTGATAACATTTTATACCATATTTACAAACCGGTCTTGGATCACTAACATATTTTTGCCAATCTTCGGACATTAGAAATTTGTGATGGTTGGATTATCTTTTGAACAAAATTATTTTTTTTAAATAATAGCAATATAAACCTCAGTTAAATATTACAATCAACCACAAATCACTGACCACAAATCATTGTGACACGATTGTAAGTAATTGTAACTCACAAATTCACAATATTTTTCAAATCATAGAGTGATATTACCATAGAACATGTATATACAGAAGAATAAGTACGTACACATTTTAGAATCGATATTTCGGAAACCGATAGAGTCATGTATTAACTACTTTTAATGAAAAATTCACATTAATGAAAATGAATAATTTTTGTTAATATGTAAAACTGTTTAGGATTTTGCTATTAAGCATTACAAAAATCTCAAGCAAATCAATGAACAATTTATTTATTTAGTAACTATAACAAACGACGTTTGGTTTATGCTTTAGAACTATCGCTTTAAACTTGTGTATTATTAAATTTATAAAATGTGTTGATATGTTGTGGCTGTAGATAGTGGTCGTTTTCCTTTTAATTTTTAGTAGATAAGTACACGTGTATAATATAAAATTATTTAGTGGTCTATATTATATAGTACACAATATTCCGCTATATTTAAAGTAGAATATTGCGTACGCAATCCAGAACAAAACTATGGATTTAACAATCAAACAAGTCGGAGTACTCATATTAAAAAGGGAAAGTTAGAAGGATAGCGAAAAGAAAACCATTTGTCTATTATTTGTAGGATATCCATGTTTGACGGCATCGACATTTTGATTTCGGAAAGGAACGACTGATAGACATTTATACAGCGATACACGCAACACAATGGTTATATTGAATTATTGTTCATTTACAATATATTATATAGATACATATAAAAAACTGTGGGACACTTACATAAATTGTTGATGTGAAATTAACTCTCTTTATGCTATAAATACATATAAAATATTAGTAATGAAATGAAAGTATTCATACTCAAAACAAAATTTTTCATCTTTGACAGTATTCAAACCTCATAACACTTAAAGCTAGCTAACCCAAAGGAGCTATCTTCATTTTACAGTAAAAGTTGTTAAATATACAATAATAAAATAAACTGACTCCTGTTTCCCAGAAGGGTAGGCAGAGACTATAGATTTACAAATGGTACGATCTTTGCATATCATTTTTCTTGCTTCATTTACATTCTTTAATCTTTTTATGAAAGTTCGTCGGTTTTGAGTGCTGAAAATTCGACCTTTTTTTAATATGCCACCAATTTGGTCTATCTAGTATTTTCTAGGACGACCCTTGCCGATCTTTCCGTCACACACATTCACTCTATTTTTGTCAGTTTCATTCATCCCTTTCCAGATGGCCAAATCATCGCAACATATCTTTTTGTACTCTAAGTTACTACATCTTTCAAACCACACCACTTCTAACATCGCTGTTCCTATGTCTGTCTATCAAAGATATTTCATACATTTACGCAAAGATCGCCTCTCCATCCCATTGACTCTACCTTCATTTTTATTCTGCCTTACCCAATTTTCACTATTGCACGTAAGTATAAAGATCAGGAACCCATTATGGATAGCCGAACGCGTTTATTGTAAGACACTTTTAATATTCATAATAGCAAGCATGGCTCCGTTCAACTTTAATACCCGTATTCCCTCCCTTTTTAATATTTCTATCATGTTTACTACAATTTATGTACAGACTAACCAAATATACAAACTTTCATTTTTTTCGACTCTTACTTTTTACATATATTGCACTCAGTCGTACTTTTGCGTCTTCTTAGCTTGTAAGGCGCTGCAAGAATTACTTGTTCGTCGGCGCATAGGAGACATTTGATAGACAGCTCATCTATTCTGAGTTCTCATTCATACTCTTATAAATCATACAGACAGTTACCCATAACCAAGTTGAATAGCCATGCTAAGATTATACATGCCTGTCTGACACAGACATTAGAGCCTCTGTATAAAGATTGCAGTGCTCGTATCAATCCGCTTCAGGTCATGCATGGATAGGGTTATCCATAGACGATTGCTTTTCACTTATCATAAGCTTTTTTCAGATCTACAAAACACAGAGGACCTTCTGGCCCTTGACCAAAATTTTATCCATAATTTTTCTCAGAAACAGAACTTGATCCATATTACCACATCCCATTTTTAGAAATTCCGCTTGTACATTCCAAATCTTATTTCCAGGTTCTTTCACAACTCTATCAATAAAGATTTTCGCATTCTGTTTGCCATCGACATTGAGAAGGCTTATAAGGAGGTAATTTGTGCAAATTTGCTGTGAGTCTTTCCCTTTAAAAAGGAGATACAATGACGGTTTTGGATCATTCATTTAACAATGTACGGCTTTTCCAGCATTTATTAAAAAGCTGGTACAGCAGGCTTGCCACTATACCCCCGCCGCCTCTCAGCATCTCTGACGAAACTCTTACCATATCTGGCAGCTTTTCCCAACTTTCCTGCTTTCATCATTTCATCCATAGTACGTTCATTTCCATCTGCATGCAGATACAATGGTACTGCAAATGAATATATAATTACGACTGTCTCTGCACATGAAAAACCACTTTCGGAACGATCCTTCCAGTGCTCTTTCGTATGACTTTCCTCTTACAGTAAACATACATTATCGTCTCTAATTATAATATATTCATACATGATGTCTTGGAATTACTCTGGAACCTTTTTCACCAAATTTCAGAAAGGTTTTGGGTATGGCCAGAAATTATCCAAAAATCAATGGTAGAATAAAATTTTGAATAAATAATTTTAGGGTACCTCCCGTTTTAGAAACTATTAGTCATACCCTGCTATTAGCCATTAAACTATCTAATATATAGGTTCATAGTATCAAACAAAAAGGCTCCTCCTATATCCATATGCTATAACTAAGTAAATACAGAATATTACACTGCGAGTTGCCAGTTTTTTACTGTATAAGATTGTGTATTAAGACACTTTTAGTTTTGTCACTTATGCACAATGCTCAAATTTGTTCTGGGTTCTCTAATAGTCTACTTGTGAGGTATATTTTGATGCTAATTTTTCTTTTGGCATATAGTGGTGACGTTCCACATAGTAGTGTTTATGCAATTGAAGTACAATCTAATTTAATTTACAATACAGGAGTTTGAATATATAATGTATTATCATAAAATCACAAGAAACTATTTAGTGCTTTTTTGGCGAAATTTGTTAATTTTTTTTACAAATGGCCACATCTATTTATACCAATATTTCAAAAATTGATAGGAAAAGGATGGTCATTATAAGAAATAAATTTAAACTAATCATATTCTAATAATCACATTTTATTGGAATTATAAATGCAGAAGCTGCACAGGCATGATTATGTTCATCTTTATAATAAATACAACTTCAAAAGTGCAAAATCATTTAAATAACAAAAAAGTAAGTGCTACTATCTATGCTGTGGACTGGTGCGTCTGAAATATATTGTTGAAAAAACTGAAACCCAGCTTTATAAATCTTCTTTTAAATGCACTGAAATATATTGTTGATGGTATTCCCAAATTATTTTGTAGATGATTATATAATTTGTATCATATTACATAAAATATCAAATCAAACATTAAATTATACAAATAGAGAGCTATGAGTACATCAATTAAAGAAAAAATAATAATATTATTAGCACACATAGAAAATGAGACCCATTCCACAATTTTGTGTATTCTTTTTTTTTGTTTTACAGAACATGGGACTAGTTACATGTGATATATAAACAAAATTATTTCATTATTACATAGCCTCCTATGGCATGTTTATTTGTTTTATATATTTTAAGACTTTCAAATGCTTAACACACCAGTCGGAATGTACGAATAAAGCGAAAAAGCATTTAATTCTTACATCTTATAAATATAACCAGATCTTAACTGGTAAAACAAACACTCATTTGATGTTTAACACCCAAATTAATTGTGATCGCTCCATTTTTAAATTTAACCACAAACCGTACTATGTAAAGTGAGGGCCAAACTCGGAAGCTACAATTAATTAGTCACAATATAATTGTGTGCTAATAAGCAATTCTTCAATCTGTTGCCAGAAATCCTTTTCAATTATTTCTTTAATATTTCCAAAAATTTATGTCATATGGATTTCATATTAGTGCTGTTCTAAATGAAACATTACATTTTGATAATATCTTGATGAAATTTATATTCAGAGTAAATATTAATAATGCATTTTACTATTTAAGTAAAAAACTTCAATAAACTAAATGAACATTTCTTATATGTAAGATAATTTTGAACATGTTCCAATGAACAAAGGAAACTAAGAACAATGATAAGCCGTTTCTGGCAACGAATTGCCGCAATCGTACGAGAAGTAGGGGTGTCGTACAATGATTACTCTTGTGGCGCGTCATCTTCAGCCTCGCCACAGAAATCGGGGCCGTGCGTGACGTCCTCGTCGAACACGATCTCCTCTGGGTCGGGAGCGCGCGGCAGGAACTCCTCGCCAGGGCATATCTTCTTGAAGATTTGCTCGGCCTGTAATATACATTTTTTGGTAAAAATAGAGCATAGCATAGATGGAGTGGAAACATGTCCAAAGGAACAATATTTGTTTTCGAGTATCAAGTTCAGTAGAGTAAAACTGTACATGAAGGTGGCATAAAATCAAAGCATAACCAAAACTGTTGTCTTTTAATAAAGAGCTATTAGTGAAGCTAATGTGCTATCTGTACAAAAAAAGGGAGAGCATTTAGCCAAAAGCAAGTTTTTATAGCTATTCCCACGTCTTTTTAAGCTTTGAAATATTAGAGAGTATTATGAATTATGTTGCTATCTGACAACTATTTTTTGTCTATCGACATTCTTTACAATAATGAAAAAGTATTAAATTAAATAACACTATATTATAGACATTTTGTACAATAAAAAAATCATTTAAGATTTTAGGCCTTTAAATGCAATTTTTTTTCATCATCAAACCGATTCCTTTGAATGTTACCTGTTCCACAGCACGATCAAAGTCAAGCTGTGCGTCCGGTCCCGAACACACATGAACGTTGTCGAGAATACTGCTAGTTGGTGCACTCGTGTCGTGCACATTGTAGAATAGGGACCACAGGCACTAAAAACATTGAGAGAGTATATTTTGAGAAAAATATTAACCTTTTACATAGTCAAATAATTAACTTGAATTGGAAGATTGTGCTTATTTACAAGTTAAAAAAGTTAACTCTTGTTCAGATATTTTTGAATATAATTTTAGTGTGCTGCTTTGACTTTATTTCAAAACTTTTTTCATAGGATATTGTGCTCCATCGAGTGCAATAATAATTGCACTATCAAACAAAATCACATTGAGACTTTAATCTGGATGTGAGGAAACCTCAATCCATTTTTTTTATTTTGAATCAGATTGATTTATGGTAAAGAATATTTTCTTGTTGAAAAGTACTCTTCTGACTTGCTCAGATGTTTTTGTATTAACACAGTTTAGATTCATATTTAGCTACAGACAGTAGACTGAATTTAGACCTCGGCCATATTTAAATAGAGACAAAAATCTAACCAATTATTTTCTGTATACATGAGAGTGGGCAGGATTTTTGATATAGTACAATAATAAATATATGATCTTCATATTCTATTAGGATTTTTTACTGTAAATTATTTAATAATTTTACTGAGCATAATAATTCTATTACTTGATAATTTAGGAATGGATAATATTAATAAAGAATTTGTGTTTATAATTTTTGTATTATATCAATATTTTAAATTATATA